>CM077447.1:18159410-18759410 GCA_039654765.1 Mylopharyngodon piceus
CTGATACTGCCGCTGCAGTGCTTCACCTGATACTGCCGATGCAGTGCTCCACCTAATTTGATACTGCCGCTGCAGGTGCTCCGCCCTGATACTGCCGATGCAGTGCTCCGCCTAATTTGATACTGCCACTGCAGTGCTCTCGCCTAATTTTGATACTGCTGCTGCAGTGCTTCACATGATACTGCCGCTGCAGTGCTTCACCCTGATACTGCCGATGCAGTGCTCCGCCTAATTTTGATACTGCCACTGCAGTGCTCCCGCCTAATTTTGATACTGCTGCTGCAGTTAGCTTCACATGATACTGCCGCTGCAGTGGCTTCACCTGATACTGCCGCTGCAGTGCTCTGCCTAATTTTGATACTGCTGCTGCAGTGCTCCACTTAACTTGACACTGCCGCTGCAGTGCTCCGCCTAATTTGATGCTGCTGCTGCAGTGCTTCACATGATACTGCCGCTGCAGTGCTTCACCTGATACTGCCGCTGCAGTGCTACGCCTAATTTTGATACTGCTGCTGCAGTGCTGCACATGATACTGCTGCTGCAGTGCTTCACATGATACTGCCGCTGCAGTGCTCCGCCTAATTTTGATACTGCTGCTGCAGTGCTTCACATGATACTGCCGCTGCAGTGCTTCACCTGATACTGCCGCTGCAGTGCTCTGCCTAATTTTGATACTGCTGCTGCAGTGCTTCACATGATACTGCCGCTGCAGTGCTCCGCCTAATTTTGATACTGCTGCTGCAGTGCTTCACATGATACTGCCGCTGCAGTGCTTCACCTGATACTGCCGCTGCAGTGCTCCGCCTAATTTGATACTGCCACTGCAGTGCTCCGCCTAAAAATGATACTGCTGCTGCAGTGGCTTCACGATACTGCCGCTGCAGTGCTTCACCTGATACTGCTGCTGCAGTGCTCCGCCTAATTTTGATACTGCTGCTGCAGTAGCTTCACCTGATACTGCCGCTGCAGTGCTCCGCCTAATTTTGATATTGCTGCTGCAGTGCTTCACATGATACTGCCGCTGCAGTGCTTCACCTGATACTGCCGCTGCAGTGCTTCAACTGATACTGCCGCTGCAGTGTTCCGCCTAATTTGATACTGCCACTGCAGTGCTCCACCTAATTTTGATACTGCTGCTGCAGTGCTTCACATGATACTGCCGCTGCAGTGCTCCGCCTAATTTGATACTCCCGCTGCAGTGCTCCACTTGATCCCATGCTGCCGCCGCAGCATCTCACCTAATTTAAAACTGCCGCAGCAGTGACCTGCCTACCTCAATACTACCGCTGCAGTGCCGTCTTCCATTCCTTCTTTTCTCCATTTTTGGGGGGTCTTCTGGATTATTGAAATAATTTCACAGCATGTGAAAAATAATTTCACATGCAGTGAGGCAATCGGAGCTCGAGTAGAATATCCTCTCCGAGCCCCTCTATAGCTTGAGACAGCAAGCCAAATCTGTTTACCACTTACGCGAAGATTATATGGGCACACAAACTTGTGAAATGTTGTAGTATTATAGTATTGTAGTATTGTTGTAGAAAATTTGTGTATAAACATGGAGATGTTAAGCCTTGTTTTCCATAGATGGGAAGTGGATGGTTATTTGTTTTGGAAAAAAAGTAGTCCAAATGGCTATATCGCTAAGACTTACAAAGTCAAATGATATTGCTTTGTGTGCGAAATGACACACAATTATGTTTGATAAGCTTCCATTCCACCAGAGTGCTCAGATCTCATTTGTAGTCATGATTGTTAAACTTATCACAAGACAGTTGGTCACGTGACACATGAGTGGGGTTTGGTGATAGTGACATCAGTGGTGGGCACATTTTTTAATTTCAACACAAGTGTGAATGACATTTGAGATCTAATGCCCTCCACTTTCCTTGTACAGAAAGTCCAAAGCACAGACATTCTCATTTTCATCTCACGAAATACTGTAAATAATACAGGGGTAAAATGACATGAGGATTAGGGAATGATGAACTATTTTGGCTGAATTTCTTTAAATCTAGTTTAGATATTATTTATGACTCAGAGAAGCTGTAGGCTTGTATGTGGATAGTGAAATTTTAATGCTTCAGAGAAATTCAAAGATGCATTGGCTCATGGGATATTGTTTCACATGAGCATGTGTTGGGAATAGGATATGCAGATAGTCTGCAAGAAGAATTTCTTGCTGAGAAGGAGAGAAACAGAATAATAGACGTTCTGCCCCTGGGTAATGATTAGTGAATAATACAGAAAGCATTTGTTATAATATTAAAGTCATTTCCCTTATGATCCCAAAATGATTCATTATAAGCTCATTTGTGAAGCACACCACAGTTGTAATTAACAGGTAGCACAGAGTATTGTCAGTGCAGTATAGGCTACAAAACAGCTCTGCAATAAGGGTCAGCTTGACAATACTGCAGTTTCATTGGCTAAAATTCTCTCTTCATTCTTATATATGTAAACCTCAAAATATAGCTACTTAAAGTGCCCCTATTATGCTATTTTAAAGGTTCCTAATTTTGTTTTTAAGGTCTCCTACAATAGGTTTACATTCATTAAGGTCAAAAACACTTTAATTTTCTCATCATATCCATTGCAGCATCAGCACTTTTCTCACAGTGTCAGAAACAGTTTGATCAAGGATTCAGCTCTGCTCTGATTGGTCAGATGGCCCAGTCTGTTGTGACTGGTCGACCGCTTACAGCTTGTGGCGGAAACTAAACACACATTACCATATCTGAATTTCAGCTCTGGATCTTCCTCAGCACTTGATAGACAGTGATATGAACAGTAATGATGGCATCGGTTTTACCGTATCTATTCCAGCATGAGTCCTCATCCTTTGGAAGTGCATCAAAGTGGATTTGCTTTCGCAGTAGAAAACAGCATTTTTTTTAAATGTTAAAAACACGAACCAAACTCTTCCAGTCTCAGCTACAACTACAGTGTTTGAGGGTCAAAGTAGACGTTGTTCATGGACAGCCAATGAAGACCATAGGCTGGCATTATGCAAATGTATTAAATTGTTACGTAGGTATGAAACAGGAAGTGAGACTGGAATTACTGACAACTCATTTCTGCAGTTCAGAATTGCTTCTTTCTTTTGGGAGACAAAAGCTCCATTAATCTGCACTTTGATCTTTGAAACTTTGCAGACCTTTTACAGTCACAAACAGCTATATTACACACTACATGAAAGGTAATAAAAATTATTCCTTTTAATAGAAAATCAGTTGTGTCATGATTACTTCAGAGAATTCTACAATGCATTGCAATGAGAAATACTGCTTATAGAATTCATTCAATACTGTAAATTATCAATAACAATTGTTCAGTCTAAAACCCTGAGTATACTTCTTTTTTTTTTATGCGTACGCTAGTGTAAGCTCAGCCTTGGAAAGTATACTTTGACTCGTACGCATACACAGGCATTCGACGCATGCGCAGTTTTGAGCAATCTCTCACCGCGCGTTGCAACATCTTTGTATTCTTCCATGCTAGAGTTGTACAAATGAGGGTACTTTCTAACCTCTTCGCACAATCTCGTCTATGTAGGCCTCCATTGTAGCTGTAGTTTGCATGTGTTCAGGTCTGTTCTGTTTATGCAGTTTTTCTTTGACTACCTTGTGAATCGACGCCCCCAGGGCACGGTTGCCACCTTGTGGATAAACTAATTACTGCAAAAATAAACTAATTACCTGCGCGTACAGTAATCGCATACTCTTCTAATGACAAAATTTGCATCATGCGCGCTGTACGTTGACCCTCGCGTAAGCATAAAAAGTGTTTTAGTACCTTTAGTAGGCTACCTTTCTAGACCTTGATGACCCTTAGATTTCATCAAAAGTATCTTAATTTGTGTTCTGAAGATGATTACGGGTTTGGAACGACATGAGGGTGAGTAATTTATGACAGAAATTTCATTTTTGGGTGAATTAACCCTTTAATTCAATATTAACCTGTTACCTATATTTGTGTATGCTATGTGTTTATGCTTATCAATACGCTAACACCCAATGCTATTCTCTTGAGTGCTTCACATGAGGAGCTCTATTCGTACAAGAGAGTTTCAAATCAGTCACGTATGAGGTTCTGTTCCTTAGAAGGCAGATCAGTCATTGCTCTTGGTAAACTGCTACTGTACCTTTAACTAACTGTAATGCCATCACAACATAATTGCTGTATTAAGATTTCATTGAATAGCATAATAATATTTCCACAAGGCAAACACACTGTTAATTCTCTAAATGACTGCATGAATTAGTGTGAGAGGGCACGTTTACTTAAAATTTCCTACCAATTTTCCCAATATTGATCTTTCCTGCCATCTTCTGGCTAGAAAACATCATTGCCACAGTCCACCAGTCTTTGCTGCTGCATCTTTCCCCATGTACTTTGAGCTACAGATTCCCCTATAGCATCATTTTGCTTGTTTCATGGGAAATCTGGTGTGCTTTGGGGAAATAAGTACAAGATCTGATGTTTGATTCATTTAGGCTATTCACTTAGCAGACACTTTTATTTAAAGTGTCTCAGATGATGAGAAAGATCAGTTCATTTCATGCTTTCAAAAATAAATTGATACTGGTAAAACACCTACTATACTGTGTTATTCAGTATTATGTTGCAGAATATCACTTCTGAATGGCCTTCAATGGAGAGCAATGCCTTTCACCAGCAGAATGCGTAGGCCTTTCTTTTGTATGGTTTTATTTTATTTATTTTGTGTCTCTTTATATTTCAAGTGCAAAAAAGGTGCAGGGTAGAGTCAAAGACACAGACTTTATTTAACAAGCTAAAAATGGTTTGACTTTAGCATAGAAAATGAAGTATGAAGTATGTACTTTTTTTATTGATATACATCTATGTGAGATTTATCTGATTTAGAGTGGGCAGAGTTTGCGTACTCTGTGGTTTGATGACAGGCTAGTACACAGGGAAATCCTCTCTCTGAGACATGCAGTAATCAGGCTGCAGGCTTTCGATGGTACAGTCGGACGTGTCCATGGTGCAGAGGCTGCAGTCGCAGCTGAGAGCCACCGGGTAGGTGATATGGGGGTCCACCCCGGGGGGACAGTCTGGCAAGCGGACCGTCTCGTAGCGGACGTCCCGGTAAGTGCACACGTGTTGGTAGACAGTGGAAAATGGGCTCTTGTATACAGGCTCCTAGAAGCAAGATAATACACTGTACTTTATGTCACCACTGGAAATATTGATGCTTGTATAATAATATTAATGCAAACTAAAAATGGTTTCCATGCAAATAAAACGGAAGTACGCACCTTTGTTAGGCAGTGGCCACTGCAGATGGTGGTCTGAAACACCAGACATTTTGGACAGCCCTCTTTTTCCACCGCGACAGTCTCATTAACTGGCTCACATGGTGGAAGAAAAGAGCTTTGAGCAAATACTAGTAGAACAACTAAACAGAATAAGAGAAGGAGGATGTTTCGAACAACTAGCATCCTGTGAAAGCAAAGGAAGGAAAGCAATTTAATTTACCTTGAAGCCACATTGAAGCATTCCCAAGCAAAAAAATATTACTGTATTAAAAATGTATTGGACTTACTTGACAGGTGTCCCCGTTGCTCAGCAGGCTGTTAGATGTGTTCAGTCACAGAGCATTTATAAAGGCACTGAAACTGAAGCGGTAACCCACAATTAAACTAAAATCTGACCTTAAATTAATCACTCTGATCTCAAGTGGATTATGTGTTTCCATTCTCATGTAACAACTATTTAAATTTGTCAGGTCAGCATGAACAGATAAAAGACACCTGCTGTGCATTCAGAGTCGCTTTGGACAGTTTCATGTACTTTATCTAATCTAAAATGGAGTATTAGTTGGAGCTAAATTTGGTTCCATGGCCTCTGTGTTAAACGCAGATCAGGAAATGATCAAGGTCTAAGGCCCTGCTCTCAGATTTCACTGTAAGCGAGTTCATTAGTGTTTGCAAGGCAGTAAACACTCAAACATCATATACACTCTTAAAAATAAAGGTTCTTTATTGTCATCTATGGTTCCATGAAGAACCTTTAACATCAATGGAACCTTTCCATTCCATTTTCCATTTCCAAAGGTTCTTTATAGTGGAAAAAGGTTCTAGATTTTGTTCTTCACACCAAGAAAAAAAAAAAAAAATTTCCTTTAAGAACTATTTGCTGAAAGGATTCAATTCAATTCACATTTATTTGTATAGTGCTTTACACAATACATATTGTTTTAAAGCAGCTTTACAGAAAATGCATGTCAACATTACAGGGTCTTTGGGGAACAAAAATGGTTATTCTATGGCACTGCTGTGAAAACCGCTTTTTGGAGCCTATTTTTAAATGAGTATAGCGACCTTAAAAAAGGTTCTCACAGTTACAGTATGATTTCACTGTAGGCTGATTTTGCGATTACAAGGCACGGTACATCTACATTTTGGTAAGTTGTACTGTATCTTTCAATATACATGTGTATTTCGTGCTATAACTAGTAGTATAAAGTAAGAGATGATCGGTTCACGTGTCGCTTGAACTGAGGCGCTACAGTGATCTGTCACGCCACATTAAGGAGCGCCAAAACCACATTCATTGTTTGAATTTTGTAATAAAATAGACAATTTTAAAGCTGAGATTTGTTCCTTTGCTCCACGATGTATCTGCGTGGGAAAATTGACGTGTGGCATGAGAATGGTGTGAAAAGTGAAAGGAATAGTTCACCCAAAATAAACATTGTCATCATTTACTCACCCTCAAGTTGTTCCAAACTTGTATGAATTTCTTTCTTCTGCTGAACACAAAAGAAGATATAAAGAATGTTGGTATTCAAACAGTTGATGGACCCCATTGACTTCCATAGTATGAAGAAAAAACTATGGAAGTCAATGGGGTCCATCAGCTGTTTGGTTACAGACATTCTTCAAAATATTCAACAGAAGAAAGAAATTTATACAGGTTTGGAACAACTTGAGGGTGAGTAAATGATGACATAATGTTCATTTTTGTGTGAACTATCCCTTAATGTGAGAGTTGGCAGCCCAGCTACTAGTGTAGCCTAACTCAAAGGATCAGGAAAAAACTGAATTCTTCCTGATATGACTCTAAACTATAAATTCGTAAACTAAAAGTATAAACTCTTGTTATGTGTTGTTTGTAGCACATGGCAGGGATGGTCATGACAACAACATTTAAAGTGAACCATCTCATTTAGCCTACACATGATTGAAACCTAAAAGCTAAACTTATCAAAAAACTTATTTTACTGCTTACGATTTCATTCAGAAAATGCAAATCTAGTTATTTTTCTCTGTTGTGCATAGCCTATTTAAAAAATGTCTTCCAAAATATATATTTTAAAAAATTGGATTTGGAATTTGGAAACGGAATATTATTTTATTTTACACTAGTAACCTATTTTATATTTTGCCAATTTACCACAGTCAAAGATTGTACTGCCACAGTACCGGGCCTCTAAACACCGGAACCAACAATCGCCAGCTAAAGTGTTCCGTCAGGAAGGATTTATCGGCGCAACACAAATGTATTTTTTTATATAACGCATATGAACTTGTTTGAATGGTTGTGTTGAAAGTTCATCTTGAAAATGACAGAGGTGGGCGGTAAGAGTCAAGTGAGTGTTATTTTATTCAAGAATTTTAGTCAGATATTTACGCTGGAGTTTATAAGAGAAGGTCATATAATACGCTGGCCACAATTACCCTTACGGAAATTAACCATGGTTTTATTATAGTAAAAGTGTAGTAACCATGTTTTTTTGTTTCTTTGTTTGACGGATTGATTACCATTTGTATAACCACAGTTTACCACAAATACCATGTTAAACTATGGTTAGTGTAGCTAATCCATTGTTAATTTGAGGTTACCATGAATCAACTACAATAACCATGTTTTTTTTATTATTATTTTTATTATTATTATTATTATTATTATTATTATTATTATTATTATTATTATTTTATTTGTAGTAAACCCATGGTTAATTTTCGTGGATACAGGGCATTGAGCCTTATTATACTACATTGTTATGGTCACGTTCACCTTGTCTAGCAACAAAAATGTAACATGGTATTACCATGTTTCTTGTACATGGTACCATTGTATTACTATATAATACTGTAACATGGTACCGCCACTGTACTTTGTTGTAATGGTTATGAGCTCCAGATACTCATATAAACAAGCTGTTAAGTGTACTTTTTGAGTTTTTCAGGATGTCATTTTAATACTATTTCTATTTATTCAGTGAACCTAGAAGTGTAGTGAATGAGAGGCAGAGATACACATTGTAGTTTTCTAATCAGTGGCATTTTATAAAAACGAATTAAAAGAACGTTCAGCCATTAATTAAACCCTAATATTATAACACCCACAGGGCTCGAAGGTCCAGAGTATCCTTGATATCCAGAACACACCGTGTGCTCGGGAATCTATCCTACATGGAGCAGGTGGTTCACTGGTGGCAGGATTGGTGCACTTTTTGGCAACAAGTAAGGACATGATTCAACTGATCTTGTTGATGATGATGTGTCTGTTATATGTCTTTAATGTAATGCTCAGCTTGTCATTCACAGGTCGAGTAAAGAGGTCGTTTGATGTGGGTGTCGCAGGATTCATGCTCACAACGCTGGGCTCATGGTGTGTGTCTCAAAAACAGGCAGGGAAACTGCATATGACGCGCTCATTATAATTAGGTTCTCATTACTGTAAAACAGAGGAGTTTTTACTTTACAGTAAGAAGTATATAATTTTAATCAGCATAAATAAAGGGAAGTGCAACAAATATTACCTTGATTTATTCATGCTTTTCTAGTAAAATAAGTTGTCCATTACAGATATGTGAATATGAAAATGTGCATTAGAATGGGGAAAATTATAATTAATTGTCATTTAAATGTTAAAAAAATAATCTATATAATCAGGAGGTAGGTTTCATGAGGTTCAGCTTTATCTCATGCTTTTATTTTCCAGGTTCTACTGCAGATATAATAATGCCAAGCTGCGTGTTCAGCAGAGAATCATTCAGGACGGCATAAAGAATAAAGTCATGTATGAAGGCACAAGTTTGGATCCCACACGGAAAAAGACAGAGGATGAGTAGAAGTGTCTGATGCCTTTAATGTGAACGCCACTTTATTTATTGCATAATCAAATATGTCAAATGTTTGTAATAAAAAAATATTTTTAAATAAAACAAATGCTTTTTATTTTCATTTTGAGAAAATTTTGTAGGCAGAATGTCTCTGAAACGCATAGAAACTATTTATTTGTTAATTTGCAACAAGCAGCACTTTTTGACAATGAAATATATTTTCACCGAGCTCTGATTTGAAGGAAAAATACAAAATAAAAGGAGAACACACTAAATAAATAGACCTACTCTTTTCCTGCTTGTCAGGTGTTTTAATAGCTGCAGTTCCAGCGATTAAACACACGATGGCGCTGTACCACACTTGAATGAATAATGTCACTGCATGAGATCCGTGCACTGCAGGAGGTATTGAAACAGGATCCATTTGAAAAGATGTTGATTTTGTTTTGTTGAAGCTACAAAACAGAAAGCTTGACTTTTAAAGGAGTAACATTTATAGTCCACAGAATACAACATACTTTCCTACTTCCTGTGTTATGGTGTCCTATATAATTAGTCTTGAGACGTCTAGTAATGATGTCACTGCCATATAATGCCATTCAAAAACTGAAGAGGTAATTAAGCCTTAATAATGGGGCTACAGATGTGCATGGGACTGAAAAAAAATAAATAAACATTGGAAATTGCATTATGAAAAAATATGAGTGGCATTTAAAGAAATATAGCACAATCACATTTTTCGAGCAAGAATTTTACAAAGTTTGTCGGGTAGAAAGGACAAAAATGGATTTTGTTCAAAATTAAGAAACTCTTTCTGGCAGCTGACATTATACCTCACTAAAACATCCCTTCATACCAACTGGTTAAAAGTCATTGCCAAAAAATGGTGTAGAAAAGTGAAATTAGTTCTAAAATAATCTCAAGCAAGTTTGATTGAAGTACTTCAGTCTGCCAGTCTGCTATAGTTTCTGGTTTCTTAGTAGGTGCCATTTCTTTCAAGTGTGTGTTCACACACTCATTACAGACACAGTTCTCTTCAAGACTTACCTTAATGCTGAAGGTACAACAGTGACAGAAGGAATATCAGTTGCTCTCTTTGCACCTACAGTACTTTATTACAGTGATCTCAGCGCTGTATTGATATTCCTACTGTTCTGAACACCCTAACCCTAAACTTAGGCAGTTAATTTAGTCCTTTCAAAGTCATTCAAACTTTGTTTTGTAGATAACGGCACTACATTTATTAAAGACTTGCATATCTATGCATCTATATATGCATGATGAATTGTGAGTGGTCTTGTCTTCCTGGCATACAATTTAGTCACCTTTGCTCAGTAACTATTTATGTTACAATTTGGGTTAATGGCTACTTTTACTGTGAATATGGTGTAAATGGCGTGTATACTGTAGACATTTCTAATATGTGGTATACCCTGTGTGTCTCAGTGCTGACTTTTGTTTGCTAATGAACTTCAATTTATCTGTGGATTCTCATGTGCAACAGTGAGAAATCAAGGCATCTGTTGAGTGTCATGGTATGACTTGCAAGTGATGTGCCAAATTTACCCTATATGATCAAAACAACTTAAAAGAAGGTAATAAAATAAAGACGTGCAGAATTTCCCCCTTCTGTCCAGATAATTCCTAGATGAATTCTCCATAGCTTCTGAAATTCAATAATTCGATTTCTCAAACCAATTTGTGTGGTAATGCAATTTAATTTTATTTCACTTTGTTTGCAGGTGAATTTAATTTTAAAACAGAATCACATAATGTGGCAAAAGAGATGTGCTTGCACATTAAAAAAAAGAAGAGTTATTATAAGCCTATGTGTGACCAATGAAATGATGGGGAAAAATTATTTTACAAAAAAGAGAACCATCTTTAAAAATGTTGCAAAACTAATTACCATTTAACATAGTGTATAAAATATAGTCTTTTTCACAACATGTATATACATACTTTATTATATACAATACTACTAGAATTCAAAATCACTGCATCATGGTGAAGTTAATAAAAATGCAAATCCTGCTATTTTGATTAATACATAGGCTATTTGTAGTTTCATAGATCATAAAGATTCAAAAACAAAGCTGGCACTACTTCCTTACAAACCCTGCTGTGCTGGTACCGTGGTAAAGTGATGGATTAGATAACACTGTGGTACATTGGTATAGTGTTAGTGAATTATTACCATATTCACGACTTTACATGGGATTCCAAAGTACTTCAAAGAAAATAATGATACTACCATACCATAATACCGTGTGCTTTTTGTTAGTGTTCATGCATTATGCGGATCGACACGGGGTGGGGGGATATGAAGTGTAAATGATCACTCTTGAACAGTGCAGTTCTCTGTGTCTACTTCCACAATCTCCACGTCATTGTGGGAGCTGGAAGTGCTGGCGGCGCGCGCTATCTTCGTGAGGGTCTTCTCGTATGGGGCCGGTAGATAAACCATCAGAAAAACCCCGTCATTCCCATTTTCAGCGCCGTCTTCTTCCTCCAAAGTGGACAGAAATTCAGCCGTGCCGTTAGCGTCGTCAAAATCCAGTGTTATTACTTTGGTCGTGTTCTCTTTGACCCTGAAACATCTTTTGTAAACGAACAAGGCAATTCCGATGAGGAAGAGCAACGAGCCCGTTATTATGACAACACAGAGCGTCACCTCCGCTCTCTCCTCGACCTTGTTTGAAGCCAGCTCGTTCCAGTAACCCTGACAACACATGAGAATAGAAACGTAAGAAATCACATGATGATCACAGGGTCATATTCTTTGAGGTCTGTCACCATTAAATCAAAACTGACCATTATTATTATTTTTATGGATTATTGCAGTGATTATTATAAATGATTTATCCATGCATATTATTATTTTTATTTAATTTTAATTCATGTGCCTCATAAACTTTAATCACAATAACCTCCCCTCCCTCTCAGCGACATCTTCTCTGATGACGTGTTTACTGGCGCGAGGGCGGGGCGACCTGTCACTCACATGACATCACAGCTGTACTGCAGGGATGGCGTATTTTTGTAGGCCAAAACCCCTTTATCACTTCCAGTTCCATCGTCCCAGAGTCGGTGTGTTTTTTCAAGACTTTATTCTACTGCATAAAATACATCAGCAATAAGCTTTTACTTACTAACAATTGTCTAAACGTGTACAGAGGTTGTCGAGGACATTAAAACGTCATCAGTCAAACAGGTAAACTCGTCTACTACTTAATGTGCACTTACAGTCCTATGGACTTACAATGGCTGCCATGTGCACGTGTCTGTTAAATCCATGGGATCATTTTAGGTTTCAGAAGAGTGCTCGCGAGCGCCCCCTTTGCGGCTGATATGCACCCTTGATGCGCACTTTGCTGAGCCAGCGAGCTCCACAGCAGACTTTTACCCGACAGTCAAAGCGCCATTAGCGCCAAAAGCGCTTTGATCGCGAGGGCTTAGGGTTCCATTTGGGACAGGGCCAAAGTAGTCCACTTTCACGGTCTAATTGTGTTTATAATCACGCTCTACAAACTATTTTCACTCAAACTTGTTTGTTAAAGAGTTGTCAGAAGCTTGGTGAAGGTGACATTAGCCAAGCTTCCATCCACTTTTTGTGCTGTTTTGTTATTGACAAAGTGAACGTGCGTAAAAAAAAAGATTGAAAATTAGCTGTCTTCCATCCAGTTGGCCTTTTACCGATAAACTGGTGTGCATAATGACGTCATCCCTAAACAAACGCATTGTCACATAAGTTTTGTCGCTAAAAAAATCTTCCCTCGAGTCATTCAGTACATAATTTTACATAGGCTATATCTCAAATTATATCGTATCTTTCGCATCCCAAATATTTGTAAAATGCAGAGAGTAATGAGACACTTGGAATTGGAATTTGCCAGCTTACTACGTTCACAAATAATAAGACTATTACTATATTAGGAAGTCAAGGCAGCTCATTTCCTGTAGGCTATGCCAAATTTTAGGGTCCATAAAAAAGATTGGTAGCCTATAAAGTGAAATGTTCAATCTTGTTCAATGAAACAATCTTTAACATAAGCCTTGAATATGCAGTCAAGCCAGTCGCAGTTTGACGTGGCCAAGAATGCGTACTTCATTCAGATCATTCAAACAAAAAAGTTATTCATTCTTGTTTCAGAGTTCAGTAACATCAAATCGATCAAAAACATAAAATCGCTGCTGATTTTTTCTTTTTTTTTTTTTTTCAGAGACAGATGCAGCTTTTATTTGTGTATTGTTGCAATTAGCTATCAGAACTTAAAAATTAGCATCAGAATATCTTTCCTGGATTTAACTTAAGATAACTCAAATATCCAAGTTGTTGCCTAATACAACTTCACATATTAAGTTGACTAAACGTTTTTTTAAAACTTTTTGACTAAACACTTTAGGTTGAAACAACATTTTTTTTAGTGTACAAAATGCAATTTGACTTTTTCATGTTCAGAACAAAATAACTTATTAGCCTATAAAATATACGGAACATCAAATTAAGATGTGTAATCAAGAAAAAACAGAAATAAGGATGAATGATGAATGAGAGGTAACACGTCTTCTTACCAATAGTAATAAAATAATTTATAGTCCTATACAATTTAATAATATGTATATAATAGATTTAATGCGCCTTTGAATATTACAGAGAAATGGTGCTTTAACAGGAGCAACACCACAAACGTGGATGCTGCATATAGGCTAATTCTGTCATGTGACACCACATTTATTTGCGTTAAAGCTCCTTTTCTCTTCAAAAAGTGTTTCCAAACTAGTTTTTTGCGACATTTGAAGTATCGACATTTATGCTCTAAAGCTAAATGGAAAAATATTGTCGACATTTGCAAAAAAATTATCGATAATTGGCATTTCCATCAGCTATATTGGTAAACATTTTGATGCGCTAAACCTTTTTTCGCAAAAAAAAAAAAAAAATCCTTGGTTGGAAACCTGGCTATTGAAAAAGCAATTCCTTGACAAATTGCTTTTGATCCTCTCTAGTGATAAAAATGTTTGTTAAATTTGTAAATGTATAGGTGCGTTCACGCCATGTTGTAATTACGAGATTCCAACTTGTAAAAAACATTCACGTCCTCGTTAAGCTCGTATTTACAGCTTGTAAACTGGGAATTTTCGGAGAGCTTCAACTTCACCTGACCGCTGCAGATTTCTTTTAGGCGTTGATAGTGTTGCCATAGAAGCACATAATTATGAGTATGAGGATGTGAACGTCACGGGTTGTCATCTCGAAATTACGGTAATTACGATATGGCGTGAACACAGCATGTAAATGTAAAATGAAGTGTGGTAACCATAGTGTGAATGGATTAATTGTCAATGGATTAATTGACAATAATTAATCAATGGAATAATTGATTAATTATTGAAAAATAACGTTCCGCTTTGCATCATGTCTGCATTACCACCTCAGTTGTGCATTATTTTTCCGTAATTCAACAGGTCATCATCAATTATTCTTTACATATTGCATTCCTGCTTGTGTGATATTGCTCAGATATTATATTATACATATTATATTATTATTATTATTATTATTACAACATTAGTTCAAACATTAGTTCAGATCTGTTTGAGCCATCAGCATTCAACAGTTCAACAGCATCACTGTATCACTGCTTGTCTGTGTGTGTGAGTGATGGTGACAGATGATGACAGATACTAAATGATTACGATATAAGCCGTGGAATGAATGATCATGCTGTAACTTCTAAATGAAAGCTGTCATATCGAAATATGATAGGCTACCCCTGGAGGGATGGGTGCAGTTACAAGAAAACATGGTTGATTTACCCCATCTGCTTAGTCTTTATAAGCAAAGAAAAGAGTTTTACCTTAAGACGGTTCTCAGTTGATGGCGGTGCGGATGCGCCTGCGACCCAGTCATATGAGCCCCGTCCCGCCGGGCCAAACTGTATCCAGCTGCTATCCATAAGCACACGCATGATTGCTCTGTCAGCTCTGCCAGTGAGTGCTGATTATACACTGCTGCATCATCTAGCATTAATGGCTTAGCCTGTGGCCGTCATATGCAAGTAGAAGCTGTTTGACACAAGCAGGGATCAAGAATTGTGCCAGAGCATCCAATCAAAGGGAACTGCTGAACCCAGAGTCTTAACACAACTGGCCTACATATTACACAGCTGTGAGGTCATCTGGGTCCAGTGCAATGGCTTTGGAAATAGATCTAACTTGTGCTTGCTGCTGAGTTATTTTCCCCAATGATTGACTTTCTTTAGCAAAAAACCAAACACATGTATCACTGAACTTCGTAACTTGAGCCACATATGGTCATATACGTGACAAGAATACTTTTTGCGCAAAAACAAAACAAAAATAACGACTTTATTCAACAACATCTTCTCTTCTGTGTCATGATCTTATGCTGTTTACGTTCAGTGCTTCCAGGTTCTACGTCAGAACGCCGGCTCAGTATTGGCAGATGCTGTTCACGTGAGCAGCACGACGCATGTGTGATGCTGACGCAGAAGCTGGCCATTGAACTGGCATTCGGACGTAAACACGGAAGAGCTGCACTGCGTTCACTATGTCAGCTGCGTACGAGACTGACAGGGTAGAGAAGAAATTGTTGAATAAAGTCGTTATTATTGTTTTGTATTTGCATACAAAAAGTATTCTCGTCACTTCATAACATTAAGGTGCAGTCACGTCGACTGTTTTAACCATGTCTTTAGTACCTTTCTGGACCTTGAAAGTGGTGGTTAAATTGCTGTCTATGGATGAGTCATATACCTCTCGGATTTCATCAAAAATATCTTAATTTGTGTTCTGAAGATGAACAAAGGTATTACGGGTGTGGAACGACATGAGGGTGAGTAATTAATAACAGAATTTACATTTTTGGGTGAACTAACCCCTTAACAATGTTATCTCATATTTCACTCGTAATAGTCTATTTATTTATAAAAGCATTTTATGTACTACTATCCATGCATTCTATCTCTTTAACCATAATGAAATCATACTTCTAAATATGAAACTAAACCACCAGTAGGTGGCGGCAAATCATTGTCTCAACGAGTGAGTCATTGAATCATTCAGTCAAACGATTTGATCAAAACAGCTAATACATTCAGGGTCAAAGCAAGTGGTCAAAGTGGTCATCAAAGTACCGCGAATATGATTAGAGAGACGGCTCCGTATGCTTTCTAATTGCTCTCACTGTACTTAGATGTCATACACCGATCGGCCTGCATAGTACCGTCAAACACACCTACTGTCTTTATGAGTGAGTCAGTAAGGCATTCATTAAAAAGATTTGTTCAAAAACGCAAATTCATTCAGTAACGAAACATCACAATGTTGCTTGCTCAGATAAATTCTTGTTTATTGAACTGTTGTATAAAATCAATATGCCATTTGCAAAACAGCACTCATTCTTGTGTGATATTGATTAACTAGCTATATCCTTTATAAATATTACAAACAAGAACTCAATCAGAGACATTTTTGCCCCATATCTCGAATTTTGAGGGCATTTTTATTAATTTTAGTGAAATTTTTACTCCATGCCTCCGTTAATTTCCAACTCTGTTGTCTGCGCGGCCTGATAGTGTTGCGAGATGGTTGAAACATAGCAAAGGCCGCTACAATGGTTTAAAAAGAAGAAATTGTGTTTTGCTGAATTCTGACCTTAAAGGGATAGTTCACCCAAAAATGAAAATTTACTCTGCCTCAAGCCATCCTAGGTGTATATGACTTTCTTCTTTCAGACGGATACAATCAAAGTTATATTTAATAATGTCCTGGCTCTTCCAAGCTTTATAATGGCAGTAAATAGAGAATGAGATTTTGAAGCCCAAAAAAGTGCAACCATCCATCATAAAAGATATCCACAGAGCTCCAGGGGGTTAATAAAGGCCTTCTGAAGTGAAGCGATGGGTTTGTGTAAGAAAAATATCCATATTTGAAACTTTATAAACTAAAATAACTAGCTTCTGGCTGTAGCAAATTAGCTCAAAAGGGAAATATGAATAATTAATCATAACTCGTTATGATTAATTATAAATATTTGGATCAGTTAATCGAATTAACTTGAATTAATATTACAATCAATTAATCTGTTTGGCCAGCGAAAACTCAGTATTGATTGTCTCTCAACTCTTCAGAAAGTATATTTTCCATGGCCACAGAAAAATAATGCTTTCTTAGCATATAGCTATAGATTTAACTAAATCATGAACACATAGCTAAACTAACAGACACATACACACAAATCACGCATACCTAGGAAATGAGAAAGTGGAAGTGAATGAAACCGTAGAATAACAGAGGAATGGAGCTATGAAAAGAGTCATTTAACGAGCTGGAAGAACCATCGGTTTCTCACTATAAAGCACCTTTGTTAACAAAGGGGTTCACAACTTAATACTAAATCGCCGTTTAGCGTTCAGATGTAAGATACTTGCAAATGCCTTAGCTAATCAGTATCTTCTGCGTTGAATGAAGAAATGGTGACGAACTTGCGTTGTTAATTTGACTCTGTGGTCAAGGAAGTTGCGCATGACTTGAAGTGAATGGGGCCTGCCAGGTCGGGGGCCGGGTGAGGTCTCACACGAACAGCAATCAGTAGAAGCAGCAAGAGCTAGGATGGAACTTTGTGTTGGCTTTTAAGTTCCAATT
This sequence comes from Mylopharyngodon piceus, assembly GCA_039654765.1. Taxonomy (NCBI): domain Eukaryota; kingdom Metazoa; phylum Chordata; class Actinopteri; order Cypriniformes; family Xenocyprididae; genus Mylopharyngodon; species Mylopharyngodon piceus. The sequence continues at coordinate 18,177,175 of CM077447.1, forward strand.
AGGTCACACCTTTGAGTTTTGGCTTGACCAACAAGAAAGGTGCAATTTCCAAGCGGGAAAGTTCCTTTGTTTGAAAGTAAACTCATTTGCATGAGGGGAGTAAGCTGGTAGTTTGTGTCCATTTGTACTCTGATAAATATAACAAACATACAATACATTCTATGAGATGGTGATGTCCACCAAAGTGTGAGTCATTAAACGAGCAATATTTTGATAGGAGACACCACCTAGATGGGCTACATTATCTAGTAGTTTTATCATCAGGCATGCATAACACTATACAATATACAAAAGAACAATATACAACAGTAATAATACACAAAATGTACTGGGGAAATGCATGTTTATTAATTTAGGCAGAGCTGTCAATGAATTAGTGGAAAGGATTCCATTTCTATGGACTGCATGTCTGGTTCTTGTAGCCTGTACTTTTCTGCACAGGCACTTTCTCATAAGTGTCTTTGAAATGTATGAGGGGAGCAAATGGTGATAGATCTCAGTGGGGTAACCAGACATCACGGAGTCTGCATGGGTGTGGGGTTGTAAAGATTAACTTTTACAATTGTGTGTTTGATTGATCCAGTCGTTACACGGCAGACGGCCGTACACACGTTGACTTACGGCAAAAGAGTAACCTCTTACGCCTCATAGGAGTAGCCTAAGCTTAGATGCGGTTCAAACAAATAGGGCTGTCAACAAACTCAAGCTCCTCTTCTCTTATATCGAAATCCTCCGACATTTCCTTCCAAAAATTCTCATTTTAGACTTCTAATTCTGACGATGAGAGGTGGGTTCTCCCAGAGGGAAGACACGGGCTTCGTTTAGGAGCAACCGTGGAACCAACCATATGGGATCCCCGTAGGGTCACACATATGGAACCCAGCATAAATCCGGTTCTCAAGGATGCAACGGAGTATAGGCCTGGCGCCAGACGCTCCGCCACGTCGGCTGCCGAAGGGAGATCGGAGGACTCAACAGGGTCTGCCTTGTAGGGACTCTCTGGAGAAAAAGCGCGTGTAGCGCAGCAAGCCGACACTAAGCCGGGGCCTCTCTGTGCCTCTGACCTGAGGTGAGAACACGGGAGGAGACCGGCTCGACACGAAGGCTATAGAATCTAGCGAACGTGTTAGGTGTCGCCCAGCCCGCAGCTCTACAAATGTCTGTCAGCGAGGCGCCACGAGCCAGCGCCCAGGAGGATGCGACACCTCTCGTGGAGTGAGCATGCAACCTGAGCGGGCAGGGCACGCCCTGAGCTTGGTAAGCCAGGGCGATGGCATCCACTATCCAGTGGGCCATCCTCTGCTTGGAGACAGCCTTCCCTTTCTGCTGGCCTCCGTAACAGACAAAGAGCTGGTCTCAGGTCCTGAAGCTTTGAGTTCTGTCTATGTACAGTCGCAAGGCGCGAACTAGACAGAGCAAAGCCAGGGCTGGGTCTGCCTCCTCCGAGGGCAGCGCTTGCAGGCTCACTACCTGGTCCCTGAAGGGAGTGGTAGGAACCTTGGGCACATAGCCAGGCCGGGGTCTCAGTACCACGTGGCCGTCACCCGGCCCGAACTCTAGGCACGATTCATCGACCGAAAATGACTGCAGGTCCCCTACCCTCTTGATGGAGGCCAATGCAACCAGCAGCAAAGTCTTCATAGACAGAATCTTTAAGTCTGCTGATTGCAAGGGCTCAAAGGGAGCAATCTGAAGTGCTCTTAGCACCAGAGCAAGGTCCCAAGAGGGTATGGAGGGAGGACGAGGAGGATTTAACCGTCTCGCCCCCCTAAGGAACCTGACGACCAGGTCGTGCTGACCAACAGACTTGCCATCTATGTGGTCGTGGTATGCGGAGATAGCAGCAGTATGGACTTTGAGGGTGGAGGGGGACAGCCTACGCTCCAACCCTTGCTGCAAGAAGGAAAGCACGACTCCGATCGAGCATCTTCGGGGGTCTTCTCGGTGAGAAGAGCACCACTCGACGAACAGGTTCCACTTCAAGGCGTAAGCACGTCTCGTAGACGGTGCACGAGCCGAAGTGATGGTGTTAAGTACCTCGGGGGGTAAGTCACCTAGAACCTCCGCGTCCCGTCCAGGGACCAGACATGGAGTTTCCAGAGGTCTGGACGCGGGTGCCACAGAGTGCCCCGTCTCTGAGAAAGAAGGTCCTTCCTCAGAGGAATGGGCCAGGGAGGGCTGTCGCGAGGAGTGAGAGTTCTGGGAACCAGGTCCGGTTGGGCCAATAGGGCGCAACTAGCAGGACCTGCTCCTCGTCCTCCCTGACTTTGCACAGGGTCTGTGCCAGTAGGCTCACTGGGGGAAACGCATATTTGCGAAGGCCCCGGGGCCAGCTGTGAGCCAGTGCATCTGTCCCGAGTGTTCCCTCGGACAGGGAGTAAAACAACTGGCAGTGGGAGGTTTCTGGTGAGGCAAACAGGTCTACCTGAGCCTCTCCGAACTCTCTCCAGATCAGCTGGACCACCTGGGGGTGGAGTCGCCACTCTCCTGGCAGCGCAGCTCGTGATAGCTCGTCGGCCACACGGTTGAGCACACCGGGGACATGAATGGCACGAAGCGACCTCAGATGCTTCTGACTCCAGAGGAGGAGATGGCGGGCGAGTTGCGACATGCGACGGGAGCGTAGACCACCTTGACGGTTGATGTACGCAACGGTCGCAGTGTTGTCCGTACGGACCAGTACATGCTTGCCCCGTAGCGGCCCTTTGAGGCGGCTCAGAGCAAGGCGTACTGCCAGCAACTCGAGGCAGTTGATGTGCCAATGCAGATGGGGGCCCGTCCACACCCCTGACACTGCATGCCCGTTGTACGTGGCACCCCAGCCGGTGGCAGAGGCATCTGTGAATACCACAGCATGCCGGGACACCTGCTCCAGGGGCACTCCTGCCCGAAGAAACAAGGGGTCCGACCACGGGCTGAAGGCTTGGCGGCACTCCTGAGTGATTGCCACCCGGAACATGCCGCGTTGCCACGCCCATCTCGGGACTCGGCCGTGAAGCCAGTGTTGAAGCGGTCTCATATGAAGCAGACCGAGCGGGGTTACTGCCGCTGCGGCCGCCATATGCCCCAGGAGCCTCTGAAAGAATTTCAGTGGAACCGCTGTCCTGCCATTGAACGTATTCAGGCAGTTCAACACCGACTGAGCACGTTCCTCTGTGAGGCGTGCTATCTGTTCGACCGAATCCAACTCCATACCGAGAAAAGAGATCCTCTGCACAGGGGAGAGTTTGCTCTTTTCCCAGTTGACCTGAAGACCCAACTGGCTGAGGTGACTGAGCACCAGATCCCTGTGATCGCACAACTGATCCCGCGACTGAGCTAGAATGAGCCAGTCGTCGAGATAGTTGAGGATGCGAACACCCTGTTCTCTCATGGGAACAAGGGCTCCCTCCACGACTTTCGTGAAGACGCGGGGAGACAGGGCCAGCCCGAAGGGTAGGACTCTGTACTGATATGCTCGACCTTCGAACGCAAAACGCAGGAATGGCCTGTGTCGCGGAAGAATCGAGACATGAAAGTACGCGTCCTTCAGGTCGATCGCTGCAAACCAATCCTGGGGACGGATGCACTCGAAAATGCGTTTCTGCGTGAGCATTTTGAACGGTAGCTTGTGAAGGCTCCGATTCAAAACTCGCAGGTCCAGGATAGGCCGTAACCCACCGCTCTTTTTGGGTACAATGAAGTAGGGACTGTAGAACCCTGACCTCATATCGGCTGGAGGGACCGGCTCTATCGCGTCCTTCGCCAGTAGGACCGCGATCTCCGCACGCAAGACAGGGGCATCGACAGCTTTCACTACAGTGAAGTGGACGCCCCTGAACTTGGGGGGACGCCGGGCGAACTGAATCGCATAGCCGAGCCTGACGGTCCGAATGAGCCAGCGAGACGGACTGGGGAGCGCTAACCAGGCTCCCAGAGACCGTACAAGCGGGACCAAAGGGACCGCAGGCGTACCCGCAGTGGGGCAGCGAGGTGGAACACAGGGACGCTGCCCAGGGGGCTCTCTTTGCGAGGCGGCCCGAAGCGGCGTCACAGTGTGGTGTGCAACACTTACCTGGTTCCACGGATGGACAGAGGGAGCAGTCGAGGCTTTGGTTGCCCGCTGCTCGCTGCTGTCCGCTGGCGACAGAAGAGGGGGATGAGAGTGGTGAGGTTCTTGCCCTCCCACTGCTCTCCGCGCCCTCTTCGGACCCGGAGATGAAGGAAACTGCTCTTTTGTTGAGAATTTGGGTACCGCTGGCTGTAGGGCCAGCGGCGGAACAGAAACAAAAGGGAACAAAAGATTCTCCACCCGGCCCTCCTCCGGGGGGAAGGAGTGGTGCGGTCACCATCTCCCGAAGAGCAGTCCCATCCATCTCCGGGTCGCCCGTCCTAGGGCCTCTTGGATTTGGCCTTGCCACCCTTCCTCTTGGGGGCGGGCTGGACGGGCTGGGCACCCTGACCGCGACCGGCTCCACGGCGCCGCTTAGATGAAGGCTGCTGCTGGGGCGCGGGGAGCGGGGGCGGCCGCGGGAGGGCGCCCTCGGCGACGAGCAGCCTGAGGTGCTGCGGGCGGTGGAGGTGCAGCAGCCGGCCGCCTCGGCAGGATGTGGCTGATGGCCTCAGACTGCTTCTGTACAGCCGAGAACTGCTGGGCGAAGTTCTCGACCGCGTCGCCGAAGAGGCCGGTCTGGGACACGGGGGAATTAAGAAACCTGACTTTGTCGGTATCCCTCATGTCCGCGAGACACAGCCAGAGATGGCGCTCCTGGACCACTAATGTGGACATCGCACGACCCACTGACCGCGCCGTAACCTTCGTCGCACGAAGCGCGAGGTCCGTCGCGGCACGAAGTTCCTGGAGAACTTGTGGATCATGACCACCCTCGTGCAGGTCCTTCAGTGCCTTGGCCTGATGGACCTGCAGCAACGCCATAGCGTGCAGGGCAGAGGCGGCTTCCCCACAGGCCTGATAAGCCTTGCCGGTAAGATCCGACGAGTACTTACAGGCCCGGGAAGGGAGAGACGGCTCCCCCCGCCAGGTGGAGTTAGGGCACAGTTGCATAGCAACGGCCCGTTCCACAGGGGGTATGCGCGTATAACCCTTAGCTGCCCCGCCATCAAGGGTGGTGAGGGAGGAGGACCCACCGACACGGTTTCGGGCAGTAAAAGGTGCCGTCCACGTGCCAGTGAGCTCTTCATGCACCTCCGGGAAGAAAGGAACTGGGGTGGGGGGCTGAGAACCAGCCCTGGCCACCCCGAGAAACCAATCATCCAACCTCGAGGGTTCGGGACACGGTGGAGGATTCCACACGAGCCCAACCCTGTTGGCGGCCCGGGAAAGCATAGCCATCATTTCCGGGTCCGAATCGGGCACAGTTGTCACCCCCGAAGGAGGCAGCTGCGCCGAATCGTCATCCCCTGAAATATCAGGCTCACCCTCCGATGCAGCGATCGACATTCTATCATCTTGGGGAGCTCCGAAGGATACGGATGGTACACACCTCTGGGGTGGTCCACCACGTTCCCCCGGCAGCTCTACTGGCTGCGGAGTGCAGGAGGGATGAGGGTTCCTAGGGGGTTGGTTCCCCGAAGGAAGCGCGCTCACCGTGATCCTCAGATCACCAGCACCGCTGCCCGAAGCAACCCTCTGAGGAGGATTGGAACGAGGCAGCGGCACCGGGACTCCGCCCCTTTGCAGGAACTGGAGTCTAGATCGCAACTCCGAGACGGTCATCTTCCCACAATGGGTACATGACTCGTCCACAAACGCTGCCTCAGCGTGCTTTAAGCCCAGGCACGTGATACAGCGTTGGTGACCATCCCGCGGTGACAGATAACGACCGCATCCAGAAACACACAAGTAGAAAGACATCTATAAAAGACGCGAATCTACTTGTGTAAGCTCTTTTAGGGACTGCTCTTTTAAGTGCTGAAGCACGCAGGGGAATGGCCGCTGCAGCACAGACAGGGAAAGTGCAGCCTGTCGTGTGCACTCTCTCTTTGAAGCCGCTCTCTTACCAGCTGTAAAAACAGCCTTTCAGCGCTCAACAGCGCACCGTTTACCAGCCGTGAGAACGGCTCTACTGGAAATGCTGCACAATGAAAGGCAACAAAAAAAGAAAAAAAAAGAGAGATCGACCCCGCTGCAGTGCTGTCCGCCGGCACCAACAAAGAACAGTTACAAAAAGGCTCGTCTAATATTACCCACTCCGTAGACACCATAAGGTTCGGCTCCGAAGCGAAAAAGCTGAAGATGCAACGCACCTGCTGCTCATTTATACCCGCGCTGCGAGGCGAGCAGCTGATGCATATGATTGCATGCCAATGTGCATTGGCTCGTTGTAGTTACACTCGAAGTAGATTGGCCTCTCTAGCGAGATTCCTATTCGTCGGTCTGTCCGACGTACGTCGAACGTGACCGACTGAATGGGAACCACAGTTTACATCAACTTTGGCAAACTCACACTTATGAAAAAAAAGTGACCTTAATTGTCTTGAATGTGCACTTGTAGTGTGCTTTAAATTTTAAAAGTATATTTAAAAAAAAAAAACTGAATTGCAGATAATACAATATTAATGAAATAAAAGGACACTTAAGTGTACTTAAAGAGAGTACAAATTCATGACCATTTCTTAACACATGTAAGAACACTTTAGTCAAAGTAAAAGTACAACGCCTATTACAGCATCCGTATATAAGGTCCTTCAGTATTATCGGCAACTATCGCATTGCTCAGGAGCTAATTACCCTCCTCCATCCCCAGCTCCTCTCATCCAGTCAGGATTTGGCCTTCTGACTCCCCTGATTTCTCAAATTATGTATACTAGGGATGGTAAGATTCACTGATTCGCATCAGTGCATCGGCATAAAAGTTAACGACTTCTGTAACCCAAACGAAGCACATTGATGGGCGTGCTCTTGCGCTCTCGCTCTGGTTGATGTATGCGCGCGCTCTTCCTGGAGAAGTGCTCATACAAGGAATTCCAGCCTTTATTACTTAATACAGGGTCATACACGGAAAAAAACTTTCCAAAACTTAGGGGTGAATCGTATCACATCGCATCGGTAGCTGCTTCATAATTAACTTTAATGTATCAAAGCACAAGCACATTTAAATTACTCGATTTTTATTTAAATTGTAGTGTGTTATTCAATGTTACATTTAAAGTTAATATATTTTAAATGTGCTAAATTGCAGTGTCAACATTACAGATTTACTTAAACATGACATTAATGTATATTTTTGTTTACTATAAATGCTTGTCAGAACATTTGGCAGTACACTTCAGCTATATTTCCACACACTACAGTATTAAGAAATTGCATGTAAACATGTATTTATGTCCTATGTAAATGGGTCACTTTAAAGTTCAGCTAATTTAATTTATTATAAATTTAAGCTAAAATACATTTATTTCATCACAATTAACATGAAATTAAGTGTCCAAAAACATACATTCAGTTCGCACTTTAATATATTCTTTTATAATTTTCTTAATAAGTACTTTTTAAAGTATGCTAAAGTGTACATCATTTTCCCAAGGGCACACCTTTGTTACAGACCTTTCCATTTATTCTTCCTGCAGATGTTACAGAGAAATGTCATCCTGGTTTGCACACTCCAGTTCCAGCTGGCTTTTACCTGAATGATGTGTGGACGTCATTTGTCTGTAGCACCCGCCATTTTACAGCCCAAACAACAACAGAGTGCCTGAAAGACAAACACATCTACATGATGGGAGACTCTACAATGAGACAGTGGTTTGAGTTCTTTGCAAAAACAATACCAAGTGAGATAAATAGTTGCTTATTGTTCAATTATGATTATATATACAATATGTAGATGTAATAATGGTGAGATTGTAATTGCCGGTGTCACTATTTTGCAGCCCTGAAGCAGATGAACCTGCATGTCCAATATCAGTCAGGGCCGCTTATGGCAGTGGATGTGGAGAACAACATTGACTTACACTGGAGGGCTCACGGACTTCCTCTGCGCACTCTGAAAACAGAATTTGCTAGTCTGCACTACATCAGTAATGAGATCGATGACCTGGCTGGAGGACCCCACACAATCATTATATTCAATCTAGGGCCCCATTTCACCACGTACCCTCTGGATTTCTTCACCCATAGAGTGCTGAGGATTCGCAAAGCTGTTCTAGCATTGTTACAGCGGGCACCTGATACAACTGTTATAATCAAGACTGTCAACACTGGCTATAAGGTAAGTTCAAACAGTAAGTGTTCAAAATCAATACAAGGAGGTCACTCTGATTCCTTATGGATGTTATTGTGTTTCTCTGTCTTTATAATAGGATATTTTTGGCAGTGACTGGTATTCTCTACAGTTAGACAGAGTTCTGCGCTGGGCTTTTCAGGATGTTGACGTTTATATTCTAGATGTGTGGCAAATGACGGCCTGTCACTACAACAAAGAGAACATTCATCCTGGCCCTGTCATCATTAAAAATGAGACTGATATTTTACGCTCATTTATTTGTCCTAAATAAATTTAAATTATGTTGACAATTTTACTACAGGTGAAAATTTAGGACATGTATGAAAAGTAGGGCTGTGAATTTAATGCGTTAATTAGATTAATTAATTACTGAAAAAATAACGTGTTAAAATTTTTAACACATTTAACACACTTGCCACGCCCCCAGACCTACATAGGTCATCTGACATTTCATACAGTTGACTGATGATGAATATGATGCAGGGCAACAACTCATTGCGTGATATAGCCTATAGCAGGGGTGGTGAACGTCGGTCCTGGAGAGCCTCAGTCCTGCAGAGTTTAGCTCCAACCCTGATAAAAGCTCACCTGCCTATAGCTTTCTAGCAGCCCTTCAGACCTTGATTAGCTTGTTCAAGTGTGTTTGATTAGGGTTGGAGCTGAACTCTGCAGGGCTGTGGCTCTCCAGGACCGAGGTTAGCCACCCCTGGCCTATAGAATGCAGTTAGAATGTCCATAAAATTCAAGATATGAAAGGTGATATATATACAGTGGCAAGAAAAAGTATGTGAACCACTTGCAGAATCTGTGAAAATGTGCAAAATTTTAACAAAATAAGAGAGATCATACAAAATGCATGTTATTTTTTATTTAGTACTGTCCTGAGTAAGATATTTTACATAAAAGATGTTTACATATAATCAATAAGACAAAAAAATAGCTGAATTTATTAAAATGACCCCGTTCAAAAGTTTGTGAACCATTGATTCTTAATACTGTGTGTGGTTACCTGGATGATCTACGACTGTTTTTTTGTTGTGTGATGGTTGTTCATGAGTCCCTTGTTTATTCTGAGCAGTTAAACTGAGCTCTGTTCTTCAGAAAAAATCTCCAGGTCCCAAAAATTCTTCAGTTTTCCACCATCTTTTGCATATTTGAACCCTTTATAACAGTGACTGAATGATTTTAAGATCCATCTTTTCACACTGAGGACAACTGAGAGACTCAAACACAACTATTAAAAAAGGTTCAAACATTCACTGATGCTTCAGAAGGAAACACGATGCATTAAGAGTTGGGGGGTGAAAACTGTTGAACAGGATGAAGAGGTCCAAATTTTTCTTATTTCGCTTGAATATCATTTTTTTTTCATTTAGTACTGCCCTTCGGAAGCAACAGAAGATACTTGCATGTTTCCCGGAAGACAAATTAAATACAATTTACCTTGATCTTCAAATTCCAAATGTTTTCACCCCCCACCTATTAATGCATCATGTTTTTTTCTGGAGCATCAGTGAATGTTTGAACCTTTTTTAAAAGTCGTGTTTGAGTCCCTCAGTTGTCCTCAGTGTGAAAAGACAGATCTCAAAATCATTCAGTCACAGCTGTAAAGGGTTCAAATATGCAAAAAATGCTGGAAAACTGAAGAATCTGCAGGACCTGGAGATTTTTTCTGAAGAACAGAGCTCAGTTTAACTGCTCAGGACAAACAAGGGACTCATGAACAACCATCACAAAACAAAAAAATCATAGATCATCCAGGTAACCACACACAGTATTAAGAATCAATGGTTCACATACTTATGAATGGGGTTATTTTAATAAATTCATCTATTTTTTTTTTTGTCTTGTGGATTATATGTAAACATCTTTTATGTAAAATATCTTACTCAGGACAGTACTAAATAAAAAATAACATGCATTTTGTATTATCTCCCTTATTTTGTTAAAATTATTAACAGATTTTTTTCACAGATTCTGCAAGTGGTTCACATACTTTTTCTTGCAACTGTGTGTGTGTGTATATATATATATATATATATATATAAATCATGTCATCACACTGGCGCGCAATGAAATTTGGGGTAGGCAAGGCTGCAAAGGATCCTAGGCTGTGTTCCACTCCAATTTTAGACACATACTCGCGAACTTCCCTAAGCACTTACCCTTGGGGGAATCCCTGCCGCCATTTTTAAGTGCGTTCGTGAAGTGGACGAGGCAAGTTTATATGGCCAGACCCTCATCCCCTCGATTTCGACCGAGGGAGCGACTCTACTCTGATGTACACTTTAGGCAGCTCTATATCCCACAATTCAACTTGATTGTGACATCACAACAGATCGCGTTTAACTGAAGTGTAGCCTATGATATATTAATTATTTTGAGAATTAATTGCATAAGTCTATAATATATTCATTATGTTGAGATTCAATCGCATAATACTTGTAGCTATGTTCAGTCAAAGTTTATACTATTGATATTTTGTTTCATTTGTGTAATTTTATTTTTCTCCAACAGCTCATATACTTATAGGATTTTATATATTTTCTCCAACAACTTATAAGCATATAGAATGGTGCATAAAACAAATTCATAAGTAGAAAAGGGGTTTAAATAATAAATCAGCTCCAGAGTGAATTCCAAGTGATTAAGGGCTTAGTGCGTTTCATTTAAACCTTATGCACGAGTTCCGCCAGTAGTGGGCACTCGTGCAACGTAAGCAATGACGCACATCCGAGTCCACGAGACGGAGGGAAGTTAGCGAGTGAAGAGCATAAAAATTTGGAGTGGAACACAGCCCATATGTTGTCGTTCATTTCACGGGAAACTGACGCTGCGTCCGAAACCGCCTGCTTCTCTACTATATAGTAGGCGAGCGAATAAGTGTCCGAAACCTCAGTAATCACAAAAGAGTAGGCGAGAAGTTCCCGGATGTTCTACTGCTTCCGCCCAGATTCTGAAGTGTTCCTTGTCGGATACTTTTCTATCCCAGGAGGCCACGGGAGAGGATACGTCATAATCTAACACGGAGGAGAAAAGCGGCGCGGATGCTTTCAAATGTGAGTATTGAAAACCAAAAACATGGTTCCTTGTGTTAAAATCGCATTTGTTGAACTAATGTAGAGTAAACTGTTGAAGTGTTTAAGGTGTAAAGGCGATAGACAGTATAGCAATACTATAAAAAAAATACTTAAATCTTAAGTTGTAGTTTATTTTTATTATTGTAATTTCAAACAGAGTTATTACAGCACTTTTCTGATTCTTGACATTTGCTGCAGAGCTTTTGTGGTGGAGCAGGACCTGCAAGGCAAGGTGACGGCGGCATTTGTGAACAAAAAAAAAAAAAAAGGGAAAACCTGAAACAAAAATATAAAGTAAGATCATTTAGTTACTTCTAATACAGAAATCAGATGACATTGTGCTGTTAAAATTACTGCTTTTGTGTTATGTTTGTGCATTTTTGTAGGATGTGAAATTTTCTCATACTGGTGTGAGCACTGAGGATGGAGAGCCACAGCAGCATCCTGGAAATGGTGTAGAGCCATAGATGAGACCCTCCATCACTCCTCCTGCCCTTACTGCCTCATCTGGCCCGGATGTTGATGTGGTCTCTTCTTCCTCAGTGAGCCCAGAGCCAGCCAGAGCATCTAGACAAAGACCAAAGGACATTGAGGATGTGATTTTGGTCAAGTTTGTTTTGCTGGTTTCTGTTCATACATTGGAGTCCAACTTTCGTAAGCTTCAAAAGCATCATCAAATAATGTCATGAAGCTTCTGGAAGTCAGGCTTTATTGACTGATATTGTATGAACAGAGACCAGCAGGACAAACTTGACCAAAATCACCTTTTGTGTTTAGAAAAAAAAAGAAAAAAAAAATGAACACAGGGATTGAACAGCGTGAAGGTGAGTAAATAATGACTGAATTTATATGTTTGGGTGAACTAACCCTTTATGCCCCCAAATAGAAACTGTATGAAATGCATGTATGCATTTATATTATAGTAGTACCTTGAAAAAGTAGACTTTAAGAAATAAGCAGCTTTAATTAACGTTTGTGCCCCAGACACTAACAAAAAAGGATTTACATTTGGTAGATGCTGTTATCCAAAGTGACTTACAGTACTCTTATTACAGGGACGATCCCCGTGGAGTAACCTGGAGTAAAGTGTCCTTGACACACTGGTGGTGACGGCTGCGGAGATCGAACCAGCAACCTTCTGCTTACCAGTCAGTAGTTTAGCCCACTACACCACAAAAGTAATGAACCTACAACAAAAATTAGCCTGTAATTGTAAAAATATGAAATGAAATATGGCAAGAAACAGAATGCTTACATGAATGAATTGTAAAATGTTTTAATCTGTTTATTTAGTCATGCTCATGGAGAGCAGGCACACGAATGTTTGCAGCAGACACAGCAGCAGCCAGATTGTCCCGCACATCTTCTCCCACTCTTGCTTCAAGGTTGTAGGGTTCAGAGGTCCATCATCATGGTCTTCCTCATCCTCTGAATCAACGATGTCCCCATTGAGAAGAGCAGCAGTGAGGGACATGATGGATGGCAAAGACAGGCGAAGGTGTTCACGGTGGTCAGCTGCAGAATGGGCACAGCTGTGTTGAGATGGCAGTGGGATGTGGGGATCACCGCCTGTTAGAACAATAAATTTGAATAAAGCTTTGTTTCATGTGTTATTTACTTGTATATGCATTTATTTATTGTCATTGTTACTTTTATTAATTCTCTTACTTTTTTTTATTAATTATGCTATTATTATCAGTAAATTTATATATTTTATTACTTCATGCATTCATTGCTTGACTGTAAATTGAGATGTATTCACATCAGCTGTATTTTTCTAGTGTGTATTCATGCATAGCTATGTCATATGACAAAACATTACATTTTGCTTGTTTTACTAAAGAAGTAAAATGAAAAGTAATATAATTAAGTTTTGGTCAGCATTTATCATTATTATTGTGTGTAAGTGTTGGGGTGGGCTAGCAATGCAATTCATTCTGGGGTAATCTTAATTTTTAAGTAGTTTATACTTACATTTTTTGAGTATAAAATCAACAGTCTTCTCCAAAGGCGAGAAGACGAGATCTTCGAGCAGCTGTCCGATGTCTCCTTTGTGCAGACATTGCTAACACTGAGGAAAACTAGGGTTGTGGAGTTACTGGTGCTGTGAGGTGTTAGTGCACCTGTTGCTCATATCTTTATTTTTATTGCAGGACCTATAATTACATACAAGATCAGGGAAAACACCATGGTTGTATCTTTAACAATGAACAATAATAATGACAAAAAACATAAATATGGGTTTGTATACATCATAGTTTGAGATTATATACACAGACATAAAGCATGATAACGAGGTTAAATATTTTGAATTAGTTAAAAATATGTTAGTTGTACCACAATTACAAAATTACTGGGCAGCTGTTTCTTCAACAAGACCACAAAATAAGCAAGTTTAATCAATATCAAGATATTTAGGCCTACAGATAGATGAATTAAACCTGTCACTCATATCTTTTAAGTTGTTGCGCTTGTGATAACGTTGTAACGTCAACATGGCGGATTATGTCCGGATCGCATTCATACTCAACGAGATTTGCCTATTAAGTACCTACTCTTTTAGCGCTCGTTAAGTAATTAGGCTACTTATTGAAATTAAGTACCTACTCATTGAGTAGGCGGTTTCGGACGCAGCCAAAGAATGCATTTGGAGGCCACGTTTGAAGGAGCCTTCGAATTGGGACAGCCTTCGTTGCGCCGCGGTGAGCAATCAGTCCTTCAGATGTGCCCTTTGAAGAATGCAGCCTCTGTATTTGAACACAGCAATGGTCTATGTTGGATTTGTCACTTAATTTTAATCTGTAAGCCAATAGCGTTTAAGCTTACTTTTACCTTTATGTGGAACAGGCAGTTTCCGCGACCAATTGTAAAGACCTTTTGGCATGCCGCTACTACCTTTGGGCACGCCCATTACTCCGACGTGCAGAGACCCACACTTGCCAGTAGTGGGCACTCGTGCAACGTAAGCAATGGCGTACATCCGAGTGAACGAGATGGAGGAAAGTTATCGAGGGAAGGGCATAAAAAAATTAATTTATACGCAGCCTAGGTCGTAAGCTCTCTGTAAAGTAATAATATGACGTTTACCCTCGATGATCCAATAACAGCCTTCAAATAGCCTACGTGAGCAGAAGCTGTGTTTATGCAGTGAATCTGATATTTGATATTCAATTGTTGAGTTTATTTATGTTTATGTATGTGTATGATTTTTCATTTTTCCTGTGACTATGATTTGGTTTGAGCCTAGAGTTTGAAAGGGCTCACTTTGCCTATCAGAATTAGTTCTAGCACTAGTGTCCTGGGTTTAAGGTTTTTTTGTTTTGTTTTGTTTTTGGGTTTTTTTTTTTTTTTTTTTTTGCAAGTTTTGAGTTAATACATATTTCATATTGACTGCACTCTGCAACTCTTAGTGTGAAAAAAATATCTTTTTGCATAATTTTTATGATTTTTTATTATGAGAAATATTCAATAACTTCACTGTTTCGCATTGTAATGTCGCCAAATTCAGTTCACACATCACTGCTGTCCTGATGGTTTTTTATTTTTCAAAATAAAAAATTATACAAATTATGCAAAAACACATTTTTTCCCAAAATAAGTAGTATAGTATAATCAGAAGGACAGCAGTGATGTGTGAACTGAATTTGGTAACACTACAGTGTGTTGAAGTTATTGATTTTTTTTTTTTTTTTTTTTAGTAACGCTTTTCGGGTTTTGCACTTTGCAGACGGTCCCTTCGGATCTGTTTCTCAGCCAGCCTGTGCATTGAGATCAATGTATTTTGTCCACTTTGGAGGAAAGCTCTTTTTGAGAAAAAGTAGGTTGTAGCTGCTTGTCTACATTAGCTAAGGGGTGTTATTTGTGTAGTAACAATGTTTAGCTCACGAGTTATTCAAATCTGTGAATATGTTGCCAACTTTACTGAACTCCATTACTTAAATGATCAGTTCACTTTCAAATTAAAATTTCCTGATAATTTAGCTACTCACCCCCATGTCATCCAGATGTTTATGTCTTTCTTTCTTCAGTCGAAAATAAATTAAGGTTTTTGAGGAAAACATTACAGGATCTTTCTCCATATAGTGGACTTCAACAGTTACCAACGGGTTGAAGGTCCAAATTGCAGTTTCAGTGCAGCTTCAAAGCGCTCTACACGATCCCTGCTGAGGAATAAGAGTCTTATCTAGCGAAACCTTAATTTCTTTTCCACTGAAGAAAGAAAGACATGAACATCTTGGATGACATGGGGGTGAGCAAATTAGCAGGAAATTTTAATTGGAAAGTGAACTAATCCTTTAAGGTTTCTTAATCAAATCCCTATCAAACCAAATCCTAATCAAACTAAAGCCAAATCGTTATTGATTGTAGCGAGAACGTGCTACGATTGGTCAGCGCAATGTGGCTATTATCTGATTGGCTTACGTAGACGGTGGGTGGAGTCCACTTATTTGTGGATTTGTCTGCACGTGGATGCTAGTGTTTCAAAATCCACGAATGCGTGCGGGATGTACAATTGCACAGGAAGCGATTCACAAATGAATGCCAGGCAGAGTTAATTGTGTTTGTGACATAAAACACGTTTGTAAATATTTTTTTATTTGCAAATCTCATTTTATTTATTTGTGAATTTTAGTAATTTTTGTGAAACTAGGCTATTTACATTTATTTGTGGATCTTAATCTATTTATTTGGAATAATGCAACAATTCTATCCCCATATGGGAGTGTATGATATGGTGACATCACAGATCTTTTCTGACTTGTCAAACTGACAAAACCCCGTGTTACAACACTCCCCGGTCTCCCCTACATCTATGGAAGCTTGTTTCCGTTGAATAAAATAATAATAAAAAATGTAATTGCGATTTTTTATCTCACAATTCTGACTTTTTTTCTCGCAATTGCAAATTTACATTTCGCAATTCACAATTTTCTCAGAATTGCGTGATATATATGGAGGACCAAACCTGCAAAAACAATAAATAAATAAATACGTAAATAAATGTAAGAAGAAATGTAAAAAAAACAAAAATACATAAATAAATACATAAATAAATATACAAGTTAATGTAAAAAAACAAAAAATGAATTTATCGGTTTGAATAAAATGCCCCTGGAAATCAAGTTATAGGAGGAAATAGCACCTCTTAATAGAAAAGTTTGTGTCTGTTGCTGTCAACTTTGTTTTTGGAAGTTACATTAAAAATGCAGTTGGCTCAGAAATCTGAGGGGGCACGACAGGTGCTGTTTGAATGGCCAGATGCTTCTGTGTAACTTTCGCATGGCGTGAGATGCGTGTCTCACTAGCTGCGTTTACATGAGCACCTCTTGTTTGATTTAATCCAGAATAATTCCAGTTGATGACTTGTGATTAATCAGTAGGCTATCTAAGAGCAGCATCTATGAAATATGTTAAACTGTATTTGCGGCCACGTTTCAAACGCATTGATCAATATGCTTGCATAGGCTTGAGCGAAATGTGCGCTGACTTCTCTCCAATAAACGCAAGCTCTTATCAGCCCCATCCAGCGCGTTTACATTAAATGTGATTAATAGTGGATAATTTCACGCTCTTCCGTGTCAAAGCAGTGGCGGAGCCAGGATTTTTTCATAGGGGTGGCCAAGCAGGGGCCAGCAACCAGTCATGGGGTGTCACAGAAATCTTCATTATTTTAACATAAAAATGAGTCTGACTATAATTTATTGGACTGTGCCTACAACACAACTAAATACGATTAATTTGTACTAAATTGTAATTGAGATAGTGAATTAGATCATGGAGTGCTGAGTGAATATGACCATTTAAAAAAAAAAAAAAAGCTAAATTTCAACTTGTTCATTCAGCTTGTTCTGGTTCTCAAAACCCCCAATAGCTTGTTCTCCATTGTTGCATCTTCATGGATGAGACATCCAGATAACTATACTGTAGTGTAGTTCAAAGATTATTCAACCTTCATTGAATTTTATGTATAATCAATGAACTCTTCAACAATTCTGAGTTTGTCTGTTTCAAAAACTACACTGTAAAAAAAAAAAAAAAAAAAACTAAAAATCCATTCACTCAACTGTTTGAGCTATCTTTTTGCACTGACTCAGTTAAGTTGTCTTTACGTAGAATATTAAGTATGTTCAACTTGCCAAAATTAATGTCGTTTGAACATAAAGTTTAGTTGCATTAACTTTATGAAAGTAAGGTGAACTTACTTTAAGTTTTCAGTACAAACGTTCCCTGTAAAATGTTTTTTGTTCACTCAACTTTTCGAGGTACTAATTTCCACTGACTTATTTAAGTTTTATTTACTTATAATTTTAAGTACTTTCAACTTGACAAATGTAGTTATATGAACTTATAAATTTTAGTTGGAATAACTTTACAAAAGTAAAGTGAACTTACTTTTTTAAGTTTTCAATACCACAGCTCGTTCATTTAACCTAATTTGACATTTCTTTTTAAAACAAACAATATATATATATATATTATTTAAATTGTTCTTATGTCAATTGTAAATGATTCTTTTATTTCAAATGTTTCAGCCATGTTTTGAGTTCTTTTTCATTCAAATTCATTTCTATTACAAATAATAGTTGATCTGATGTCAGCCACTGAAACATCAACTGCAAACAACTAAAATAAATCTCTCAAGATCTCAGCAAAGAATGATTAAACAACTCAAAAAAAAAAAAAAAAAAAAAAAATGCCAAAGTGAGGAAAAAGTCAGAATTGTGAGATAAAAAGTCGCAATTATCTTTTTAACCCTTTCGCACGTAAGTTTAAAATATTCTGGCTGACCCCCCAGCGTGAGTTTTTTAAGGCGACCGTTATTTAGAACTTATCACTTTATTGTTTCCATGGTGATGCGTCATTGCTTGTCATGTGACACAGCACAGCGGTGTATGACTGATGATCTGCTTTTATTTCATTTTTCCTTTTTTATTCAAAATATTCA
The DNA here is from genome assembly GCA_039654765.1 of Mylopharyngodon piceus. NCBI lineage: Eukaryota > Metazoa > Chordata > Actinopteri > Cypriniformes > Xenocyprididae > Mylopharyngodon > Mylopharyngodon piceus. The sequence continues at coordinate 18,195,426 of CM077447.1, forward strand.
CAAATTTGTTAACTATAGCATGAAATATCTGATATTCCGATTGTCAAATATGTGCAAGTGGATGTGTTTTGCTGTTTAAACACCTTTATAACGATCGCGTTAGTTGAGCTACATGCGCAATGGGCGCTGCCATGTTTGTTTGCACCGCACAGAGAATCGGATCTGTTGGATTTACAACACGTGAATTCATCCACTTCTCCCGAAATACATGAAAGTAAGTGAGTCAGTGAACTGGAGAAGAATAGAGTAAGCTTTAAAGTTACTTTCACAATGTGTATCTGATATGAATAAAAACGTGTCGTCTAATTATTATGGAAAGGGTTGTTATTTCCGCTTCTATAGACATCATTGTGTATTTTACAAACTCTAAATGTATTGTTTTGTTAGTACTCATGTGTATTTAAATGTCTGAAACCTAAAATAAACATTATTTGGTTGAAAACACTTCATAAATGTGATATATGAAAAGTGCTGCGCGCGTCCGTCTCTGGTTAGCGCCAGCCAAAGCGCGCACGCACATTTGAATTTGGTAGTTGATCACGTGATGCGCTGAACGTTCTAATCACACTGGTGTGATCATAGATATACATAATAAAGGCTAGATGTCTCGTCCGCGCTGCTGGCCAATGGAGGTCGACGTCCGCACCTGGCGGCCATCTTGTCACAGTCAGCTCGCTCACTCGTAACATTGTGTTTTAATGGTGCATGTACTTTTTAAATAACCATAACTTGCTCAATTTTCTACCGATTTTCAAACTGTTTGGTTTGTTATAAACGTCAGAGATATACTTATGACAATGCATACTTATGAATAATTATAACCATGGAATTCCATATGAAAATAACATTGAACAGAACAGATAGTTGCAATGAATATACACACGCACAAGGTATTTATGTTAAATCAATATATAGGCTACTAAAACTCAGTGTACAGAATGGCAACATTTATATATATATATATATATATATATATATATATATATATATATACACAGTTTTATAATATGAATATTACTATTATAATAAAATAATTTGAATTATTACATGTTTATTTTAACTTCTTCAGGGTTGGGCCATTTACTAGGCTGCACAAAAGTATGGCATCTTCTCCTATAAAGCCAGCAATTTCCTGTATCATAATGTAAGATGTTTTTAACAAACCAAACCGATTGGAAATCATGTGCAACTTAAGTTATATTGAAAAGAAAGAGCAATTCTGCCTCTCCCACTGATGTAAAATTGCTGGGTAGCAGCTAAACTGTAACTACTAGGTCTCACTCAAAGCTTCTTATTATTAGCCAGCTAATAACTACAACCACATCCACAAAGATTGTAATTTAGACAAAAGATTAGTTGTCATGAAATCGTTATTGGTGTCAGTAAAACCTATATAACTGAACAGCTCGATTGTGGTCTCAGCCTTGATAACTTGCGCAAGTAGCCGTGATACACAACTATGCTGCACGATTAAGTCGTTTTTCGAAAAGAAAAGCTGCAATTTCAACATGTTCAAGCATCCAGAATTATAGACACGTTAATAACGTTTGTAAGAAACCAATCCATTTGTAAACCCGTCAAGATTTCAGCGAGATAAGAGTATTTGTGTTCACGCAGATCGCTCACCTTACATCAGGTACCACAGAGCCAGCCAGAAAGCTTGCCTGTGACAAGATGGCCGCCGGTGATGACGTTAGAGACTCCGCCGTAAGACATCTAGCCTTTATTATGTATATCTATGGGTGTGATCGTACGCTCCAGGGACCAGCCAAGACTGATCACACTGGTGTGATCGTACGCGTCAAAGGGTTAATTGTTTTATTCCGTGGCAGAAACAAGCTTCCATATACATCTGAGTAAGAGAAAGTTCCTCTGTTTAGGGACATTTACAGTTGATAAAATATACATTATAATTATTTCCAATGGCTGTTGTACGCAACAGCAGTTGTCGATACTTTGAAGCTTTTCACTGCACAGGGGAAAGCAAGCAGAGCTTCATGAGGGTTTCTTTATATACTACATAGGGTGAACTATTCGTTTAATATGGCAGCTAAGTACCACCCACCAATACCAACATATAGGTATATCTTTCAACAAATCAGGGAGGTCATGTAAACTAATTAATATTCATGAGCCAAGCAGTCACAGTATAGTTAACACACACTAACCATTCAAGGAAAACGACTATTTTACAATTAGGCTACATATCTTCAAAAGCATGCTTGCAAAAAATAAAATGGAGCTTGAAACTCGGGAACAACACTGTAAGTTATTTCTGAATACTTCTTGGTATTTGTTTTTTCATTAACATAGCCTAATATAAAAATAATATAGGCCTACAGGCTAAATAATGTATAAATATAATTTAATAATGAATTTGGTCACTCGTCAGCAAACAATTATTAAATTACAACTCAAATGACAGAACGGCACATCTTTATTTATAGTGTAAATAGGCTTTATAGTACAAAACAATTACAATGTCCCACTAAATGTTAATAAGATATAAGGACACAGTCGCAGTAAAACTCTAATTGGATCAGCACATAAGCTAAAAAAAAGAAAAAGAAACAAAACAAGAAAAAATAGACACTCTATTTAGATTGTTAGCCTATAGGCTAGAATCAGTGAACCTGTGGTAATTTGCTAGCCGGCAACCACTGTAAACAAAAATGTTTTACTATCCCTCCGTATGTAAAATATTAGCCTATTTGTTTGGGGAAAAAATATTTGTGATTGTTAAATGTTAAAATTGTATTGTAGCGGGCACAGATAGGCATAGCCTAGGTATATCTTGCATTTTACGTTGTTGGTTTAATTAAAAATAACAATGAGTTCAGTCTTATTATTATTAATCCTATTTAATAATAATATTAATCATTAACATTAAATGGGTCGTGTATATTTGATACAAATGTTTATAGAGTATTGCATAGGCTAATAAAAAATGGAAAAAGCAGTTTGTTCATAACAAGTAATTAACTGTGACGACATAATGCTTTTACAGTTCACAGGGAAAGATCATTACGGAAGTTTTTTACGGGGTTGTGTCTACTGGTAATCGTGTGTTTTCTGGTAAGTTCATTTATCACAACTGCATCTTTTAAAATGGCAGTAATTTTTGTAGCCTCCTTTCTTCAAATTAAAAACCATGCTTAATCAAACTAACTAGCATATTTTAAGATACCATGCGGATAATGTAAAATTGTGTAAATTATTTTGACAACAATATTCTCCATGATGCTAAATAAGGATAGGCTATTGTCTATTAAGTAGCCAGTATGTAGACTGACAGGTATAGCGGGTTATTATTATATAGGGTACTATAAATCATTCTGAACTTCTCGGTGTTGTCTATGGCTATGATATTTTCCTAGTGGCAGATGTCAGAAAGATGCATTCATTATTTGTCTTGAGAACCAATAGCTTGCTTTTAATCCTGTTACTCACAGTATTCTGCAGATTTGTATGTTTTACATTTATGCTCCTTGCAGATATTGTTGAAAATTTTTTATTACAATATGAAAGTATGTCAAAATGATTTCAAATGAATTATAACTTAGCCTATATAGCCTATTACATTCTTACGCATGTAGCGCGAGTGCATTTCAGAGCGAACGCACAGACACCCACACATGTTGGGTTTCCATGTTTTATGGGGACTTTCCATAATGATTCTTATACTGTACAAACTGTAGCTATATTCTAAACCTTTTTAAAAACTTACATTAAAAAAAAAAAAAAAAAAAAAAAAAAACATTCTGTATAAGCTGTTTTCCTCACGAGGAGCAAAAAATGCCCGACAAGATCAAAGATGTCTGGTATTGCCATCCTACAACGTAGAGTTTACTAGGACCAAACACACAGGGTTAATTTTTTATGCAAACAATATTTGAGAGCAAAACTAATTGTAATTTAAAAATAAAAGATTGCTAATAAAAGTTATTTAAGGCGTTTTAGTAATAAAAATAAAGTATCTAACAAAACTCTTTGCATTGCGTGTAAATCTTCTCTATGTTTTGCTGTCATTGTTTGCGGGTCTATTTCACACTGGACGCGCAAGCAGATCGGGGGCAGCATACGCCAATTGTGCTTTCACACTGGCAGCGTTTGTCGCGAGCAGCTGAATCATGCTAAACGTATTCTTAAAGTTAAGATATATCATTAGTTTTAATCATTTAAACAGGACTTTGAATTTTGGGTAAAAACCTCTGCAATGATATGTTTTTGTGTATTTTTATTTATTTTATGTTTTTTACAGCGCTGAATGTGACTGAAACACGGAACAGCTCACTTATATATAACTTACGGTGAAATTTGTTATCTTTCATGTTAACTCAGGTGCATTTTGACCAAAATATTGACCAAGATATTTCCTTCTCCCCTACCGTGAAGTTCTCACTTAGCCTGGATATGCAGTAATATGGACTTGCAGTAATATGGACTTAAGTTGTGAATAATCTGGCAGATGAGTTTGCCAAGGTAGTTCCCTTTTTCAAGCTTTTCCAGATAGCTCCATTATTCCCAGGTCGCAGAAGCCTGCCCAGCGGCCACTTACAATCTGACTGAGAGCATAGCCTATTACAGTATGTGTAAGCATTTCTAGTTCTGAGGGATTATACAGGGTTGAGGTGGATGTTATAATAAACCGCCTCCTCCTCTGCCCTGTATATAAGTCTGTGAGTCGGATATTTACATTTATTTACATTTTCTCCTGGATACTTACATTGAGGTGTCAAAATATTGGAGGTGCGTGTATCGGTTTGCACAGTGTCTCCCATATAGTCAAACAATCTGAGTCGGGAGGGGCTGTGTAAACAGTGACACCTGAGAATGCCCCAGGTCGATAGTTGTTTGTGAGCTATCAGTCCCCACAGTACATTTTCTTTTGTGGCGGGGCCAGTGTGGTCGCACCGGTTGCACCGCCCGGATGGCCCTGGGTGTAAAAAATGCAAAAAAGCAGGTTATGGCAAGGCATACCAGGCCAACCTATTGAGGGGTATTATTTCCTGAGGCAGTCCTAAAAAAAAAAGTGCATAGCTACAGGATATCCCTTCGTGCCACAAAGCACACGATCAGTGCATCTGCCTTTAAAGGGCTGCTATGGTTGCTTCAGACTGCCTGTGAGCTGGTCATAGATAAGTTCACAGAAGCGTGGTCGCAGTCAGCAGCTTTTCAGGAAAAATGTCCCTCTCTGGGGCCATGAGAGTTGAGGGAGTAATATGTAGCAGGGATGGAGGAAGCATAGTTGTCTGTCACTCCTCCCCTTCCGCTGATGTTAAGCTTTGCTCTCATGGACCCGTGGGGGGAAGCAATGCCGCCAAGAACCCGAGGAACTACGGCTTCAAAACATCCCTGAGAGTAGAGATGGAAACTTAAGTCTACGTCTTGGACTTGAGTTGCACTTAAAGGATTAGTTCACTTCTGAATGAAAATTTCCTGATAATTTACTCTCCCCCATGTCATCCAAGATGTTCATGTCTTTCTTTCTTCATTTGAAAAAAAATTAAGGTTTTTGAGAAAAACATTCAGTGGGGTTCACCGGGTGGAAGGTCCAAATTGCAGTTTCATTACAGCTTCAAAGCACTCTACATGATCCCAGATGAGGAATAAGGGTCTTATCTAGCAAAACGATTGGTCATTTTCAAAAAAAAAAAAAAAAAGAGAGAAAAAAAAAGGTATATACTTTTTAAGCACAAATGCTCGTCTTGCACTGCTCTGCGATCCGCCACACATGACGTAATCACGTTACAAAGGTCATGCGTGACGTAGGTGAAAGTACAGATCCAGTGTCTACAAAGCCAACGTGCAAAGATTAAGCCAAATGCACTTTACCAAAAAAAAGGGTAAAACAACGATATCGGACAATTTTGAAGTTGGAGGAGAAAAATTGAAGTTTTTCGCCCTACCGCGGTACTTCCGCCTACGTCACGCATGACCTTTCAACGTAATGCATGGCTCATCGCAAAGCAGTGCAAGACAAGCATTTGTGGTTAAAAAGTATATATATTTTTATTTGTTTTTTGTTTTTAAAAATGGCAGATCGTTTCACTAGATAAGACCCTTATTCCTTGTCTGGGATCGTGTAGAGCCCTTTGAAGCTGCATTGAAACTGCATTTTGGACCTTCCACCAAGTGAACCCCACTGAAGTCCTCTATATGGAGAAAAATCCTGGAATGTTTTCCTCAAAAACCTTAATTTCTTTTCGACTGAAGAAAGAAAGACATGAACATCTTGGGTGACACAGGGGTGAGAAAGTTATCAAGAAATTTTAATTCAGAAGTAAACTAATACTTTAAGTCGCAAAAATAACGACTCGACTTGGACTCGTGAATAACTGACTCGAGACTTGACAATATAGTCTCAACTTGTGATAATCTAATTAAATGTGTCATTTTAATTTACACAGGTTTTGTTACCGCCAGCACTCACTGGAAGACTACATCACCCATCACTGCTTGAGTACTACAGCAAACTACGGCAACTCAGATAGTTTATAAAATAAATAAAAACATAAATAGTTTAAATGTAATAGGTTTTGATTGTGAATAAATATTAAATTAATAATTTAAATAATACTTTGTGTGCTTTATTAGACATTTTTGAAGTAGAAATCAGTTTTGATATTTCAAAACACTGATAATTACAATAGCTCAAAGAACTATTGCTAAAAATAGAACAAAGACTTGAGACTTGACTTGGACTTGGTCTTTAGGGACTTGTGAACATGTCTCCTTCTCTTCTCCACTAAGTAAGTAACAGAGATATTGAATTTATGATCCATATTGTTCCCTTAACATCAATGTTATAGTGTAGAGTTCCCTCGAAAGGGAACGTCAAGGGTTATGTTTATAAACTCAGTTCCCTGAGAAGGGAAAAAGACACTGCGTCTCATTGCCATGCTTCAGGCATGTCTGTGCGTCTCCTTCAGACAATGAAGCTGATGATGTCTAATGCAGGCACCCTTTTATGCGTATGGGCGCTCCATGTGACATCATATGCTCTAAAAAAGATGGTTCTTTAAAGGTTTTTTTTACACATAACAACAGATTGAATTTATGATCCATATTGTCAGATTTTTTTATATTATTGCTTTATGCATAAACTTACCCAGGCACAAAAAACATCAAAGCTATACCATGACTTTATATCACTTTTTCCTTTTAACATTGTAAAGGGCTCACATGATTGTCCATTTTTTGCTAATGTTGGCCTTAAACATAATTGTTTTTACATAAACAACTGGAAGAGACACACTGTAACTTCATTGTGTATTTCAAGTGCTGTCACATCCCACAACCTCATCCTCTGCAGAGAGAAACTGCCACTCAAAATACACACATGATGGACATAAAGACATCATAGAGGATTGTGAAGATATTTCACTGGAATTCAGTCTTCATGACATCTATATCATGTTCAATGTCAATTATAATTTATATCAAGCTAATAACTGTTGTTAGAGCACTGTAATTTTTGCTACAATTTGCCATGTCAATAAAAAATAAAAGTACCTTGACACAACATGCTGTTTTTTTTTATTATTTATGTAAAACCCAAATAGAGGCTACAAGATATAAGTCCAGGCAGAAAAAAAAACAATATTAATAAATATATAATATATATATATATATATATATATATATATATATATATATATACATATAATATCAATAATATACAAATACTAATATACTAATGAAAATAAACTTTTATTAAAAAGGTTATAACACCATTAAGGTCCTATACAGCACATTCAAAGCATGGTTCTTTATAGAACCTTATAAAAAGGTTTCTATTTAGCACCAAAAAGGATACTGCTAAGCCGAAGAACATCTAGGTTATGAATATAACCCTGGTTCCCTGGCTGCGTCTCGTTGCCATGCTTCAGGCATGTATGCGCGTCTCCTTCAGACAATAAGCTGATGACGTCTAAGGCAGGCACCCTTTTATATTCATGGGCGCTCCTTGTGACGTCATAGGGCTGCAGTCTGCCAATCAATTGGAGTGTTTTTACACATGCTTCAGACATCGATCATGCAAGGGGTGTTTCGATTGTGTCAACGTTATGAAGCAGCGTTGAGTTCCCTCAAAAAGGAACCCTAATTTGGGCCTGTTTAGAGCCACTTTTCTTATAGGACTGCCATCTGCGAATCAATTGGTGTGTTCCACACATACTTCAGACACAGGTCATGCCTGATGGCGTTCCCATAGCGTCAATGTCAGCGATGTCAGCATCTCGTTCTCTTCTCAGGGAATCAGGGTTATATTCATAACCTTAGACATTTTTAGTTTAGTAATCTACATGCATGATTCATATAAAGACAAAACTTTTGATTAATAACAATATTTTCTGTGTTTGTAGGTTTTATGGTCTTTTACAGGTAATGAATGGAAGAAACACCCTCCACCCAGCTTTTTGTCTGTGCACTTTGCAGGACTCTATACAAACTCCACTTCTCCTTCAGTACTCAGTTCAGAAGAGTCAAGCTCATTTTACTCTGAATTAGGAATCAATTTAGACGACTACTCCAGGTTACAGCAGGCTGTTTACTGGGCTGGGCCTGACAGAGTAATCACAAGTATGACCATGACTACTAGTCCAGGCCACACCAAATTCACCATTCAGGACCTGAAAGAGAGCTATCAAATTGGTGAGGAGCTTTATGTTATGGTGCACACAAAGGATTTTGACAACAAATCCAAGCGTTATGGAGGGGACTTTTTTCAAGCCAAGCTATTCTGGTCTAAAACTAAGGTCAGTTATTGTACACATTAGATTAACTAAAACTGCTTGCTATATTATCTCGCTGGGTCAGAGAGAGAGTTGTACTGAGAATGTTCCTCTGTCACAGGCCAGTGTTTTTGGGGAGGTTGTGGACCTGCTCAATGGCTCCTACTCTGTACGTTTCCTCCTGCCGTGGGTCGGCGAGGCACAGGTGGCTGTGCGTCTAATTCACTCCAGTGAAGCTGTGCAGGTCATGAAGCATCACAGAGATACTGACTCTGACAGAGTCTTCTTTAATGGATATTATGAGGGACCAGGACCAAATAAGACCAGGCTGAGTGAAACTGTAAAGTGTAATGTAAAGTTGGACAAGAATGGACTAGAGCATATGGGAACAGGAGACTGCTGCTGTGAATACAACGATCCCCGCACCGGAGAAACTTGGCGCTGTCAGAGACCCAAATCACTGCCATGCAGTGCCCTTGTGTACCACTCTATGGGTGGTTATAGAAACCGTCTGACTAATACAGAGAAGATGCTTATGTGAGATTTAAGAACTCTTGACTGTTTATTTGAACTATATGATGCATTGATGGAAGGCAGTATGACAAACATGTTCTCTTTGGCAGGAAGCAAACTAACAAATATATCAATGGAGATAAAAGGATCATCAAAATTTTGAATTCCGATGGAAATGAAACTATTGGTATGTTGGTTAATAGTTTAACCCAGCAAACTAAGGTGGTACAAGGATGCAAAAGATGTTACACAGAACTTACATTTACTCGTCCTGCAGATGTTACAGAGAAATGTCATCCTGGTTTGCACACTCCAGTTCCAGCTGGCTTTTACCTGAATGATGTGTGGACGTCATTTGTCTGTAGCACCCGCCATTTTACAGCCCAAACGACAACAGAGTGCCTGAAAGACAAACACATCTACATGATGGGAGACTCTACAATGAGACAGTGGTTTGAGTTCTTTGCGAAAGCAGTACCAAGTGAGATAATTGCTTTTTTGTTAATTATAAATATATATACAGTATATAAATTCAGTAATTGTAGGTCTTTTTTTTTTTTTTTTAGATCTGAAGCAGATGAACCTGCATGTCCCATATCAGTCAGGGCCGCTTATAGCAGTGGATGTGGAGAACAACATCGACTTACACTGGAGGGCTCATGGCGTTCCTCTGCGCACTCGGAAAACAGCAGTTGCTAGTCTGCATTACGTCAGTAATGAGATCGATGACCTGGCTGGAGGACCCCACACAATCATTATATTCAATCTAGGGCCCCATTTCACCACGTACCCTCTGGATTTCTTCACCCATAGAGTGCTGAGGATTCGCAAAGCTGTTCTAGCATTGTTACAGCGGGCACCTGATACAACTGTTATAATCAAGACTGTCAACACTGGCTATAAGGTAACATTATATGCCTTTATCACACTTCAAAAGCAGAAGCTTCAAATAGTAGTGTAAAATAACTTCTGCTGTAGCCTGTATCAGTGGCAGTACCTGTAGCATAGGATTATTGTGATTTATTGATGTACAGTTAATCACAGATACTTTATCTAAACATATCAGCTCAGTTTACTATCATTAATTGGGAATGATGAAAAAGAAAAATGGTGTCATGTTATTCCGGCACATACAGTATGTCATGATTTAAAGGGGACCACACAAGCCTATTGTATGTGTATGTGCAAGACTTCAGAGTCTTATTACCTTTTTTTTTAATAAATGGAAGAATAGAATACAAACAACATATATCACATTAAAGAGCATTCGAATTAGACAATGTTATACATCCTATAAAACATTGATTGCATTTCTTTCATGCACTCTACTTTACAATACAATCATTAAGTACTAGATAAAATTTAAGTTATTCAAATAAAGGAATATTTCCATCCCAGAGTGAATTATTCAAAAGTAACTGATTTGATTGTCTTAAAGGAGTCATATCCTCCAGGTTTGAATGCAATGATGGGAGAGCATTATATTGTAGTGTTTTCCGATTATTCCTCTAGCAGTAACTTGAGGAGTGTGCAAATCCTCATTTTTCTGTTTGACTGTTTCAACATAGTCAGTGCTGACAATTGCCTCACATAATGTTGAACATTAAAATGGAAGATTGCACACATGGTAGGGTATCGTGTCAAGGCTAAATAAACCATTTAAAATATTGATGTTTATTGTCAAATTCAGCTAAGTTAGTCTAATTTTCTTGACAAAATTGGCAACCGTCCACTGACAATAATGCAGGTGGAAAATCAATTACCGACTAATCGGAACAGGATGTGACAACATGCAGACTGTGATAAAGGAGTGCCAATTGTTCAAATACAGTGAAGCCATACAGTGAAGTTTGTGGATGATATTGTTTCTCTGTCTTTATAATAGGATATTTTTGGCAGTGACTGGTATTCTCTACAGTTGGACAGAGTTCTGCGCTGGGCTTTTCAGGATGTTGGCGTTTATATTCTAGATGTGTGGCAAATGACTGCATGTCATTACAACAAAGAGAACATTCATCCTGGCCCTGTCATTATTAAAAATGAGATTGACATTTTACTCTCTTTTATTTGTCCTAAATGAACTTAAATTATCTTGACAATTTCGTGTTCTGTTATTACAAGAGAAAAATTCAGGTTATGTCTAAAACTGAGAAATACTGTTTGACTTCACTGTGCTGTAATTAAATTGTCCAATTATAAACCATTTCTTGAATCTCCACTACAATCTTTTTTTTTTTTAAAGAATGGTTTAGTATATATCAGAGACCGTCTTTAGACTTATTTAATAAACCTGCTGTCTGTCATTAATGTTCAATAGTCAAACTTTTGTAGCTTTAATAATAATCAGTTTATTTGTAATTAACACACTAAAGACTATGCAGTGATTTGATTATTCAATTTCTGTATTATTTCTTACTTGAATGCTTCTGTTAAATAGATGCAAAATGGAAAAAAAAAAAAATGCATCATTGTTCTTATTTTTAATAACAGATAAAATAACAATAACAAAAAGAACTATACTGTGATTATTAATATAGTAATTATTATTAATTAAAGAACTGGAGGAAAAGAAGAAAAGAATCATTTTATAATGGAATCGTTACCCTCTGAATCATAATCAAATCAAATAGTGAGGCAAGTGAAGATTAACATATTCATTGTTTTATTTTAATGAAAAAAATATATTTTGCAAAAACGGTTTCCATTTTACCATACTTCAGCTGCTGTAGCTAGTTTTTTTTTTTTTTTTTTTTTTTATATATATATTCTGAAACTGAAAATTATTTATTCTGAAAATTCTGAAATCTAAAGCTCCAAGTGTCTTCAAAACATACCACATCTGCACATACTCCAAAGAGTCCAGAAAAGATAGGGGTTGGGTGTGTTAATAATGGGTTTCTTTTCTGTTTTGGGTTTGTCATGTGTTTTTGTTCTGTTTCCTTGCTTTCAGTTTGTTTCCATGGTTTTTCATTGAGTATTGTTAGTTTCTCTGTGTATTTATGCCATGTGTTTTGTTCAGTTCGGTTGTCCATTATTGTTGCACTATACCTGATTGTTTTGTTCATGTTTCTTAAGAGTGTTTTGTTTGTAGTTTTGTGTTAATAAACCTTTATACTGCTGTTACCACTTGTTATATTACATGTAATATGTTTCTTTGTACTTCATTTAGTTCACTTTATCTTTTTAAACAATGTCTACTAATAAATATTTGAAGACTATTTATAATAGCAGTACAAGTGAATGAAATTGCAGTAATCATCAGGTAACCCATCTTGCTTTTGTGCCATTTTTTCAAAGCAACAGTGGATTGGATCACCCTGATCCAGATATTAACTTATTCAGACACACCTGAACCAGCTAATCAAGGTCTAATTAGGCATACTAGAAACTTCCAGGCAGGTGTGTTCAGGCAAGTTGGAGCTTAACTCTACAGGACAGTGGCCCTCCAGGACAGAGTTTGGAGAGCCCTGCCCTACAGGTGTGCGCTTTCTTTAAGGCTCTCAGTTTACAATGATCAGCTGTAAGGGATTGTCAAATTCCTATTGTCTCTGTTAGTTACCTTGGTTATCGTTTCTTTGATTAGTTCACTGTGTATTTAAGCCCTTTGTTTTGTTCAGTTCATGGTCTGTTATCGTCAGTACTGAGGTTGTTTTGTTTGTGTTCCTATGACTCAAGAGTGTTTTATGAAGATTTGAGTTTTGTTTTAATAAAGAACTGCTGTGCATAGATCCGTTCATCTCACCTTTTTATTTCTGTTTGCAACCAAGCTTGACACCAGTAAACCTCATTTACAAAATGCATAAACTGTTAGAACACAATAAAAACAGTGATGTTTTACACTGTAAATCCGAATAAGTTGGGCTAACTCAAAAAATTTGAGGTAATCAGTTACATCAAATTTTTTGAGTTATGATGTTCCCAATTTTAAGTAAGCAGAACTATCAAGTTTTTGGTTTGTAGTACTCATGCATGATAATTGCTCCTAAATTGAAGTATTGAGTTAGCTAACTCATACACTTTGATAGCAATTAACATAAAATATTTAGTTAATTAACTTTTTTTATTTTGAGGTCTTCCAAATCAAATGAGTTATTTACTTCACTGTAAACCCTAATAAGAAAATTCAAAAAATACCAACTTGCTAATTTTCTACATGTTAACAATGGCATGGTATAATGCTTACTGAAAAAGTACAGCAACTTAAAACATGTAACTTACCTGCTCTCAAACCAAGCCGCATCCGCCACTTGTCACCATGATGGTAACTCTCCAAAAACCCACATTAACAGAAACTCTTCTAAATTAGCATAACAAAACATTAATCACTACTAAATCTCCCTTATCCATTAATTTTGCACAAAAAAACATTATATAACACTTAATTTAAGCATTTACTCTCCCTTTCGAGTGCCATGGGCAAAGCATGCTGGGAAATAGAAATCCCAGCCTAGTTTCAGTTAGTCTAGACTTTCAGTTAGTCTAAATTAAAAGAAATGAGTTCATACAACTCAAAACAATAAAACAGTTCAGTTTACTTAAAATATATAAGTTCTGTGAACTCAAAAGAAAAAGAAAGTTCTAAATACTCATAACAGTTAATTTAACTGAACTAATTTGTTAAATTTAAGTTTGTCCTACTCAAAACAATTATGTATTTTGAGCATTAGGGTTTACAGTGAATCACAATTTAAGCTACTAGCTATATAAAGATAGAATAGTCAGCATGGAGTCACTTTAAGTTTTAATTTGAAGAGACAGAAAACAGCAATAAAACAACACAAACATCCAATTTAATTCCAATTTCTTTTAAACAGATCCCTAGTGGAAGCTATGGAAGCCCCTTTCTGCCACATTATAAAAAAAATAAAGAATGCCTTGAATAAATCACAATTATGACATATAAAGTTGAAATTATGGCATACTTAATAATAACTATGAGACAAAAAACAAAATTATGACAAAGTAGAAATTTTTAATGTCATTTTGACTTTCTATTTCATAATTATGGCTTAGTACATTCTGTCATCAGATGTCAAAATGGTCTATCCATAATGAACGTGGAGTAGACAATGCGCACGCCACAACAAAATGAGCCACTTACAGTAAATTTAAGAAATAAAATGAGAAGCATTGTGGAAAAACTAACATCACAATAGCAGACATTCGTATCGGGACAGGATTAGTTTTAGATGAACTGTGAGTTGAAAAATGTCTAGGTTACGTATGTAACCCTCGTTCCCTGAAGGAGGGAACAGAGACATTATGTCAGAACAGTACTGACGAATGGGGGGTCTCACCCCAATTCAAGTGGTAACAAAACGAACCAATGGTAGGCTGAGTACCTTGGTCTGCGGAATTTGCATCGCGATCTCCGCCCCGCTCTGTGGGTAAATAAGGAGCAGCGTGAGCATACACGCATTCAAGTCTTCGCTGAGGAGCCGAGCCGTGTGACCCGGCCGTTCAGTGGTACAGCGATTATGGCAAAGGGACGTAACGTCTCTGTTCCCTCCTTCAGGGAATGAGGGTTACATACGTAACCTAGACGTTCCCTTTCAGTCGGTCACGTTCGACGTTACTTCAGAACAGTACTGACGAATGGGGTCCCTTCCAAAGCGCCACAATGGCTGTCTTCCAGCGACCTGCGTAAGCGATACCCTGTCGTGAGGCCTAGCACCAGCGAAGGGCTACACTTAATACAGAATGCACTGGGTAGCATATTCCAGCTGGAAGTATGCTAACAGGCTGCCTATCGTAGGAAGTCTTACAAAGCACATATGAACCAGCATAGCGGTGATACATATGGAAGATCTCTGAGGTACCCAGCCTGCAGGGTGGATGTGTTTCAACATCAGAGATGGCAAGAGTGGCTTGCCAAGGGAAAGACACATGCTGCCGAGGGAGACTTACTGTGGAAATACACATGTGGGATTGCCCAGAGAGGGGAATCACAACACATGGAGGCATCTAGTCTGACACAGGGGCTGACTGACAGGGCATGCACGCAAGTGTAGACATCAACAGTGCTGGAGGAACCCAGGGTTCAGAACTGTGGAACTCACCTGAGAAGAGTAGTGCACGAATCCAGTCCGTGGAGTGAAATGGCGCAGCAAGCAAATTGACAGCGAGCAGGTCCTGCCTACTGGCCCGAAGAGGCGAGTATACGGGAGGACACAGGCTCTACACAGAGATTATAGAATCTCGCAAATGTGTTAGATGTCACCCAGCCCGCAGCTCTACAAATGTCTGTTAGCGAGGCGTCATGCGCCAGCGCCCAGGAGGAAGCAACACTCCTGGTTGAGTGAGCTCTCATCCCTAGGGGGAATGACAGGTCTTGAGCCTGGTAAGCCAAGACGATAGCATCCACTATCCAGTGGGATAACCTCTGCTTGGAGACAGCCTTTCCCTTCTGCTGGTTTCCGTAAAAGACAAAGAGCTGGTCTGAGGTAGAGATTTGATGGGCGCGTGCGGGTGTGGGCGGTGAGACACTACTCGTGTGCGGGTTGCAGGAGAATCAAATGATTCGCGGGACTCCCGCAAAATAGAAATATCTAAACATAAAATATCTAAAAACAATAAATTGTTATTCAGATATTGCAAAAAAGCAACAAGAACAACTAATATAAAATAAAAACGATTTACAGTCGCAAGCATATGCAAGATTCTATTTATAACACGTGTTTGCAGTGTTGAGCAATGTAGCCAATCACAGATATATATAGACGCAATGGAGACGCAACACAATCAGGTGTTTATGTTAGAATCCTCTCACCACTCAAAACGCCAGAGTTTTTATGCAGTGCTGAAATTTGCGTGCTCACAAATCCTATTATTATAACACATGAAGTGTAAACATTATGAAAGGTTCATTGTTCATATATTCATTGTGTTATAACAGCTTTGTGAGATCGTGATGAACTGAGATGTCAGCTTTTTGCGTGCATTCTGCCATAACAAACCATGCACACCGCAGCTTGCTTTTCAGTTAAAACTAACTGTGGTTTGTGAATGTTGATGCTTTAATAACAAATATTTTATCGGAAGCGTTTATGCTGGGATGTTGGGGCGACACATAATTGTATTTCATGGATGTACGGACAAAAATCTATATAAGATACTTTTATGCGGGATTTTGCGGGCGGGAGCGGGACAAAACATGAATGTTGCGGGCGGGAGCAGGACAATATAACATTTTTTTTTTGCGGGAGCAGGCGGGAGCGGGACAGAATCCTGCAGGAGCGGGCGGGCGTGGGACTGAAAAATCTGTCCCGTACAGGTCTCTAGTCTGAGGTCCTGAAGCACTGAGTTCTGTTTACGTAAGTGCGGAGAACACGTACTGGACAGAGCAGTGCCAGGGCTGGGTCTGCCTCCTCCAAGGGCAGCGCTTGCAAGTTCACCACCTGATCTCTAAAGGGAGTGGTGGGAACTTTGGGCACATATCCAGGCCGGGGTCTCAAGATAACGAGAGAGTTGGCAGGCCCGAATTCCAGGCACGCTTCGTCAACTGAAAATGCCTGCAGGTCCCTGACCCTCTTAACCGAGGCCAAAGCCATCAGGAGCACAGTTTTTAAAGATGAAAATTTTAGCTCAACTGAGACCAAAGGCTCAAAGGGAGATCTCTGCAGAGGATAACACAACTGTGAGGTCCCAAGAGGGAACTTGTTGAGGGCGAAGCGGATTGAGCTTCCTGGCCCCTCTCAGGAACTTGATGATCAGGTTGTACTTCCCAAGAGACTTACCGTCGACAGGATTGTGGTGAGCTGCAATGGCAGCCACATAGTCAAGTCAAGTCAAGTCACCTTTATTTATATAACGCTTTTTACAATGCAGATTGTGTCAAAGCAGCTTTACAGTGATAACTGGTATATAATTTTGGCTGCACAGCAGCTCTTAAAGAATGCAGGCAGATCAAAGCACTGTAGAATATCAAATGTCAAGTCAAATGTCAAGTGTCCCCAACTAAGCAAGCCAAAGGCGACAGCGGCAAGGAACCCAAACTCCAACAGGTGACATCAGGTGGCAAACAGGTGGCAAATAAGTGTTAAAATGGAGAAAAAAAACCTTGGGAGAAACCAGGCTTAGTCGGGGGGCCAGTTCTCCTCTGGCGAACAGTGCTTTGTTATGATTCAGGTAGCTATCATAAGTCCGATAGGATCGCAACATTCAAAGTATTTATTCCAGTTCCATCCAGTTCTGGATCGTATTCATCACGCCGGTATGGACGGTTTGTTGAGGAGCTGTGCCACTGGCTGTCGTGTTGATGAGGCCTTCACAATGGATGATCTAGTTGACTCAATCTCTGCTGATACTTCAGGGCTGTGTTGTGGTCGTGTCAAGGCGCAGGTCCTCGATCTCACCTGGATACAGCCCGGATCCGGTTGACTACGGTAAACCTCGGGATAAACAGAAGGACTAATATTAGCGTAGATGCCATTTTTCTTCTGATGTAACGAGTACATCTGGTGTTTTAGGAAGTGTTCCCGGTTCCGGCTGACCTAATTTATGCAGCCTAATAATCCTTTAATGGATTTGAAAATATAAATTGATAATGTGTTATGTGTATGCCAAGTTAAAGAGATGCGTTTTTAGTCTAGATTTAAACTGACAGAGTGTGTCTGCTTCCTGAACAATGCTAGGAAGATTGTTCCAGAGTTTAGATGCCAAATAGGAGAAGGATCTACCGCCTGCGGTTCATTTTGATATTCTAGGTATTATCAGCTGGCCTGAATTCTGAGATCGCAATAGACGTGAAGGACTATAATGCATTAAGAGCTCACTCATAGACATAGACCTTCAGGGTGGAAGGAGACAGCCTACGTTCCAACCCTTCTTGAAGGAAGTAGAGCACCGACCCGATCGGGCATTTCCAGGGGTCTTCCTGACGAGAAGAACACCAAGTGACGAAGAGGTTCCACTTCAAAGCGTAGGCCTGCCTGGTAGACGAGGCTCTAGCCAAAGTGATAGTAGCTACCACCTAAAGTGGCAAGGTAACTAAACCTTCCGCGTCCCATCCAGGACCCACACATGCAACCTGCCCCCCAAAGATCGGGACGCAGGTGCCAAAGGTGTGCCCCCTCTCTGAGAAAGGAGGTCCTTCCTCAGAGGAATTGGCCAGGGAAGGGCTGTCGCGAGGAGTACAAGTTTGGAGAATCAGGTCTGGCCGGGCCAACAGGGCGCAACCATGAGGACCTGCTCTTCGTCCTCCCTGATCTTGCACAATGTCTATGTGAGAAGGCTCACTGGGGGAAATGCATACTTGCGTAGGCCCCTCGGCCAGCTGTGTGCCAGAGCATCCGTGCCGAGGGTGCCCTCGGTCAGGGAGTAAAACAACTGGCAGTGGGAAGTGTCTGGAGAGGCAAACAGATTGACCTGAGTGTCTCCGAAGCGTTCCCAAATTAGCTGAAGCGGTGCAGAGCAAGCCGTACTGCTAACAACTCGAGGCAATTGACATGCCACTGAAGTCGGGGTCCTGTCCAGTAGCCTGACGCAGCATGTCCGTTGCACATGGCACCCCAGCCTGTGGCAGAGGCATCTGTTGAGACAACAACATGCCTGGAAACTGGTTCTAGAGGAACACCAGCCTGTAGAAATGAGAGGTCCAACCACAGGGTGAAGATTTGGCGGCAGGCCGGAGTGATGGTCATTCGGTGCATGCCGTGTTGCCATGCCCATTTCGGGATGAGGCCATGAAGCCAGTGCTGAAGCGGTCTCATATGAAGCAACCCAAGCGGTATGACAGCCGCTGTGGAAGCCATATGCCTCGGGAGCCTCTGAAATAATTTCAGTGGAACCGCAATGGCAGCCACATAGACCTTCAGGGTGGAAGGAGACAGCCTTCGTTCCAAACACTTCTTGAAGGAAGTAGAGCACCAACCCGATCGGGCATTCCTGACGAGAAGAACACCAAGTGACGAAGAGGTTCCACTTAGGCAGCATAGGCCTGCCTAGCAGACGAGGCTCTAGCCGAAGTGATGGTAGCTACCACCTGAGGTGGCAAGGTACCTAAAACATCCAGGATGTATGTCTTGTGTTCGTTCATATATGTTTACATATGTAGCACTGTGATCCTGTGAGGCATGACACTTCGTTTCTTTGTATGTCTCAACATATAGTGGAATGAATTTGAACTTTGCCTTACTCTTCAATAATTCTTTAAATAACATTAGGTTATGACAATATAGTGCTCAAGGTACACATGAGCGGCACTGAATACAAACTTCCAACCAGACGTGCCTGACTAGTTTTCTTCTGTCTGTCAGTCACTTCTGTCAGCTTTTTACACATACTTAACCAAAAAACATCATTTTTGCAAAACAATATTCTATGTCAAAAGCCATGAGAAAATATCAGGCTGCTGGTCCAGCTAAAAATCTTTTATGTTCTGGGAATGTTTTCAGCGGCATTCTGTTACCAGAATGTTATGCTAAAAGGTAGGATAACATTCTCTAAAACATTCTATAAATGTTTAGTGATAACATTGTTAGAACATTATCTCCTAACATTCTTATAAAGTTTTTAGCAGGAAGCTTCCCATTGAGCACTGGATGTGGACTCAAATGTTGCTCAGATGTCAAAATTTGGTTGAAAGTGAAAACCCAACCTTTGTTTAATGTCAAGATCCAGCGTCCTTAAAAAAACTCCAAAAATTGCACTTGGATGGATGCACTTTTTTGGGCTTCAAAATCTCATCCTCTATTCACTGCCATTATAAAGCTAAGCTAGGAAGCTGGACATTATTTATTATAACTCTGATTGTATTCATCTGAAAGAAGAAAGTCAAACAAGATGGCAGCAGAGAGGAGGAGACCACACATTCCAATGAAGATATAATATATATTATGTATATTATACAGTATGATGACAGGGAGTTGATAAAACGAAACAAGCTTGATCGTCAAGGTATTGTTTTTGTAAGTGACCTTGTAAGAAATTTCTAACTGCGCAAATTAAAGTATTAATGCCATTTTTTTGGCAACTGGAAAAATGCAGCAGTGATCCAGTGATGACTCATCAGTGCACAGTAAGCAGGGATATTTGTTTTTAATGACCCTACAAGTTTGCTTAAACCATCAAAAATATGAGTAAAATATTTGATATATTAAATATATATATGTTAAATATGAGAGAAGAACAAAACACTAAACTTAGTTAAGTTTTTTAAATGACAAAATTATTTGGCAAAAAAAAGGCACTACAGCTACAGGTTTTATTTTACTATGCAAAAAAAAAAAAAAAAAAAAAAAAAAAAGAAAGAAAGAAAGAAAGAAAAGAAAAAAATGCTCACAGGAAAAAACATACATTGACTACAACATAATCAGTTAATAATATTTCATTTGTTCTCTCTTGTTTTTGCATGTGTTCATAATTTTTGTTTGACAGCCTGGCCAAAAATGATGTCCGCACAATTTGGCACCTTTCATTGCTTTATCACAAATAAAAAAATTGATTGAAAGCATAACTACACAATATGCTCACAAAATCTTTAACACATTTTTATTAATATTTGTATAAAGGGTGAACATCAATTTCCTGTCCTTCCATAGACTGCCTTTCCAACTTAAGCTTGATTGCTTTATATGCTGAACAGATTTAATTTAGGCTTTTATTCACATATCATTTAATTTAGGCTTTTATTCAAATATAAATATCATTAATGCACACATCAGTTATGGTAAAAGGAAGCTCAAGCATGCTTGCTTGATGTGCGAGAACCAATGAGGTTCATTCTTGTGTTACACAGCACACTTGAGATTCCGCAAGAACCAGTGGGGTTTATTCTCATGTGTTGCGCAGCACGTTTGAGTTTCTGGAAGAGGTTTGTTCTCGCGCATCAAGCAAGTTCAGTTTAGCTTATGTTTATGTTCGCTGATCAGTGTTTATGTGTGAATAAAATCTGTTCATCATATAAAGTGATTGTGTCTCTTCTTGTTTTAAATTACTTTATTTCGTTATTATTGCTTGTTGTTGTTATCTGTTGATGCTGTACAAGCAGAATATGGCAGTTGGTTGGTGTTGTATTTGTCCCGCCCCTCCTCCACTCTGATTGGACAGCTCGCTAAAAAGTGACAGTGATGAGCGCAGCGTTTTACTCAAAGTAGAACATTCTTCAACTCGAGGCGACCGGTAAACGCAGAGTGCTCAGCGCTTGAGCGTGAAAAAGACGCTCAGCGGCTCGTTACACTCCTGGCATCCGCTTTGGTGGACACACGGCCTAATGGGAGATGGAAATGCATTTGCCGAATAAATTCTGACGTAGCGAATATTAAACCCACGTGAGTAATCGGCTGTTTCCACTGATTGTGTTTTATTTACTGTTGTTTACTAGGTTACCAATACCACCGTCATCCGATTGAACAACTTGAAGGGCATTTGTGTTTTTTTTTTTTTTTTGCGAAACCCAGTGAGAACATGATGTGTGGCTTGAAAGCGCCATGGCTTGTCAGACAAAGCAAGAGTAACTAAAAGGGGGCCAGGTCTTTTTGAAGGGTCAATTGAGTGCAAGTCACAGAGCCAGTCAAGTTTATTTGGCGATTTAAAACATTAATATCCAACATGATGGCAAATAGGCTTTCCAACTAATGTAAAAAAATCAATATATTTATATATAAAATAATAGCAGTAAATTTATCTCTCCATACCCACAAAATCACATACTGTCCTGCAACAGAGCAATAACCAGGTGGTCACACTAGTAGGCTGATAGATCTTATTCAGAGCAGCGCCATGACAGGTATGAAAGTGAGGATGTGAGTGATAATCTGTATAAAGGTCCTAGATCACTTATAATTTTCCACAGCTCCTGTTGTCTGGAATTTTTTGTCAACTGAAATTTCTTGGAAAGATATTTTGCAGTGTTTTGTCAGCAGAACAATCCAAAAAACACATTAAACAACAGTATAACCCACTAAAGAGATGAATGTCTATCCCTCACAGCCTGATTTCATTGTTGTTAAAAATCAAAGATGGCACTGCTGTGAATAATGCTGCCTTCACATGCTCTCGGAATGATCATAAATACAAGTTTCCTAGGTAAAAATTGCACATGAATGCCCTCTTATTTCAACTTGAATGCGATGAGCTCATAATCACGACTTCAGAAGTGGGAATTATCAAATTTCTGATAGAACATGAAGGCAGCATAAGGTCTATTGTGTAACGTCAAAAATCATTTGATCATTTCCCCCAACATTTTATCTGACTTATAATACACTATGATACATTTTTACACAGTAAGTGTAGATGAAAAATAAAAATAAAACCATGCAAACTTGATAGTGACCATAAATACGTAAAATACAGAAAAGGAATAGGCTACTAATGTGCTTTTGTTTCGCCAAAAATAAAACAATTTCGTTCTTGATAATAGCAAAACCACTAGTTTGATGTTACTTAAGTTATTGTACTACAGTAGGCTATATTTCTTTTGCAAAGTAGAAACAATAGCAGTAAAAAAAACATAAATGGAAAAAAAAAAATTATGTCATGGATGGATCACCCATCCAGTATAATACAATTCATTCATCCTTATAATACTAACAAGCTAGCTATTAAAAATGATCAGTGACTGAAAACAACCTGTATTTATACAATATCATCCTTTCCCATAATACCGTTCTTTCATCTAGCACCTTTGGGTATAAAGTAAAACTTTCATTTGGATGAATATCAATGTCATCAAGCAGTACTAGTAACAGTAGTAGTATTAGTAGTATACAAGACTCCCTCTGCAAAAGATTCAGACTTCAAACAATTATTAAAGCAGTGACAACAGAAGTGCTTCTGAATTTCAAGTACACTTTCGGACCGTCAAAATCCCGAGGAGAGGTAGAGAGCAACCACTCCGAGTCACTATGTGTCTTTGCGTGCCCAAGCAAATGAACAAGAGGCACACTTGCAAACAAAAAGTGATTTGAATAGGAGGGTCCACTGTTGAGAAAATCAAACCTCTGAACTGTCGTTGCTATCGAGGACTTGCGTCATCATGGGCTCTGTGCTGCTGGAGCCTTTGGGGGGCTCAGTGACATTCTTCTCCCTTCTAGATCGCATAACCAGAATGACGAGAACGACAAGGAGGATGGTGAAAAGAAGACCTACCAAGATTCCTATGATCAAGAAAAGCTGGTCGTCACTAGAGTCCATGTGATTCAGTTCTCTGGGAATGACACCCTCCGCTTGGGATTCCTCGTGAAGGTTGGGTTGTTTTTGAGTGCTGCGGTCCAGCGCTATATGCAAGATGTTTGTGCCACGGTTATTTTCTGCGCCAATATCCTGAGCCAAATCTGGAACACCGCTGGCTGACCTTTTGGAAATCGAGTGGCTATGTGTCACAGAATGATAGTCAAGGCTCCTTTTTCCAATGCCCCGGTTTGCGTTTTCTCTGGACCGGACGGTGTAGATGGTGTGAATGTACCACTCCCTTCCTGCTGACACCTGGGAGGAGTGTTACAGGGTTAGCATCAAAGCATGATCACAGCGTTTCTTAATGTGCCGGCTGTTGTGTGCCTCTTACCTGAAACAAAGCTGTGGAATCCATACTAAAGCCATCAGAGCCCGGCTGCCTCACCAGCGCCAGCGCTTGGGGATCGTCTACAGCGAGGAAAGCATTGAAACTAATGCTACCAAACGTTCTAGCTTGAGTCTCTGGCTGAGCTTTGTCCTGTAAAGCAGAATGAGTTCAAACTTGCAAGTTATACTGTCAAATCATCCTAAAACAGCACAAAGGCAAGGTTGTTCTCCATGCTTTCAAGAATAATTATCATTCCTGAACAGTCGTATAATTAATTAAAACTAAAACTATTAACTCTTTCCCCGCAATTGATAGAATTTTCTGGCAATCCATGTTTTCAGTGTTATATGGTAGGGGGCGCTATTACGCATCTTCTGAAAGAGTACAGAAGCTCCAGATCCAAACACAGGTGAAGAAAACAAGCAGCGAAACAAGCGATACAAGCATTGCTTACACATATGTAAGCTAACTCAATCATCAAACATTAAAGGATTAGTTCACTTTCAAATGAAAATTACCCCAAGCTTTACTCACCCTCAAGCCATCCTAGGTGTATATGACTTTGTTC
Source organism: Mylopharyngodon piceus (assembly GCA_039654765.1). NCBI lineage: Eukaryota > Metazoa > Chordata > Actinopteri > Cypriniformes > Xenocyprididae > Mylopharyngodon > Mylopharyngodon piceus. The sequence continues at coordinate 18,219,745 of CM077447.1, forward strand.
TTTCTGACGAACACAATCAGAGATTATTAATAAATATCCTGACGCATCCGAGCTTTATAATGGCAGTGAACGATATCAACGAGTATGAGCTAAAGAAAGTGCTTCCATCCACATCCATCTATCATAAACACGGCTCCAGGGGGTCAATAAAGTCCTTCTGAAGCGAAGCTATGCGTTTGTTTTAAAAAAAAATCCATATTTAACAAGTTATAAAGTAAAATATCTAGCCTCCGCAAGACCGCCTTCCATATTAAACTTCCGAAGAAAGTGTAAAACTCTTGCAGTTCACAACGCTTACGCTACGTCCTATGCCTTCCCTATTCAACTTACGGAAAAAGCTTAACTGACGCGATGCAAGTTTACACTTTCTTCATATATTGAATACGGAAGGTGGTCTGGAGGAAGCTAGATATTTTACTTCACAACTTGTTAAATATGGATTTTTTTTTTTTTTTTTTTACACAAACGCATCATTTCGCTTCTGAAGGACTTTATTAACCCCCCTAGAGCCATGCGAAGTACGTTTATGATGGATGGATGTGGATGGAGACACTTTCTTCAGCTTCATACTCGTTCACTGCCATTATAAAGCTCGGATGCATCAGGATATTTATTAATATTTCTCCGATTGTGTTCATCAGAAAGAAGAAAGTCACATACACCTAGGATGGCTTGAGGGTGAGTAAAGCTTGGGGTAATTTTCATTGGAAAGTGAACTAATCCTTTAAACAGGATAAAAATTAAACCTTCCTAACATTACAGAATGTAATGTCGACCAAGGAAAAGGTATAGGACTGTGAAGCTTTGGTGGTATTGATGGACTCGATGTGTAGGGAAGAGTTAAACAACATTTATGGTAATTGAAATATAATAACTGAAATAAAATAAGTTTTTTTTTTGCCTTTGCTTTTTAAAAATAATTGTATCCATATTATTGGATTTCTAATCTAAAATGCCAACTGTTTATGCAAAGTTTGGGCTTTATTAAACAGTGTCTATACTTACAATAATCTTGAATCGGTACAAAAGAGACGGTGAATCAGCTAGGCAGCCGTACTCAAAGTTGTCAGGGTTGTACTTTGGGATGTATCCATCCGCTCCTGTGCACAGGAACACCTTCTCGATGTTACAGATGAACGAGTCTCCAAGATTCTGGACAGGATCTACCATTACACGGCCATAGATGACATCTCCTAGAGAAAAGCAACAGCCCTGGATTAGTGAAAGGTGTCATACTTCAATTCTCATAATCTTTACTTTTGGTCACAGGATCAAATCACATATGAATAAAGTGTTGTTTTTAGCATTTTACCCTCTGAGAAAGCTGTATCACTCTCCTGACCAAAGCCCATGGAGCCGTCTGACAACCAGAGAGTCCTCTTTGAAAGCAGGAGCATCTGTGTGTTAAGACTGAACTCTGCTGACACTGGATCACTCACCTAAAGGGAACAACATGCAGATTACTTTTCACTGAACTTTTGAAGGGGTCATATTACACAAAATTATATTATTATTATATAATTAAAAGTTCCCTAGATTTTGAAATGGAGTCCAAAAAGTCCAAAAAGACCATTTATTGAACACAAATATGACTTGAATTTCACTTATGACTTGATCCTGTTGGACCAGTTTGAAGTAAGAGACAGAAGCCAGAGGTGGAGAATATCAATGTTCTTTACTGTCAATCAGCAGCGTGGAAGAAGAAGAGCAGAAGACAATGACAATGGCGTTGCTTCATATACGTTCTTAAAGGGATAGTTCACCCAAAAATGAAAATTTTGTCATCATTTACTCACCCTCAAATCGTTCCAAACCTGTATGAATTTCTTTCCTCTGCTGAACACAGAGTAAGATATTTTGAAGAATGTAAGTTACCAAACAGCTGATGGGCCCCATTGACTTCCACAGTATTTTTTTCCATACTATGGAAGTCAGTGGGGCCCATCAACTGTTTGGTTACCAATATTCTTCAAAATATCTTACTTTGTGTTCAGCAGAAGAAAGAAATTCATACAGGTTTGGAACAGCTTGAGGGTGAGTAAATGATGACAAAATGTTCATTTTTGGGTGAACTATCCCTTTAAGCGATCTTGCATCCTTGTGTTCTCGTACTACATCATCATCAACCATCAAATTTCAATTCCAATACTCAAGAATGCAAATACAGAGGGTGCATGAAAGTACCTGGAAGTGACCTTGATATATTGGCATATAAAAAAAGAATCTTAAATGGTTAGTTCACCCAAAAATGAAAATTATGTCATTAATTACTCACCCTCATGTCGTTCCACACCCGTAAGACCTTCGTTCATCTTCGGAACACAAATTAAGATATTTTTTGATGAAATCTGATGGCTCAGTGAGGCCTCCATTGCCAGTAATGTCACCGAACCTCTCAAGATCCAGAAAGGTACTCAAAACATATTTAAAACAGTTCATGTGAGTACAGTGGTTCTACCTTAATATTATAAAGCGATGAGAATACTTTTTGTGTGCCAAAAAACAAAATAATGACTTTTCAACAATATCTAGTGATGGCCGATTTCAAAACACCACTTCATGAAGCTTTACGAATCTTTTGTTTCGAATCAGTGATTTGGATCGCGTATCAAACTGCTGAAATCACGTGACTTTGGCACTCCGAACAACTGATTCAAAATAAATGATTCATAAAGCTTCGTGAAGCAGTGTTTTGAAATCGGCCATCACTAGATATTGTTGAAAAGTCGTTATTTTTTTTTTTTTTTGGCGCACAAAAAGTATTCTCGTCACTTTATAATATTATGGTAGAACCACTGTACTCACATGAACTGTTTTAAATATGTTTGGAGTACTGTTCTGGATCTTGAAAAGTTCGGTGACATTGCTGGCAATAGAGGCCTCACTGAGCCATCGGATTTCATCAAAAATATCTTAATTTGTGTTCCGAAGATGAACGAAGGTCTTACGGGTGTAGAACGACATGAGGGTGAGTAATAAATGACATAATTTTCATTTTTGGGTGAACTAATCCTTTAACATTGACAAAGCATAGGTAACATTAAACATACATACTCATTTTCACAAATACAAGTGGTAAAATAAAATGATATGAAATAATATGAAAATAAATGTCAATAACAATATGAAAGAAACGTTTTAATAGGTTACGACATTTGTTTGTGATGTTATGTTGTATTTATTCTGCATTGGACGCTACTTATAATATGCTGGGATGGTCAGTTGGCCAACAAGGTCACAGCACATCTTAATTCTCACAAGGACATGTTCTGTGTCCTGGCGTCCTTCCGAGTTCGAGGTAGCCCGGCAAAGCTGGTCTCCACGAGAACGCAAGTCCGTTCTTTGCGTTCTTTGAATCTTTCTGTACTATGTGGGTGTTATGCAAGTAGACGGTTCTTTTTTCCAGTTTCTGGTGAGTGTTTTCACCTTTGACAGCAAACTGCATTGCCTGAAAAGGGACCCTAGCCCTAGTAAGATACAGAGATAGTAAGATCTTGTTGTTTTCATGCCTTTTGCAAGACATTTCACCATTTCATGTTTTTCATCTTCAGAAAGATCTTTCTTCCTCCCTACACTGCATGAGAACTGTGACTTGCTTAATGATGTGTAACCTCTTTAGGTAGGTTTTCCATTTACCTAAGAAGACCTGACAAACTACTTAAACCTGTCTGAGAATCATACCAGTTATCTAAAAAGATACCCAGGTAGCACACATACTTCTTCAAGATGTCTGTTAAAGATCACTTCATTTGGAAAGCATCTGCTGTTACAAACATGATAGATGTCTTTAAGATGTCAGTTTTACATACATTCTAAATCATAAACATCGTAAAGACATTTTCTAAACATCTATTTGACATCTGACAGGAAACGTCCTATAGATGTATTGCAGATGAGCAAACACTCCAAAACATACGTCTTCCAGATGTAAACACAAATAGACATCTCAGAGATGTACGTGTGCTATCAGGGTATGAGAAATAAAACAAACAAACAAACAAACACTTTCTTTACAAATCTAAAATCTGAATGTTTACTGTACTAAAATCCTACTGATAAGTCACTTGCATAATAATTTGGAACAGTGTATATACACCAATCAGGGATAACATTATGACCACTGATGAGTAAAGTGAATAACACTGATTATCTCTTCATCACGGCACCTGTTAGTGGGTGGGATATATTAGGCAGCAAGTGAACATTTTGTACATTTTGAACAAGTTGATGTGTTAGAAGCAGGAAAAATGGGCACGTGTAAGGATTTGAGAGAGTTTGACAAGGGCCAAATTGTGATGACTGGGTCAGAGCATCTCCAAAACTGCAGCTCTTGTGGGGTGTTCCCAGTCTGCAGCGGTCAGTATCTATCAAAAGTGGTCCAAGGAAGGAACAGTGGTGAACCGGCGACAGGGTCATGGGTGGCCAAGGCTCATTGATGCACGTGGGGAGTGAAGGCTGGCCCGTGTGGTATGATCCAACAGACGAGCTACTGTAGCTCAAATTGCTCAAGAAGTTAATGCTGGTTCTGATAGAAAGGTGTCAGAATACACAGTGCATCACAGTTTGTTGCGTATGAGGCTGCATAGCCGCAGACCAGTCAGGGTGCCCATGCTCACGCCAGTCCACCGCCGAAAGCACCAACAGTGGGCACGTGAGCATCAGAACTGGACCACGGAGAAATAGAAGAAGGTGGCCTGGTCTGATGAATCACATTTTCTTTTACATCATGTGGATGGCCGGCTGCGTGTGCGTCGCTTACCTAGGGAACACATGGCACCAGGATGCACTATGGGAAGAAGGCAAGCCGGCGGAGACAGTATGATGCTTTGGGCAATATTCTGCTGGGAAACCTTGGGTCCTGCTATCCATGTGGATGTTACTTTGACACGTACCACTTACCTAAGGATTGTTGCAGACCATGTACACCCTTTCATGGAAACGGTATTCCCTGGTGGCTGTGGCCTCTTTCAGCAGGATAATGCGTCCTGCCACAAAGCAAAAATGGTTCAGAAATGGTTTGAGGAGCACAACAATGAGTTTGAGGTGTTGACTTGGCCTCCAAATTCCCCAGATCTCAGTCCAATCAAGCATCTGTGGGATGTGCTGAACAAACAAGTCCGATCCATGGAGGCCCCACCTCGAAACTTACAAGACTTAAAGGATCTGCTGCTAACATCTTGGTGCCAGATACCACAGCACATCTTCAGGGGTCTAGAGGAGTCCATGCCTCGACGGGTCAGGGCTGTTTTAGCAGCAAAAGGGGGACCAACACAACATTAGGAAGGTGGTCATAATGTTATGCCTGATCGCTGTATATAGTTGTGAATAAAAGCCTAAATTCAATCTGTTCATCATTTAAAGAGGTCGAGTCTCTTCAGAAAAATTAAGACTACACCACTTGATTCATATGGATTACGATCTCTTTATGAACTTTTTGAAGCGTCAAAGTCGTAGTTGCATAGCTGTCAATGGAGGCACAGAAAGCTCTCAGATTTCATCAAAAATCTTCATTTGCGCTTCGAAGATGAATGAAAGTCTTACGGGTTTGGAATAGAGATCGACCGATATATCGATTTACCGATATTTTCCCCGATATTTAAGCATTTTACCATAATCAGATATCGGTTTTGTAATATCGGACTTACCGATAAACGCCGCCATCTTGTGGGTGTTTTGCTGTAATTAGTAAACTTTATTTAACATAACAGCCATTAATGCACAAATTAGATGTGTTACATAAATGCCTGAAATGTAGCTAGTTTATGCAGCTTGTCTCTAAGAAATAGAGACAAGCTCACGGAGTCATGTAAGATAATCCATCAAGTCTTGTCCCAAAAAAGATGTAACTTTGCATAAATTAAATAATACAGCCATGAATGAGCACATGTTGGAAATAAAAGCGCTGAATTTAATTCTCTCTCTGTTGTCTATGCTCATCATTAGTCTCGTGAAGTCGTCTGCATTTTGCTGTTCACTCAGCGGGTTGATGCTCAGGAAATGCTCAACGGCCACCGCATGTAACTTTTAACAAGATTCACTTGTTTAAAACACCGTAATTATATAAACATTTACTATATAACCATTAATTCACTAATAAACATCCAAGTAAACGCAACTCTATGGAAATTAATTATTATCTCCGCGAGCGATCGCAGTTTGAGTTTAGTTCTGTGTAAATGCATAGATAAACAGCGCTTTGTCAGCAGATATTTCATAATCTAGAACGACAAAAACATTATTAATAATTCTGACATAACATACCAGTTGAGAAATGCAATAAAATATGTTTTGTTTGTTATATTCCAATATTCCAGAGAATATTATTCAGTTATTTAACATTATCCAGTGAATTATTCTTCACTCTTTAGTCTATTAAACAGCTTATAAATCTACTAAAACTGTAGTTTAAAATGAAGTTTTACATTTCTGCAAAGTTGATATGACTCCTGTCTTTAATTTATTTTCTCCATTTGAAAACATTAGACATTCTAAATTTATTTTGCTTATTGTTAACATTAGTGTTGCTGCTGATGCTTTTTATAAATAAAATTATTTTTGTAATATGAAGATTAAAATTAACAATTTATTGGTGTATAAATAAGATTTGTTTTGTTTTCTATGCAAGGAGGGAGTGATTGTTATAAATAAAATGGTTTGTTCAGTTCAGTGGTGTTGTAATCGTGTCAAAAACAGAAGTATAACAGTAAATAAATATCGGTTCTGCATATTGGTTATCGGGCACATAAACACAAATTATCGGTATCAGTTCTAAAAAAATCAATATCGGTCGATCACTAGTTTGGAACAACATGTTTAAAAACAATGTTCCTCAACATCAAATTGCAAAGGCTTTGCAAATCTCATCATCTACAGTGCATAACATCATCAAAAGATTCAGAGAAACTGGAGAAATCTCTGTGCGTAAGGGACAAGGCCGAAGACCTTTATTGGATGCCTGTGGTCTTCGGGCCCTCAGACGACACTGCATCACTCATCGGCATGATTGTGTCAATGACATTACTAAATGGGCCCAGGAATACTTCCAGAAACCACTGTCAGTAAACACAATCCGCCGTGCCATCTGCAGATGCCAACTAAAACTCTATCATGCAAAAAGGAAGCCATATGTGAACATGGTCCAGAAGCGCCGTCATGTCCTGTGAGCCAAGGCTCATTTAAAATGGACTGTTTCAAAGTGGAAAAGTATTCTATGGTCAGACGAGTCCAAATTTGACATTCTTGTTGGAAATCACGGACACCGTGTCCTCCGGGCTAAAGAGGAGGGAGACCTTCCAGCGTGTTATCAGCGTTCAGTTTAAAAGCCAGCATCTTTGATGGTATGGGGGTGCATAAGTGCATACGGTATGCTGAAAGGTATATAAAGGTTTTAGAGCAACATATGCTCCCCTCCAGACGACATCTATTTCAGGGAAGGCCTTATGTATTTCAGAAAGACAATGCAAAACCACATACTGCATCTATTACAGCATGGCTTCATTGTAGAAGAGTCTGGGTGCTGAATTGGCCTGCCTGCAGTCCAGATCTTTCACCTATAGAGAACATTTGGCACATCATTAAACGAAAAATACGTCAAAGACGACCATGAACTCTTCAGCAGCTGGAAACCTATATAAGGCAAGAATGGGACCAAATTTCAACACCAAAACTCCAGAAACTCATAACCTTGATGCCCAGATGTCTTCAAACTGTTTTGAAAAGATGAGGAGATGCTACACCATGGTAAACATGCCCTGTCCCAACTATTCTGAGACCTGTAGCAGGCATCAAATTTGAAATGAGCTCATGTTGTGCATATAATTGTAAAATCTTTTCAGTTTAAACATTTATGTCATCTATTGTGAATAAAATATTGGCTCATGTGATTTGAAAGTCTTTTAGTTTTCATTTTATTCAAATTTAAAAAACATCCCAACATTTCCAGAATTCGGGTTGTAGAGTTTGGAGAGAAAAAGGTTGATTGATTGATATTCCTTTTCTTTGCTTCCTCTAAAAGAATAACGCAGACTTGATAAAATTTGTTAATGATTTGATTTGGAATTGAATGTGTAATGTTTCCAGTACATTTGAAATATGGAAATAAAAGCTATTAAAAAATATTTGCAATTTATTCACTTTTATTTATGCACTGCTATTTATTTGAACACAACTGTATATATATGAAAGTGAAAGTGACATGTGAAGGCCAGGTATGGTAACCCATACTCAGAATTTGTCCTCTGCATTAAACCCAAGTTAGTGCACACACATTAGGAGTAGTGAGTAGTGAACACACACACACACACACACACACACACACACACACACACACACACACACACACACACACACACACACACACACACACACACACACACAACGGGAGCAATGGGCAGCCATTTTGAGGAGTTAGGTGCCTTGCTCAAGGGCACCTTCGGAAAGTTTGGGCTACCAGTCCGACTCTGCATATCCAAAGCCATTCGTGGACTCGGTAACTAATATTAACATTATAAATTACTATTAAATCCCTTGTTTGAGGTGTACCATAAAGCCTACATGATTGGAAATGCGTATGTAACTGTCCGTAATTTATTTATTTGCCAAACGACGGTAATTTTCTTTAAATCTGTCAGTTACGGAGACTTCCGGGTAAGCTGATCTACAGCAGCTTTTGCGCCCTCGTGCTTTTGTTATGGAGCGTCATCATTGTAGCGCGTTCTCATTGGTTTGCTGGCCTATGGGAGTTTTCATGGCTATGGCTCGCCCAAGAGGAAAAATGAGCTGCTGCCAGATCTCGATCGCCGAAAATCACATTGTATTTGATACAAAACTAACTAGACTTAGCCAAATGGAGAAAAAATCATAATTAAAACTATTTTCATAGTATTTCATTTTCTCCATAGAGACTTTTTTTATGAAAACTTGTCAAAACTTGTTTAAGACAGTCCTACTGTAACTAGGCCTATCAGAGGATGTTAGTCGATAGTCTTTGCGTTTGTTAAAATCATCAGTTTGCACAATTTCAATTTATTTTTTAAAGAATACTGATATTTTTATTTATTATAGCCTACTTATATTTATTATAATTACATTTTATTTTTTATTTATAATAGGCTGCTAATACTTATTATGTTATACTTATTTTTAATTATTAGTTTAAAAAATACTTCTAGCATATATATATATATATAGAGAGAGAGAGAGAGAGAGAGAGAGGATTCATTCAATTGATCAAATTGACAGTAAAGACATGCTTCTTTTGAACTTTATATTCACCAATGAGTCCTGAAAAAAAAAAAAAAAAATTCCTGGTTTCCACAAGAATACTAAGCAGCACTTGTTTTCAACATTGATTTAAAAAAAAAAGTTTCTTGAGCCACAAATCAGCATATTAAATTTGCAGAATGATTTCTGAAGGATCATGTGACATTAAGACTGGCGTAATGATGCTGAAAATACAGCTTTGCCATTACAGGAATAAATTACATTTTAAATTATATTAAAATAGAAAACAATTATTTTAAATTTTAAAAATATTTCACAGTATTACTGTTTTTACTGTATTTTAATCAAATAAATATACAGCCTAGGTGAGCAGAAGAGACTTCTTCTAAAAAACTAAAAACTTACAGACCACAAACTTCTGAATGGTGGTGTACATGTGCAAGAACTTTATATTTAATATACTCCATTAATTTCTGTATTTAATGTTCAGCAATTTGAAATAACAAGAAGGAAGATATGGGGAAGTCTGCCAAACATTGTGCTGTTCCTGGCTGTGGACTAACATGCAGCTCTGCTTAATGTTAAAATAAAATAGATCAGTCCGGAACATTTCAGAATGGATTGTTTTGTAAACCTGTCACACTGTAATGCAGGCTTTGCAAAGAGGTATGAATGACGGTGTTTCACAACCACTGTGCCGCAGCACACTATTGTGCCGTGACAGGTTGTCAAGTGTGCCGTGGAAAATTACCAAATGCCAAAAAATAAATACATTAAATTAAATTAATACGATACAGTTAAGAATATATTGTCGCGGTCAGGCGGAAACCTTGCATCTCTATATTTCGTCATTTTTGTTTTATTTTATTTTTAAAAATCAATGCTATTGGTCACCCTTTACGCCTGTATGTGGGGTTTACAAATTTTTAACCAATGAAAAGGATTTAAAAGAGCTTATGACAAAACCCCGTAACTCCATTGGATCCTCAAACTGTCAGTCAAACCTCATAACTCCGCCCCTCCTCTATCGTGAATGAAGTGCCACACGTAGTTTGGAGATCTCTGCTTGTTTGCAATGCAAATATAAATAAACTGATGTTTGAAAAAAAGTACAGCGTTTTCTTTGTTCAAGAAACACTATGTCTATACAGGCTAATGTTTTATGTATTTGAAAAGCAGAGAAGAGTCTTAGTCTGATATTTCCTATCTAGCTGTAGCCAGTATGCTAATATTTTAAATATCCTGCTTCATCTACTATATAATGAGATTTTGTCCAAATGTATTCAACAACAAGAAAAACTGAGCGCTCATATAGCTACAATAAACCTTATAACCTGTAAGTTGATGAAAAAAGTATAATGCAATGCACTTACTGGCAGCTATTCAGACAAAATATGTAATTCGCTGGTCAAAAACCTCGCAACTCCATCTGAGCTTGATTTTCATGAAATGTTAATATTATAATGATACATGCACGTGTATGACATATATAAAGCCACAATACCAACTTTGATGACACAATGTTTAATTATATAAAAAATAAGAGGTTTCCGCCCAACAGCGACGATATGTAAATTTGTTTTTTTTATCATCATCACCAACAACATAATTTAGCTACCTATATAAAACCTTATTGTGTTCCTTCCTGACTTAGTTCATCCAAAAATAATCCCATGATTTACTCACCCTCAAGCCATCCTAGGTGTATATGACTATCTTCTTTCAGACGAACACAATCAGAGATATATTTAAAAATATCCTTTGTCCTCCAAGGTTTATAATGGTTGTGAATGGGGATGTTTTGAAGCCACTGGAGTCATATGGATTACTTTTTTTTTATGGATGGATGCATTATTTTTTACTTCAAAACTCGGCCCCCCATTCACAACCATTTTAAACCTTGGAGGACTAAGGATATTTTTAAATATATCTCCGATTGTGTTCGTCTGAAAGAAGACACCTAGGATGGCTTGAGGGTGAGTAAATCATGGGATAATTTTTGGTGAACTATCCCTTTAAGTTCAAGTTTCACAACTTTTAATATAATATCCACTTTTAATATGCAACTTGAAGCAATGCATGTTTGTGCAATTTTGATGTTTTAGTGCATAGTGGTGTGCCGTGGGATTTTTTACTTATCAAAACTGTGCCGTGGCAAGAAAAAGGTTGGGAAACACTGATGTATGATGTGATCCCTGCTTTGAGTGCCTCAGACACACACAGGAAAACTCTGAGCTTGGCTATACAGCCAATGGCGTGAACCCTTTGATGAGTGCTTGTGATTCAGTAATGACCTGTTGGAAGCGTATGTCCAGATCAAAGGTGATTGGCTCTCTGGGGTGGCACACAGGACGGAAGCTGTACTCGACACTGGGAGGAGCCGTGCAGGGAACCAGTTTCACCGTGTAAGTTCCTGAGTAATCCCTCACCTGGAGGAAAATATTTCAACATTTTTCAGGAGAGACAGTAAAGGACCCAATAATGTTAAATACAATTATGAACATATAGTATCATGAGCAGATTTTGCTTTGAATGCAGAAAAATGTCATTTTTACAGCTGCGTCCAGACACCCTAAAGACTTACTGCAAAGTCAGAGATGAAGGTCCATTGCTGCATTGGCTGGTTGTATGTTGGCTCACTTCTCACCAAGCTAAGGTTAAAGGTCAACCCAGGGTGGTCCGCACACATGACCATGGAAGTCATAAGAGAGGCTGTGTTGACAGAAATGTTATTATTCTGATTGGACACAAGTAAGATCACATGACACTGCCTCATCATTACAAGTTTCAGTAAATTGTCCCATTAAATGGACAAATTTCACAAGAAAGGTCTCATAATTCACCCCAAATAAAAATAAAATATGAATAAACATTACATTTGGATTCAACTGTTATTTACATAGGTACTTTATAATATTGTTTTAATTGTATTACAGTCATAAGAATACAGTTATAATAATTGCTGGTTTCAAAAATAAGCTTAATTTTCTATATTCAAAATGTAATTTCTTGTTTCTTTTTCTTTTTGATTGAAATATGACTAGTGACAGTTTTGTGAGTTTTCTATAATTGCTCTCATGAAGCTGTGAGCCAAAAAAGCAAATGAAAAACAATTATTAGAACCAGATGAAATAATACAGGTACCTGTAGTATATTTAATATGTGTAATAACACACCTGAATGTGCAGTGACAAAGAGCCCACGAAAACGTGCTTCTGTACGAAAGTTGACAACCAAACGGCCTTGTTCGTTTATGCGCATGCTTGTAGGATAGAGGGCCCCTAAAAAAAAAAAAAAAAGAATTCCACATAATGAAGAAATCCATATGCACTACTGTTCAAAAGTTTGGGATCAGTAAGATTTTTTTGAAAGAAATTCAATATTTGAATGTTCTATTCATCAAAGAAACCTGAAACAAAATGTATCACATTTTCCACAAGAAAAAAAAAAAAAAAACATTAACAAACAACTGTTTTCAACATAACTGTTTCTTGTGCACTAAGTCAGCATATTAGAATGATTTCTGAAGGATCATGTGACACTGAGGACTGGAATAATGAAGCTGAAAATTCAGCTTTGCATCACAGGAATAAATTACATTTTAATTTTTTTTTTTTTTTTTTTTTAATAGAAAAATTTTAAACTGCAATAATATATCACAATATTATTGTTTCATTGTAATTTTGATCAAATAAATGCATGAGACTTTTTTCAAAAACATTAAAAAAAAATCCTACCTACGCCAAACTTTTGAACAATACTGTAAATACTATGCAAAAACAATATGAAATGGTCTCAAAAAATTTAATTACACTGTAAGATAAAGGAAAAACATGCTGTCTTGCCTTGTAATTCAGCTTCTGGTGGACTACCAATGCCATCTCTCCACAAGATGGCAGTATCATAAACAAAAGTGAGACGCAGCTCAGACTGCAGATCAAAGTGCTGCCAGCCACCAGCACCGACAGGTGAATGGAACACGTATGACACGTGCAGGGGCACACGCAGGGTCACATAAGACTGCACCAGGTTCAGCACCTACACAGGACAGAAAGATAAAATCTGTAGTAACTACCCAGCTAACAATTTTTGGAACCTACCCAGAATGAACATCCTAACGTACTCTGTTAATTAGTCAGGAAAGTTTTCTTTACATAAATAGAACATTCCCTTTAGAATTGGAGAAGGTTTAGGTTTGGTTAATTTTTCATTATAAAAATAACTTTTAAAGATCCATAAAGGTTCTCTTTAGGGTGTCACAAAAAACTGCCTGCAGCGTTATGGGAAGGTTTGTTTATGGTTATAAAAACAAAGCCAAAAATAACCATTAGAGAACGTTCTGTATAGGTTCTCTATGTTGTCACAAAAAAACTTCCTGCAATGTTCTGGGACTGTTAATTTATGGTTATAAAAATAAAACCTACCATAAAAATAACCATTAGAGAAAGTTCTCTAGAAGTTGTCACAAAAAACCTCCCTGAAACTTTCTAAAAGGTTAGTTTTTGGTTACAAAAAAGAACCTACAGAGAACATTCTTTGAATGTTATGTTTTGGTTATGTTGAGAATTAGACTTCTAACCTTATGATTATTACACATATACTTTGGTTGTCAAATAAAAATCTTAATTATGTTAAAGGGATAGTTCACCCAAAAATGAAAATTATTCCATGATTTACTCACCCTCAAGCCATCCTAGGTGTATATGACTATCTTCTTATGGACGAACAATCAGAGATTTAAAAATATCCTTAGTCCTCCAAGGTTTATACTGGCAGTGAATGGGGGGCCAAAAGTTGAAGCCAAAAATAATGCATCCATCCATAAAAAAAGTAATCCATACGACTCCACTGGGTTAAAAAAAGGGCTTCTGAAGCGAAGCGATGCATTTTTGTAAGAAAAATATCCATATTTAAAACTATAAATTCAAATAACTCAGTTCAGGCGGACGACCATACGCAGAACGCGCAAGTCGACGCCAAATGAGTAATCCTCTGGCGCGATGTATGCGGGATGTAGGAGTATTGTAAGACGCCTCTCGCGGTTCAAACAAATAGGGCTGTGCAACAAATTTAAGCTCCTCTTATATCGAAATCCTCCGAAATTTCTCTTTAAAAATGATCATTTTAGAATTATAATCCGTGACCGGTGATTTGTTTTGCTCTCTCCTCTGCGCCTCCGCGTTCGTCATTTCGTTGTGCGTCAGGTCAAAGGATACTCTTCCGCTGCAAATTGACTTGCGCATTCTGCGTACGATCATCCACCGTAAGCTAGTTATTTGAATTTATAAAGTTTTAAATATGGATATTTTGCTTCCAAAAACACATCGCTTCACTTCAGAAGGCCTTTATTAACCCCTGGAGTTGTATGGATTACTTTTTTTATGGTTGGATGCATTATTTTTGACTTCAAAACACGCCCCCCCCCCCCCATTCACAACCATTATAAACCTTGGAGGACTAAGGACATTTTTAAATATATCTCTGATTGTGTTCGTCTGAAAGAATATAGTCATATACACCTAGGATGGCTTGAGGGTGAGTAAATCATGGGATAATTTTCATTTTTGGGTGAACTATCCCCTTAAGGGAAGCAAAAGGCTTTTGGAATGGCTGTATGAATATACATGTCATCAGGGCTTGACATTAACACCCGCCAAATACAAATATACTAGTCAAATATACGCGCACACAGATGTCAAAATGTCCATCGTGTGGAGTATCTCGCGTGAATACAGTCGGTTATGGCTTAAGTGGATGTAAACAGGTGGGTAAAAACTGGATATGTGTCAGTATATTACGTCCATGCAGTCAGTCTCATTAATGTTAACCAAACAACAAAAAAAGTTAAATAAATGTATACATGTTAGGCCTAAATAAACCTACTGTATGTATGAAAAAATAGTTTTTTTTAAAATTTACTATTGTATTTGTAATTAGCTAATTTGCTTCTTTGTTCTTTTTATATAGTCTATCAAAAATAACATAAAATTATAAAATTTCTTATAGGCCTATTATGGTCATATTGCCCACCCCTTGCCCACCTGTACATAGCTGATATACCATGTAGTCTTGATTTGGGTGGTCAAACTGCATTTGAAAGTTTGAAAGGGTTTTAAATCTAGCTAAATCAAGTAAAATGTTCAAGTAAAAATCAAGTAATTTTAGCATGTCAAAGTCAACTTTAACCATATAAAATGTAAATGTAAAACCACTAGCCACAGTGGCTGGTGAGCAAAAAAGTTAATGTCAAGCCCTGCATGTCATGTATATGTGCCACCAGTAGATGGTACCATTGCTCTTGCTTTAAGTTAACTCTGCAAGCCTCACTCAGTTTACCCTAGAAAGAAATTACTAATGAATTGAAATAATAACTTTAAACTCACAAAATTACATTAACAGTCAAAATCACAAGCTTTTATTAAAAAAGTTTAACCAAAAAAGACTTGCAGTAAACTCTTAAAATTTTTTAATTCTTTAAATTCTTCTTAAACTCTTAAATTAAAAGCACTTTAGCTATGAAAGCACTGCATCCTAGTCTGCTAACTGCTAACTCTCCAAGAAAGTGTTTTGGATATCTTCACAGATCAACTTCACTGAACTTGAATGTGGCCTGTACACCCATCCATCCCTGTTTAATGACACTAGTCCACTTTAATTAACTGCAGAGTAAACCAACAGAGCCTGTGTCCATGGTGAAGATGAACGACTGGCTTAAACAGGCATGTAAACAGTTGTCTAAAGCTTGTTTTAAGGGCTACCCTTGTCTAGCTAGCTGTTTAAAGGGAAGAACAGAAAAAAGAGAAGCTTTTTATGATCTAAAGGTCAGTTTTGACTCATTGTGGGTGAAAGACAAATAGTAGGCTGCTTAAACTAGAGGTACATAAAGCAAATGCCTTTTCCAATAAGCTAAAATGGTTAGCCACAGCATAATGGACTGATGTGATCTCACAACTGTGAAATAAGTCTTTTCTTTAATATGTTTGGCAAAGACTGGATATCCATATATCAAGAGCAGGAGTCTAAACCTTGAAATGCATTAAATACATTCCTGAACTGACACTGAAACAAAACAGAGACAAAGACATGTTTGCCGCTTTTAAGGGCACAAAACACGTTCTTACACTACCGTTCAAAATATTTTTTCAAGTTTTTGAAAGAAGTCTCTTTTGCATCCGTCTTCAGTGTCACATGATCCTTTAGAAATCATTCTAATATGCTGATTTGCTGCTCAAGTAACATTTCTTACTGTTATCAATGTTTAAAACAGTTAAAGGGTTAGTTCACCAAAAAAAAAAAAAAAAAAAGAAATGAAAATTTTGTCATCATTTACTCACCCTCTTGTTGTTCCAAACCTGTAAGAGTTTCTTTCTTCTGTTATAAGATATTTTAAAGAATGTTTGTAACCAAACAGTTGACGATAGCCATTGACTTCCATAGTATTTTTTTTTCCTACTATGGAAGTCAATGGCTATCGTCATCTGTTTAAATAACCAACATTCTTTAAAATATCTTCTTTTGTGTTCGACAGAAGAAAGAAACTCTTACAGGTTTGGAACAACTTGAGGGTGAGTAAGTAATGACAAAATTTTCATTTTTGGGTGAACTATCCCTTTAATATTTTTGTGGAAACTCATATTTTCTTCAGAATTCTTTGATGAATAGAAAAAGAACAGCATTTATTTGAAATAGAAATCTTTATGTCTTTACTGTCAATTTGATCAATTTAATGCATCCTTGCTGAATAAAAGTAAGAATTTCTTTAAAACACACACACACACTTTTGAACGGTAGTGTATATAACTTTTTATTTGCCTGATGCTAAAGGCATGATGAAATTAAATTAGAAAAAAAAAAAGTTTTCTTCTTTTTCCTCACCTGTCCATCAGTCCCGATGGTCCCTCCACAATCGTTGAGCAGTTCAGACATGTCATAGTAGCTGACAAACTCCCACAAGCACGCCTCCAGATGCAGGTTTCGGTAGAATCGTAGGGTGTTTTGCCCCCTGAGGGTCGTGCTATACTGGTAGGGCGCAGTCCCGCCGATGGCATCTGGATTGCGGGTGGCGTCGGTGATGAAACCGTAGCGCGTCCGCACCTCTGTGTAGTCCAGCAGGTTCGAGCAGCGATGGTTTCCTACACGCGTGCCGTCTGGACTCAGGGTCAGTTCAAAGTTGGAGAGCGGCCGAGTGGAGACTACAGGTAACATACCTAACAAAGGAATGAGGCACATGATGTAACATGGATGTATCTGATCCAGTGTTGTTACTGTTAACTAAAACTAAAAATATTAAAAATTTTTGGTCACTGAAATAAAGCAGCAATTAAAAATAAAATAAAATAATGATTAGATAAACTTAAAAAAATTAGAAATGTTGATGGATTCTATTCATAAAGAGTACTAAAATAACTAAAACAAAAACTAAATTAAAGATAAATAAAAAATATAAAAAACAAAAACTAATAAAAATTATAAAACAACATAAAATTACTAAAACAAACTAAAATTACAATGAATACTGAAAATGTAAAAATAAAAGTTAATTCAAAATATTAATAATAACTATAAAAGTACACAAACAATACTAAAATAACACTGATCTGATCTGACACAGTAAGTGATAAAACTCTTTCAAACAGCATTTATATATATATATTGTGAGACAGAATATTTGTGCTTTTAAAAAAAAAAAAAAATCACACCACAGGTCTTTTTAAGTAAATTGCAAAAAATGATTGTGTAAAAATATGAAAATGAATATAAAACAGGGAAAAAAAGTCAATGTAATTTATATGATTCCCTATATGCTGGACAGTCTGATGAGCAAAATCTGCTTACACTATGGTAGGTGTACTACTGACCGTCAATATGGGGCATGGTAACAGTCAGTTTAATGAGGTTAGGATGGTCTGGATCTTCTGCTCCAGTGTAGCGCAGTCTGGCAGAGAAAGGCTCAGCTCCAACTGTGCCAACAACCCGAGGCTGGCACATACCTGATGCCAAAAGGAAGAAACATTAAACAGCAGCAGCTTAAAGGGGCTGTATCATATAAAAAAAAAAAAAAAACACTGTTAAGTCGACATGAAATAATGTTTGCAACCCATTTTACTTTCATAAAGGACATATTTCTGAGTGAAATAGGATATTCAATGAGAGGACAAGATTTATTTTTTTTCAACTGAAAACTGGATCACAATAGTGGGTGTGAATTATGCACAGTAAGACCAGGACTGCGTTTAAGTCCATTTTTTTATGCCCTACCCACGCTAACTTCCTTCTGTCTCATTCACTCAGGTGTATGTCATTGCTTACGTTGCACGAAAGCCCCCTACTGGCGGAACCCTTGCAATGGGTTTAAATGGAACACACTAAGCCCTTGAAACAGTTGTTTTGTTTGTTTTACGCACCATTCTATAGGCCTGTATGTATGCTTGGGCTGTTAGAGTAAATATAAAAAATTGCACAAACGAAAATGCTAACAAATTATAACTGTGTAAAAAAACAGTCAGCTTAATGTAACTACAAGTGTTATGCGGTTTAATGTCAAAGTAACTCCAATATCTGCCTGAAGTGTACATATTGAGGAGACTCGCTCCCTCGGTCAAAATCAAGGGGTCGAGGGTCTGTCTGAATAAACTTCCCTCGCACACTGGACGAAGTTGAACGCACTGCAAAATGGTGGCGGGATTCCCCCGAGGGGAAGCAAGTGAATATCTAAAAGTGGAGTTAAACACAGCCCAGCAATGTGCATTAAGGACATGCAAAGAGGTCAGCCAATCATAACAGAGGGGGTAAAAGATGGCCTCAGAGAGGATCAAACAGAGTGTTTAAAATGGTCACGTGAAACTAAATTACTATGATTTTGGTACAAGAAACCTGACTAACATTGTAAGTGGACTTTAGGGGAAAAATAAAATAGAAATAATCTTTTAAATATTATCATAGAGATTACTGTCAAAAAATTGACTGTGAAAATTACAATACTGTAGCAAAGCAAAGCTAAAATTAGAATTTTTATTAGGATCAAATGATGCAGAGCTCTAGAAAAAAAAAAAAGAATCAGAAAATTAAATCAGACAGCCACTTGTCTTTTCATCTCTTTTTTTGTCTAAAACTGGTGCTAATTCTGTAATGCACTAAACTCACCGTCTTCTTGGCTGATGGAAACTATGGGGCTGGTGAGCTCCAGGCCTTCATCCCCATTAGAGTTGACAGCCCGGGCTGCACACTGCACACGTGAGCCTGCCTGGAAATACACTGAGTCTAATGTGATTGTTTTGGAGGAGGTGAAGAAGGTGTCAAAATCCACCTCCTTCATGGGGCTGGTCACACCGTCAGGTCCTGTGGGGGCACTGACCAGCCAGCGGTACCGGGTCAGGGTGTTATTGATGTGTTCAGCAACACAGATGGAGCCCGTCCGGTCAAAGTCAGGATACTTGGGGTTGCACGACTATAATAAATATACAAAGAAATTAATATATAATTTAGACAGACCAACAGATAGACAGACAGACAGATAGACAGATAGATAGATAGATAGATAGATAGATAGATGGATGGATTTTTTGCTCATTGTTTCCCTATATAGTGAACCTACTGTGACACAGACTACAGGATATCCTGCAGCTGGCTGAGTATCTCTTGTCCTGCTTGTATCATCATACTGCAACAGAGACAACACCACTGGCACAGAGGGAAAGGTCACATCTGCCATACTGTTCGTCTCTTCAATGTAGATGATGGCTTTGGTGACCTGAAGGTTTGGAAGAGAAGCTATAATGCACACAGTGTGGGTCTAATACTACTGATACAGCATAGCCAGATTATGTACTTTGTTTCCATATTCCAGTGCAAGCATTTTTTGGAGTACCTGAATTTCCGCTACCATGTTCTCATCAGGTTTGAGGTGGACAGTGAAGGCCTCTCTCATCTCTCGCACACCATCATACAGGATTTCCACCTCTACAATGTGCTCTGTCTCTCCCTCTTTAAACTCCACATCTGCAGTTGGGAAATTGTCATTTTCATGTTTGATTTTGATCACCTTCTTCTATACGTACGGAGCCCAGCACATGCAAGAAAAAAAAATAAATTGTGCGCACGATTTACTAATTCGTTCCCTCGATTTACTAAATCGTTCCCTTGATTTACTAAATCGTTCCCTCGATTTACTAAAATGTGCGCACGATTTACTATTTCGTTCCCTCGATTTATAAATCATGTGCATGATTTATAAATCGAGGGAACAAAATAGTAAATCGTGCGCACGTTTTAGTAAATCGAGGGAACGAAATAGTAAATCGTGCGCACGTTTTATTAAATCGAGGGAACGAAATAGTAAATCGTGCGCATGTTTTAGTAAATCGAGGGAACGAAATAGTAAATCGTGCGCACGTTTTAGTAAATCGAAGGAACGAATTAATAAATCATGCGCACGATTTAGCCTACTATTTTTTTCCTGCATGTCATGTCCGGGGCTCCGTATATATGTACATGATAATGTTTTTTTAAAAGTGTGACAATAACCAGTGAGGTGCAACACAAAAACATGTCCAGCTAATGATTCACTCCAAAAATAAAAAGAAAAAAGAAAATATTTTCCTTTTAGAAAATGAAGTCTATCAGGATTTTTTGCATTGTGACATTGTTTTCGATTAAAGACATTTCCTGTCTAAATTATCATTACAATAATGTGTTCAGATATTTCACTCTTAAGTTTTGTAATTTACACTTATTTTCAGTGATGATTCTCTGTGATTAGATTCTCTTTTCTGTAATGCAGCCATTTTGAACAGTAAAGAGTAAAAAAAAAAAGTAATAAAATACATGTTTTAAATTTAAGCATAAATGTTGTAAATGGAAAATAATTGTATTCATAGTAGTATTTGTTATATTTACTTTAGTTATACTTATTTAAACAGAAAAAACAGTTGTTTTCATAGTAGTACTTGTTTTAAATCAGCATAAATTAGGTATATATATATATATATATATATATATATATATATATAACAAATATTACTATGATGTATAAATTCTTAAAACATTTTTACAGTAATGAAAATATATATATTTTTTATTCTATCTTATTCTATTAATTCTTTTGTATTACAGTACTGTGCATTTGTGGGTGGGAAATGTTTTTATTGTTATGAAAATAATGCAAAAAAATCTTAATGGTCATAAAATAAGCTTAATTTTCTTTGAGCAGCATCATTTGAAAGTTAAAAATGATGGTTTTGGGGTAAAATTTTCTTACAAAACTCTGCTATGATGTTGTTTAAACCCACCTTCAGAGATGGGATGGTAATCTTCTCCAGAGGAAGCTGAGCCGTCCTTTGTGTGGACCCGAACCACAGATACTTTTGACGTGTCTCCTGTCCTCTGGACCGGGATCCTCACCACTGAGATTTGCCCTGACTCACTGGGTTCACTGACACTGAACTTGGTTGCTCCAAATCTGATGATGGCCTCTGGGGAAGGAGGATCGTGGGAAAGTACAGATGTATGTCAGCACTGCATTATCGCTTCAGTCAGGACTAATATCGACCAATCAGCTTAACCAGACTGATGATTAAAGATCAAAAAATGATGAAATCAAAATGAGTCCAGGTCTATTAGATTTTAAGCAATCTATTTGCTAGTGAACTCGTAAATGTTTACAAAATTATACTTTTATCTTTAAATTTATCTAGCAGATAAGTGCATTTAAATTCTACACTCTTTCTCTTTCATCTTGTTTAAAAAATTTTTTGTGAATTAATGCATACTATTATACTAACGATTTGTAAGTTTTTCCTCTTTCCACATCTTTACATCTTTAATATCTACATTTCTGAATTTCTGAATAAAAACACCTCACAGTCTTACAGTACATTTTCTGCTCTTAGGCCAATTAAGTACTTTCTAGAACTCTGACAGATAACAGCAGTTGTGAGTGAACATAAATGGGTACAAAAATGTGGGAAATTGGGAGATAAAGTCTTACTGTCAGCATCATCCTTTATCTTGATGAGTGTCTCATTCTGAGCCCCTATGGAGGCCCCAAACGGAGACGCACTCTTGGGGCTTCCCAGCACCAATCTCAGCTCCTCATCTTCCTCATGTTCAGTGTCATCCACGAGGATGAGGACACAAGGCTTCTCCACCTCTCCTACACAAGTAATCATTTCAAGAGAGAGTTGTGGTTAAGTATGTATAAAATATGTCAGCACATCAAACAGTGAAAGATTATTTAGAAAAAATAAATGGATTTCCTTCAGATTAAGACATTTTTATAGCTTAAAGACTCTTAATAATACCTCCAAAAACAATACCTGGTAAAAAGACAATGGTGGAGATGTCTGTGTTTGGCCTCTCGTTGAAGTCCATCATGACTTGGGCTGAGCCTTGACGGCTGTAGCATCGCACACTTGACTTGTAGCTCAGATCTCCGCTCCGGTACACAATAGCAGATATCTGTCCATCATTCTCATTACCCGTGTATGCAGGATCTCGGAATTGCACCTTGGGCACTAAAAAACAAAAGTCTTGTATTTAAACTAGGGCTGTCAAGTGATTACAATTTTTATCGCAGATTAATCACATCAATTTTGGCTGAAAAATGTAAGTCATTATTGTGTTAAATGAGAAAAGCATCAAACAGATATTACAAAGAATAGCTTTAGAAAGAAATATTACATTTGATTCAACATAAATTTTATTACCCATAAACTTTTAGGCTACAAAGGCCACGAGGCCATGAGGGTGAGTAAATGATGACAGAATTTTTTATTAATATGGAATATTACATTTTATTTAATGAAATAATACTTTAAATAAGAAAAGTGGCGGTAAATGTCTAAATGAGTAAGTTCTTGAGTCATTGATTCATTCGATTCATTCAAATGGCTGACTTATTCAGGAATGTAAATGTCTCTCTTTATGAATGTGCCATTGAATCATTTGTTCACCCAATTTATTCGTTCAAAACACGAATTCATTCAGAAACGCAGGATATGCACAATCGTTCTGCTGTGGCTTTATATGTAATATTTTGGTTGACAAAAACAGATAATAATGTGTCTAAAATATAACAAAATATGAAACTTATTTATTGAACTGTTGTATAAAATCAGTATCACATTTGCACATTTGCTGTTTGGAACAAAAACAGCACTTGTGTGATATTGCACTCATTGCTTGTGTGATATATTGCTTAACGATATCATATCATATAAATATGAGACAAAAACGCATATCTTGAATCTTAGAAGCATATAAATGCATTCTATTGGCTCCATCACACAGCGAGTTGTTGCCCTGAATCATGTTCGTCACCATCAACTGTATGAAATGTAAGATGACCTACGTAGGTCTGGGGCGGGGCGGGCGGGTGTGTTAAATGCGTAAATAATTTTAACGCGTTATTTTTTTTTTCCATAACTAATTAATTAAATTAACATGTTAAATCGACAGCCCTAATTTAAATCCAAATCCTGTTTATCATAATTTACCTTATTATTGTTTTGGTCTTGTGTAAGATAACGTGAATGATTTTGCATACTTTATTTTTTAAGGCCACTCACAATCTGAGATGGAGTCGTTGATGTAGATCGTAGCTTTTCCTGGTTCTCCCAATATGCCGTTCATGGGCATACGGAGAACCAGCTCAAACTTCTCTGGCCCCTCCAGCACCGGCTGTCCCAGGTCATCCAGGATTGTAACCTTGAATGTCTGCATGTTTACGCCCGGGGAAAAGTCCAGGTTCTTACTAATCCCAACATAGTCCACACCAGCTGTGTTAAAGGTTTGCAGAAAGTTAGTAGGTCAACGGAGAAACAAATTAAGAAAGTTCAATGACAAAAGAACAATTTCTTCTCACAGGTAAATTAACAGTGGGAAAATAAATGCCTCTTTCAGTATCACAGGACTGCAGGAATGACCAACCTTTTTATCCCGAATAAAGCAAAACAAATAAAGTATACTGATATTAGACTGGTAAAACAATACATTTGTGGTTAACAGTGTTGGGTGTGATTAATTACTAAGTAATTTAATTACTTTTCCATTGTAAAAGTAAAGTTAGGGATTACTCTTAATTTTTCTGTAATTTAATTACAGTTACTTCTGATGTAATTTCATTAAATACTGTATAGACAATACAACAATTCTATATAAAACAATATTGGATTTAACATCAAATTTTAATGTTAAAATGTATGTTTTTAATGTAACCTTCTCCCTTTACACACTTTGGTCAGTTCAAGAATAATTTATGCAATTCTATATTGTTTATTTGAAAGAGTCAAAAGTGTCTGTCCTTGTATTGTTTAACTGGTCGAGGTTGATATGAGATTTAGAAAGTAATTAGTAATAAGTAATGGAATACTAAAAAGTATATATAGAGTGAGTAATTAGTACAGTAATATAATTACACTGTTGAAGATGTAATTAGTAGCTAGTAATTCATTACTTTTTTAGGGTAACTTACCCAACACTGGTGGTTAAACTTTCAATTTTTGACTTGCTATACAATACTTTATTTTGGCTGAAATAAAGTGATTTATTTCATATCATATACAGTAGGTAAATTAATGTACTTTTAGTCCTTTAATTAATCGTTCTTTTAGCAGAAATGCCATAACGTACGTCTGCATTTTCAAAGAAATTCTCTTAATAAAAATTCTTAAATAATAGTGATTATTAATAGTAAAATAATAATAAAAAATTAATAGTTAAAGTGAATTTTGTTGTAACCATTTTTGTTAATGTTTTAATTATAACTCTCACAAAAATGTTTATTTAAAAATGTGTTTATTTATACACACACACACACACACACACACACACACATATATATATATATATATATAAAAAATGTAATTGATTTTCTTCTATGCATTTTTTCATGGTGTGCCATTGTTTGAATGAGCTGCCGCTGCTGTGGTTACATGCTGGTCTAATATTGTTGTGACTGTGACTGATTTCAAATTCACTGACAAGCAGTAAATAAACTGAACTTTGTTTGAACAAAACTGGCCAGAATGAGCTACAATGTGAGCCAGATCAGACAATCGATAGTCTGAGTAAATCGCATAAGGACAACCTATAAACAGACGCTTACAACAATGTGGAAAGTGTTCAAAAGACTGTACCTGAATGTTTATACAACATTAGTATTTCTAGATCATGCTAGATAGATGCGCTGAAGACCTTTGTCAGTTAGAGTGAGTAGGGCTCTCATCTTCTGGCGCTGTCTATTTTTGTGTGTGTTATAAAGCCTGTGGGGCTTGTAACGGCATATTATTGTCTCATGGTGTGGATTTTTCGAAATACAAGCTCGTCAATGTATTATATTAACAGATCATGTTGACAGTAATTATATATAAAAGTGTCTGCACATATAATACTAAGAAACGCCATATGTGTCTGTCTGATACATACCTTCTGCTGAAACAGGGTCAGTCTTTCGAGACCGTACTGTGACCGTTCCAGTTTTGGAAAGATCACTTCCTGTTCTCCAAACCTGGACTTCGACATAACCGTCACTCTCATCTACATGGTACTCCATTTCTCCAAAATAAAAGACTGGTGCTGTTAGACAATAATGAGAGATGTTTTATGAAAGGAACAATCTAGATATAAGCATGGTCACCACATGAGTAATGTCATAAAATAAAATAAAATATCTAGAAGAACTGTTATTGTTCATTTTATGAATGTCAATGGGGTCCTTTAATTATACGGACAAAGAAACCCAAATATATTTTGTGTTCCACAGAAGAAAGAAAGTCATTCAGGTTTGTATTGAGGGTAAGTAAATGATGACAGAATTTTTTGGGTGAAGAACTATCCCTTTAAGAATGAGGAGCTGGGGCAGCTTTGACAAAAGGTAAGGAGATGTGGAGACAGACGGGCTAGCATGGACCTGTCTTTCTACAATTAACACTTTACCCATCTTAGAATCCAGTGCCAAATCCTTGTTAATAGCTCGCTAACACCCTATCTGCTGGTGAAAGGTCTATGTCACACTCAGCTTCCAAATGTGTTTTCTTGGAACACACAGTGTCATGTACTGAATCTGATTGAGGGTAAGACATTGAGGGTGTTGAAGGAGTTTAAGCTGCTATATGTCCACGGTAGGAAGCGCATCTAAGCCCAAGGAAAATAAACAAAATGTGTGATGAGACTCTTTTCCTCTCGTTTTATTCTTGTGTGGCATGGATGTCTCACAGTCGACATGATTAAAAAAAAAAAAAACAGCAGGCTCATTTTTACCCCTAAACCAACACTGAACTGTTGACGCATTAGGATGGAATGCACTGAGGAGGTCATGCAAAGTGCTTGGAGATGTTTTTTTTTTCTTTTTTCATTAAAAAACTTAAAGGGTTAGTTCACCCAAAAATGAAAATTCTGTCATTTATTACTCACCCTCATGTCGTTCCACACCCATAACACCTTCGTTCATCTTCAGAACACAAATTAAGATATTTTTGATAAAATCCGATGGCTCAGTGAGGCCTGCATTGACAGCAAATTAATTTACACTTTCAAACGGCCAAAAAGGTACTAAAGACATATTTAAAACAGTTCATGTGACTACAGTGGTTCAACCTTAATGTTATGAACGGACGAGAATACTTTTTGTGTGCCAAAAAAACAAAATAACGACTTTATTCAACAATATCTAGTGATTGGCGATTTCAAAACACTGCTTCATGAAGCTTCAAAGCTTTACAAATCTTTTGTTTCGAATGGTTCGGAGTGTGAATCAAACTGCCAAAGTCACGTGAGCCATTGAAATTTCAAAACACTTATGACATAACAAAGCCTCATTTACTGAAATCATATGACTTTCATGCTCTGAACTACTCCAAATGATTTCTGAATGATCATGTGACACTGAAGACTAGTAATGGATGCTTAAAATATAGCTTTGCTATCACAGAAATAATTTACATTTAAATATATATTCAAATAGAAAACAGCTATTTTGAATTGTAATAATACTTCACATTATTAAAGTTTTTCCTGTATATTTGATCAAATAAATGCAGCCTTGGTGAGCATAATGACACTGAAAACTTTTGTACGGTAGTTTAAGTGGTGCTTTTCTATTCCAAACTTGCCGTCACTGATTGCTAAAGTATGAGCAATAGTAATAATTTTGTGTTTCATATTTCCTTTTTAATGTGCCGAAACTACTAAATTAACTACTTGCATTAATGATCAAAGGCTAAACTTAAACTCACAAAAAAGTTGACATGCCTCACCTGCAATAAAATGCACATAACAACTGTGTGAAGTTGTGTAGAAGCTCTCAGGGGGCT
This sequence comes from Mylopharyngodon piceus, assembly GCA_039654765.1. NCBI lineage: Eukaryota > Metazoa > Chordata > Actinopteri > Cypriniformes > Xenocyprididae > Mylopharyngodon > Mylopharyngodon piceus. Next base: position 18,247,275 of record CM077447.1, read on the forward strand.
ATCTGTCTTTAGGCCCTGCCTAGAGGTTTTGTCCAAGGGGCGAAAATTGCGCATGATGTGAAAATCCCATTATAAAATGTACACTTCAGTAAAACAGAGAGGCAGTTATCTCCAGCTTTATCTAGGTCTTGGAGACACATTAAATATAATTGCATGATGTGCCTTGGCACTGCCAGAGCCTGTCCCTGCAGAGTACTGTGGGCGATCGGAAGGTGATATAAAATGAGTGCTTTGGTTTTGCTTGTTGTGTGGGTATGCTTTAGTGTGTCTCACTGCTCCCACAATCAGATAAGGTCCATTTGTAAAAAGGACAAACAGTGAGCTTCAAAGCACCACAGTCCATTAACTGAAAGGCAAACCATTGGCTCCTACATGACCAAAACCCAAACTCAGGTGCTTCAATGAGTGGATTAGATTACCCATGTGGCAGTCTGCCATTGTGCAAATTTGAACTACTAAGGGTTTTCTTTTCTTTAAAGGTACTGCAGTTAGGTACACTAATGCACTATCTTTCCAAAACTTGAATGATCTGGCCTGTCCACTATAGTACGCTCTGACACTCACTCTTAACTGGCATTTTACTTCACTGCACATTTGACCACTTTGGTCAAAAGCTGCTCTTTAATGTAACACCAGCCAACAACCCTTTCACAAGGACAGAAGCAGAAGACATTAATACACAGTTCCCTCTCACCTCATTTCAACTCTCTATAATTAAACCTCCTGGTGGAAAAAGCCAAAACAAAGCAGGGAAATATAATCATTTCAAAGACTATGATTTCTGAATCATAAAATATTTCTTCCGCCAATGGCATCTTATTTTATGTTTTACTAAATTTTAAAACTTTAATATATTTTACACACACACACACACACACACACACACACACACACACACACACACACACACAAAAACACACACAAAAACACACACAGATCTGATCTCCAAAATCTTTACAGTGTTTTTTGTGATGGTAAGAAATGGCAAAGCAACCAAACAAACAGGTGTCACACTTTACCATCTAACAGGGGACCAAAGGCATTTTGTTTTATAAAATTAATTATTCACTGTGTAAAATGATGACCTGCAATTGTTACCTTAAAGAGCTATTTCTGCTTGATTTAACCCAAAAAAAGTGCGACACCTGTTTGGTTGCCTTTACACTTAGCAATATTTTACATCCTGACTATCTCTGAATGTAGCGGCAATGTTCATAATATCACTAAAACACCAGTTCATAAAAAAATATTGTGATGGTAAGAAATGGCAAAGCAACCAAACAGGTGTTGAACTTTACCATCTAACAGGGGACCAAAGTAATTTTGTTTATTCACCATTATATGCCCATTTCCACACTAGTTAAACTGTACATGCTAAATGAGCAGTTTAAGCACACACACATATTTTTTTTTTGCACTTCAAAGTTCACTGTTGTTCCCCATATAACCATATAAGGGTATGGTATCCCCCTTGTTGAAAAAAATGACAAAAAGCATTCCCTCTGTTTAAGAACATCCTCCTGACACATTAGAACAAAAAACGAACATAGCTAAAATGCACTGATGCCGTAAAGCAGGAGTTGGCAATTAAGTTTGGCATCGGGCCAAAAAAATATTTCACCACTAGATGGCGGGCCAGAACATAGTCAAAGGATAATTTAAATTAATTAATTAAAAATGCAACTAGAATTGCCTGTGACAGACTGTTACAGTGTCTTTTGTAACTGGTAGTGAGCTGTTACTCTGTGGTAAATCCTGTAGTAGGACAGTCATTAACAAAAAGCCACATTTGTGTGGCGGTGTCCGAGTTTTACACTGGATAAATTAATAAAGTGGAGTAGTGACCTGGCAAGTATCTTCATTCACCAACTTGCAACACAGACCGGCTTGCTAAAACACACATATGTGGGAGATGCGGAATGGATAAAAATAACTCAAAAAATAAAAGAGAACTTGAATAAGCCCATTAATGGCATGTTTGAGTCATGCTCTTAACGAACTATGTTTTATTTCCTCTTTCCATATTGCGAATAATAAATGTGTCTCATTTTAATTTGCTTGTTAAACAATGAAGCCTAACTTATTGTAATAATTATTTGACGTAGCCTACTTTTACACTCAGAATTATTCCTTGGCATCCTCACGTACTAAACTGCATTTTTTTTTATTGCTTGAATGCTGGAGGTACGCTATTACGTCGTGTGCAGAGTGATGTTAACTTTTAAGTTTGCTGGTGAGAGAAAATGGCACTATCAAAGAGTCTAAAGAGGAAAGTTGACAGCGAAAATAGGGCATACAAAGAAGAATGGAAAGACAACTATGCGTTCTTACCTAGTTTTGTGAATGCAAAGCCGGTGTGTCTTATCTGCAACGAAGTTGTCGCTGTTTTCAAAGAATATAACACCGTGCCTACACCGGACGTGAGCGGCGCGATGCCACGCGTCAAAAGATAATAGAACCCATTATAATCAGTGATACTGTCTATACTAGATGCGGCGCGGTGCGACACAACAAATTCCCGACAGTAAACGGACTCCTCATTCTGTTTCTGACGTAGTCCAAGTGCTTTGCAATGGTCGGTTTGTCGCATTCAGTGTAGACAGCTTTTAGCTGTTGCGGCGCAACGCGAAAAAAGTCGCGTCTGGTGTAGACACGGTAATAATATTAGACGACACCACGAGACGAAGATCTATTTCAGAACCAGCCGCTATCAAAATAACATGACTGCGGGCGCGGGCCAGATATTATTGCTGGCGGGCCAGTTTTGGTATTTTAAGTATATAAAGGGATGGATTGTTTGTGTGTGTGTGTGAGAGAGAGAGTCTGGTGGTCACTCCAATACTACAATGATATAAATTATTTAATGAATAATGCCTATTTTTCTACTCTTTAAACCAATAAATAAAATAGTTTAAGGTACCACAATTTGATTAAGCTAGTTGAACATTTTAAATGCAGCAAGTCAACATAAAATTGTGAGTCTTGACCTGGTATAGTGCAACAGCTGTTTGGTTGCTTTGTTGTTGTTTTTCCCCCTATTAATGGATACTAGTGAAAACTAGTAAGTATAAGTATAAGCTCCCCGTTTGCATATGTATTAGCTGCTAAATTGGCTAAATATTATCCAGATGTAGAATTATCAAAATAAATAATTCCTGGTAGCTTACATTGTATATTAAAAAAACACTTGAATATTTTGTTAATTTATATAGTAATTGCCTTAGAATGTTTTAGCATTAGAGTGAAAAAATAATGAATATATGTATGTATATATGTATAGCACAGCATACATCTGATTTAAACACTTGGCGTTAGCCTGGGGAGAGAGACAGAATGTACCCTGGGAGTCTGGTGTGCGGTTCACACATCTACGCACAGACACGTTTGTGCGCTTGAACTTTCTTTAGCATTCCCACAGAGCGACAGCATTTATAAAAAGCAAAGACCTCTGGGTGGAAGAAAATGGCAGAACACATTAACACAGTGCTAAGTGTTTTTCAGTGAGAACACATTGTACACCTTTCCACAGGAGCTCTCAAGTAAGTCGGAATTGATTTACAGTAATTTTCTTGAGAAAAGCACCAGGACAGGTAATTTTCTTGAAAATAAAAAGCAGCAGGAAAGGTAATTTTCTTGCATGTAATGTGTACCAAATTAAAGATTTCAGTCACAATCGCAAGTTTTTTAAATTCTCAAAAGTCAAAAGTAAAAAAAAAAAGGACGATTAATGCACATGAAACCTGCAAGGCTGACAATATTCTTAAGATGTAGATTTAAATTTATATATTTAGTATTTAAATTTAAATACCCAATGAATGTCACATTTTTTATGACTTCATATTTTAATTTAAAATTATTTAAATTTTGCCATGAAGCATCTTTCTTTATTCATCTTCTTTCATGAAGCAAATCTTTCTTCAAATAATGTACAACCAGGAATCAACAAATGGTTGAGGAAAGAAACGTGACCTAACACGATTCCCTCAATCACTAACTTCACCACAGGACATCTGCCTCGTCTCCTCCAGGCTGACAGAGAATCGGAAGACTGAATCTTAATAATAGGCTCCAGACAGACAGCCACCTACACTCATTTTGCTCTCTCCGGATACTCCCTTCCAACTTCTCTCTCCCAGTGGTCCATAATCATAGCTTTATTAGCCCAACACACATTCACTGCCTGACATCAAGCAGTATATTACTGAGCCTGATCCTTAAGTACAAGTATCCTCTTGTTTTACATTTACAATTACTCACGCGCAGGTCTTTCTCTACGCTTACGAGAGTGATTTTTGTTGTATCCAGCGGCAATTACTGCAGCGTGCGAGAACACATCCCCACCACACTTATTATCAACACGCAGATTTTCTAAATGTGATGTTGCCAGCTGATTTTTGTTACCAATACAATTACAGAAGGATTGTGAGGACCAAATTCAAGAATAGTAAAATCTGAAAAGGTCTGTATAAAGGCCCATTCACACCAAGAACGATAACTATAAAGATATTAGCATCCACATCAGTGGGCGATATCGTTCTGTTTATTCTAAGCACATGCTTGTCTGTCACTTTAAATGCTCAAGCTTGTTACAGCAGGATGGATTCTGATTGGCCGTCATTGTTTTTATCGTTCATCAGCTGGATAAAATCATTCTGAAAGTGATTCCAATGATATCGTTCCTCTGTGTCAAATGGCAACAGGAAGTGTGTCACTTTCAATATGCTTTGAAATCGCCTTCTTATTTTTACCCTTACTTTTCAAACTTTGTCAGAATAATGTCAAGACATGGCAGATCTGTGAAAGGATTCTTGATATCTTAAATGTTGCCATGGCAACACGTCAAACTTTTATAATATTCTTGGGTGTTTTTGAGGCTCTTAGCATGCATAAAATTGCATGAAACTCGACACACATCAAAGTTGTCGGCCAGTAGACATGGGCAAAGCCTTAGAAATGGGTGGGGAGGAGGGGCACTGTAGCGGCACTTTTTGACAAAAGTTGGGGGGTTAGTCTTACCTACAGTCACCAAACTTGGTACACATATTGTTCTCATCAGGCTGGACAACTTTCTAATTTACAGTCATTAGCTCCAACCAACAGGAAGTCAGATATTTTGGTTTGAATGTGGATTTCTTGAATAATCAGGCTCTGAGTTATTAAGTACTCCTTGTAGGAGATTCATGCAATCGCCACCAAATTCGGTCAACATGAAACAAAGACACTGAAGATAAATTGCGCTAAATTGCAAACGATTATAGGATATCTTCTACAGTGTTGCCATGGCGAGGGATTAAAGTAATGACAAAGGGAAACAGGAAGTGTCTCATATTGTGTAAAATCATTGTTTGATGTAAATTAAATTAAGATTGTATGTTGCCCGCCATGCACAGATTTCCTTAAGCCACCGGGGTGGAGGTGGCGCCGGGGCTTGGGCCCGTCATCGCTGCTTGCAGCTATATTTATCATTGTCTTTATAGTTATTGTCCTTGGTGTGAACGGGCCTTAAAGGTAAAGGTAAAAAACAGAAAATACCCTTTTCTCAGTATAAGCTCAGTATAAAAACAACAGAAATCAATAGAAAGTCCCAACCTGGAGAGTAAAAAAATGTGTGTGCTAAACTCAGTACAGACAGAATAGAGTAGTAGTACTGAAACTAAAGCCTGTAAGAGAGGTCTGTCTGTCTATCTATCTATCTATCTATCTGTCTATCTATCTATGTGTCTGTCTGTCTCTCTGTGTCTGTCTGTCTCTGTCTATCTATCTATCTATCTATCTATCTATCATCACTTTTGTTTTAATGAAAAAACTACCAAAAAAAAAAACAAAAACAAAAAAAAACACCATAGTAAAGTCCAGTCTAAGCAGACTATTTTTACCCGGTGTTGCTGCTGTCTGTGCGTGCTCTGAGTACTCTAAGTAGGTGGCACTCAATAAGCTGACACGGTGCTGTCTTTTCTAAAAACAGTCGATCAGGTTTCAGGTGTATGCGTCATTTGCAAAGGCGAACGAGCACTGCTGTCAGACAGTAGCTCCAGGCTATGTTTTCGCTCTTTCTTTTTTTTTTTTTCTCCTTCTTGCTGAAATTCTTGACATAAGCCAAGAATCTGGACTGGAAAACAAGATAACAATGAAGATGCAAACAAAGCCAGTTTCTACAAGGCAGTGCTGTCCTCCACCCTGTGTGTTTATACTTGACAAATCACCCGTAAGAAATAGGATCAACCTGCAAACTGATATGCGTACGAGGCCTCCAATTGTCATTTATGTCACCTTGAAAATCAAGAGCTGAGGTAAAACTGAAAAAAAAGTGCTAAACAAAATATCTTTTGTCCTATTTCTGTTAGCTCAGAAATCTATCTTTCTATCTATCTATCTATCTATCTATCTATCTGCAAACACAGTCAACTATTATCAACTAAAAGTCAAAAAAGCAGCTGTAATGAAACGGTCACCATTTCAGTCACTTGATCTCTCACACTACCCCAAATGCTTCCTGTCAATGTTTCACTTTCCTTACATTTGGAATGGCTTGATGACATTCTGGACAGAGTTACAGATTGAAAAAGATTCTCTGAAGTCGACCCTCATAAATATCCTGACAGAGACATCAACGTGGCACCACAGTGGTGCTGACGCCTCCTGAGCTGACCCTGAAATCTCAAACACAGAGTTTCGACATGCAGCGGTTTAAGTTACATCGCAACGACCAACTGTTGGGAATTTCAGGCATGTAACCTCTGTCCTCTAAAAAAAGGACACTTTAAACAACCATAAAATGTTGCCATAAATAGTAATAAAATCACGTCTTATCCATAAAGTCTTATCCACGATTCAATTGCCAAGAGATATGGAAGCTACAATCCATAAGCTGTCCATCATCTGATTTCCCTGCTGTTTTGTTTTCTATGAGATTTTTTAATGAAAGATTTGCTTGTATAAACCAAATTACTTCAAACACTGTTATACATCAAACACACAAACTGAATAAATTTAATTTGCCGAAGTTTTTTCTTCTGGCTTGTGTGTGTGCGTAAATGCAAATAGACTTCAGACCTCCCACAAACTTGAGGGCTCGTTTTTCACAGCAGAATCTAAGTTTCATGTAGGTAGAAATTAAAAATCAGCGTTTTTTGTTGGATCTTTTACTTCCAGTCTACCCTGTCTGTTCAGGATAAGCATCGGTCTCAGGAGATAGCCGGGCAGCTGTGAGAGGAGGGGAGGCCCGGAGGTGTTGCTGAACAAAGAGGCACCGTAGGGAGATATGATACAGAACAGCACCTGTAACTACGCCTGGAGATGAGCGATAAGGTGCTTTCTGGGGCACAGATGCACATGTGCACACGACTGAACACTGCTTTCTACCTCATACTGGATAGTCCTGTTTTTGATGCACATTTAATGTCATATTAAATCACATTGAACTTTAAGGATAAAATATACATGACAGGATCTGTTATTTATGTTTTGCTTATCATTAAAAACTACTCATTTCTAAAAGTTCTATAGTTCTAAAAAAAGGAAATAATGCCATTTTCTATTCTCTCTCATGTTGCTCACCCAATGTCAGTTCAAAAGTCTGACAATTTAATGATAATTCCCATTGTATGAAAAAGAAAATATACACATTTAGATGATAGTGAGTAGATGATAACAGACTTTTTTATTTTTATATATATATTTTATTATTATTACTTTAATTTAATTATTTAAGTTCAAATATTTAAATTCAAATATTTATAATTAAATTAAAATTTTCCAAGCACAGCTTCACTCTGAAAGGTTCAGACAGGTTGCTCTTTCAAGCACCATAAAGAAATCCAAAACACCATATTGGAATAATAGCTATCTCTCTACAGACAAAATAATCCATTCTCCCCACTTTAAGACGAGGCTGCACCATTCTTTGCTTTCATACTTCAGGAATTATGGCTGGAAAATCGTTTCAAGGTTTGCTGTGGTGTTCAATAAATCCTATGAATTTAGATTAAACATTCAGTGTGATCTTGCCTTCAAATTTCTGTGCTAGATCGCTACGGGACTGTGTTAAAACAAAGCCTCCGACAGCTTCTCAGACTGCTGCCTCAAATGGAAGCACCTGTCAAGAAAATGTTTTCAACCTGCAAGTACCCCAAAGATTTAAAAGAATAGTTTGTTTTATAAGATGCCCTGCCAAAAAAACTTCAGAGAGCTCATAAATATTTTAAGATTATTTAAAAATGCTCCAGTCTTTGTGTGCATTGCTTAAACAGTGCAAAACACTACTGATTAAGTGAAATCCCACTCAAAAGGTCCTGCAACTGTTACAAACTCTTGCGAATATATTTTCCATGTACTGCAGAACTTAATCCCACTGGATAATTTGTTTATTTTTTTAATGCCTCTGATCATCAACCTCAAACTATGCTCTCTTGGTGAAACAATATTACGAAACTGAAATATAAACAGCAAGCATGCCAAACAAATCAAACACATCCAACACAGTGAAGCAACTCACCATCATCTGCATCAGGCAGGATGGTCACTCTGGTGGTGGGGAACTCCTGACCCAGACGGCCGCCCATGGGCATGCTAAGGGTGACATTAAAGCTTTCCTCTGCCTCGTAAAGTGAGTCATCGATGACGACCACACGGCAGTGCTTCTCAGTCTCGCCCTTATCGAAACGCAGCACGCTGTGGTGTTCCTCGGGTCGGGAAATGTAGTCAGAATAGGAAAGCACAGTAGTGGGAACAGTGCCCTTGGCTGTACCTGCACGGAAGAGGATAAAGGGAAGATTAGAGGAAGTTTTGAGCATTCAAACTCACAGGTTTAGTCAGGAATAAACGCCACTTTAAAGTCTAAACATGTAGTTGAAGAAATCTGATGAGCTTGAAAGTTCACGAAGTTTGATTTGGTTAGTAAGGAATGGAAATACCTTTAAGTTAAATTTCATTGAGTTCCAATCATAATTCACCTTGTTGTGTGAAGCAGACCACCATTAGCTCTTGACTGACATCTCCAGATCTTCGCACAGGAATCAGAAGTTCTCCAATATCTTCCTCAATCGAGTATGTAGCCAAGGGGATGAACACTGTGGATTCTAGGCAAAAAAGCAACATCATAATTAATATAAATGCACATAAAGTAACAACTTTATAGACAAAGAAAGAAAAGAGTTATTGAAATCATCATTCTGTGAGGAGCTTCATGGGTCCAGGAGGATTGAGTTGTATTTCAGACTTGAAGTTCTGTCAAAGCTTGACATTTATGTCCTCGAACAGATACCAAAGTTTCTAACCTTTTAAAAAGGTATGTGTAACTTAAGTTTCTGTTTCTGTATTTTTAATGTGGGATTGATCTCTCACAGCTGCTGTCAAAAAGTTCAGAATTTTATAATAATTTGACAGACCCAATATAAGTAATTGTAGTGGGAGAGATACACATAAAAACTCTTTATCAGAAGAGTTGGGAATGGATAAAACAATAACAGGTATATGAGTAGCACTGAAAACAAAAACACAGAAGCCAGCATGAAAGTTAATACTATGGTGTGTTAAGCTCTATGTATTTGTGGGTTAAAAACTTTTGGCAACTTCATGGTCACCATTTCAAATAAATTAATCCCCTTTATCCGTATAAGACTTGACTTTCAGGGAGTATTGGAACAATGGCTGAGCAGCTCTCTAAGGACACAAACTGGGTTTTCTTTCAGAAAAAGACATTAAAAACTTGATTATGCTTTGTTTAAATCTGTATGAAGCTTTCTTTGCACTTAGAGGCAGAAGATAATTAAATGAGATTTAACCTTTCAGACTGTGGCTTTAAGTTGCTTTTATGTCCTTGTGCAAGGGAATAACACAGGCTTATCACTGTAATTTATAAATGTCAAATGAGCATTATGTACCCTGCTCCATCACTCCTAATCCAACTAGACTATTTAATGTTATCCTCTTAATTAAACACTGAAATAAAGATTGAGAAAATCGAATCTTGATCTCTGATGAATGTGACTTAAAAATGAGCATTTGCTGGAGCAATATATATATATATATATATATATATATATATATATATTTGACTATTTAATTTTACTTAAAGCTGCAGTCCGTAAGTTTTGCCTCTTTGTCGCCATCTCTGTTTGAAACCTGCAACTGCAGTTATTTGCGTAATTATCATCTTTACGTGGGTTGTGCATCGGCACGACTCCTCAGCGCGGATGAATCTAATGTTTGCTGTCAGTCACCACATCGGTGCATACTGTACTTAAGAATCACAGATTGTAGTCTTGGAAGTATGACCAAAATAAGAATTTTCACTAGAAAATGTCATCTGAACAAGTATTTTGCTTTTGTCTATGGGTGAATCTCCAGTTGTCACTGATGATTGTCATTTGGACCTTTCTGGATTACACCCGCCATCAAAATGATATGAGGATGACAGTCTACTAGCTGGGACTCCTTCTTCATGTAAACAGAGGTGACGTAATGACGCAAAGACGAACGGCTGCATGCTCAAATTTGCAGAAACCCACCAGTACCATCCAGATTAGAAAAGATTATTACAAGCTTACCATTGTGAATCCGGCTAAGGTAAGGAGATAGTTTTGAACACTGGCTGGTTATGTACTTGCTCAAAAATTGATTTTGTATAATTTTTAACCAAAAAAAGTTACAGACTGCAGCTTTACTTAACGTTATTTTATTTATCCGTTACGTTGAAAAGACCTTTTTGAAGATTATTGGTTTACTTATGACTTTTTTGAGCACTTGAGCTTAACTAAGACTTGAACGTCTGTAGACGTTTAAGCGGCTGTTGTGTCAAACTTGATTTATGTCTCTTAGCTGTTGAGGACTAGTGCATCTTTGAGCCTATATTCAGTATGAGTAAAATACTTAAATACTGTTAAAAAGATTTTTACTCCTACCATCAAACAATGCCATATGATACAATATCCACAACAACCATTGTAACACTATATCAAGAAAAAAAAAAAAAGAAAAAGAAAGAAAGAAAAGAAAACATAATACTATGGTTCTTTTGTTAATTTTTGTAAGTGCACAAGATATTTTAGGGAAATTAGGTGTGAGATTCACCATCTTCAGAAAAGTAGTGTAAGTGTAAGATCTATGGAGAAAGCTCATTCAGTCAGATAAGAGAACAAAGGGACTGCTCCTGCTAAATCAGCCATATATCCTGCCATCAGAGGCTTGGCTGCTCTGTTTTGATGAGCAGGAACCAGGATGTTATTTAGATGTTCTGGAGATATTATGCTATGATTATACAGAAGGGTGACAGCTGTGATGTCTGCCCCCACTGACACTCCTTCTCTACATTTTTCCTCTTACCTTTTGCCTGGTCGGATTGTTTGTCTCATACACAAATTATAACGCTCAGTCAGCATATTAAATATAAAATGTAATATTTCTCATTTAATTAATTCATTGTACTATTAAATCTAAACTGACCACGTTTACTGTCTTAATACATAAGCCTTTCATTGTTGCAGGTGATAGACTAAACACATAACAACCTATGTTAGACCAAACATAGCTCATGTTAAATCAACATTTCTAATGACTGGCTGAAGTTTGAGATTGTTTGTTTAAAGTTGAAATTTGTTTGAAAAAGTCTGGCTTTTGAACCCCCATACTGATCTTTGTTGCTACCGTAAACCATTCTCAGCACCTGGAACCCATGTTTTGTTTTTTTGTGAGCTCACCATCTCCGGGGTCAACAATTTCCACTGTCGCTGCCTCTGGGAACTCCAGTGCTCCCATGACAGGCTCTGACAGGACAATCTGGAAGGTCTCAGACTGCTCGTACAGGCTGTCCGACAAGATGCGCACCTTCCAGGTAGCAGTGGTCTGACCTGGGTTAAACTGGACTTGTTTCTGGGCCTTTCCACGGAAATCTTTGTCCTTTTCAGCCGTACCATCTTTGGTGCCGATACCTTAACAATATAAGAATACATAACCTTTAAATAAAGCACATAAATGTAAGCATTTAATATTTTATAACAACATTAGATTTAATGGTAGATTAAGCGCTAGATTAAAGGAAAACAAAGTTCAAAAATATAAAATAGTATGTGTAGGATTTATATTCATTTTATTTTTTAATTAATTAATTAATTATATTATTTACTAATTTATTGATAATATTTATTATTTGATTTTTTTAAATATTTATAAATTTTTTAGAAGTCTTTTTAGGGACCTGAGATTTTTTTTTTTTTTTTGGCTGAGATTTTTTTGGAACTATACAAACAAATAAACAAAAAAAATAGATAAAATCTTTTTCAGTGCTCTAGAGTACTAAGAAAATAATGTTTTATAGATGCACTTTTGACAACAACGTGACAAAATGTTTATATCACCTCTTCCGTGTTTCTATAAATCACAGCAAAGCTTTGTTAACAGCCAATGTAGAGAAGTTGCAGCATGTGTGACGCAACCATTCTGAAATAAATGCTTCAAAGAGAGTGGTGTTTAGGTCTTTGGAAAGAGAATAAGATCAAGACTCAGAAGGCTAGTCCATCAACATCCCTCAGAAGATCAGATGCTCATCCTAGCCTGACAGTCCTGCTGGTGGATCTCTGTCCATTTGGGTTTTTACAGTTCCAGGAGCTTCATGGCAGGTGCGCCAGGTGGGCATTGTCAGCTAGTGAGCAACTGTGCGGCAAGGAGACCCCGATAACAACACTAACTTTCCAACACAGAAATCTCAAAGGTCACCAACAAAATAAGAGATATTAATATAACCCACAAATAAATAAATAACACAGAAAGAAGAAGAAATTCTGGGGAAAACTGCCAGGGGAAAGGCCAGACTGGAAAGGTTACGACGGAAACATAATGATGAGCTTTGGCAAAGGAGGAGAAATTGAGCTGCCAAAAGAAGAAAGACTACTTTGAAGCTAATTTAGAAAGAAGCGCTTTGATATTAAGGTACATCACAAAAAAGGAGGGGTCCTGTCATGTCCTGCCTGCGCACGTGCCAGCATAAAATGCAATTATTCATAGAACATCAGTCCTTGAAGAGAAACTGAGGGAGATAGTGAAAAATCTAAATAATAATTGAATAAAAATCATCATTTCAAAGACTTCCTCGTCTCCTCACTTCAATACAGCAAGGACTCTGATCCAGGCACAGCGAGTGGCAGATGAACAGCAGGACTGCAGCCTGTCTTACCGAGAGGCTTTGGACCGGAACCGAGGTGAGCTGTGGAATGGTGGTCAAGCTCAGCATGTGGATGGAATATTCATCTTTGTGATGAGAACTTGTGGAGGTCTGGCAGTGTGATCCGGCAAGTCTCATGCAGAGGTCTAAGCCTTGTTTTCACAGTCTTTTCCATGCCAGTTTTGTTTTGGCCGGAGGAGAACCTGATGGAGTTTGGGTCTCTTGCCAGTGTCACATCTGACCTTTTTTAGTTGGGGACACTTCATATTCAGCAGTATTACTGATTTGACTGCACTGACACTGACTGCTGGGATGAGAACTGAACTGAGCTGGACGATGATATCACTGTTTTCTGCAGAGCTGCTTTATAGCTGAATTTAACTCATTCCATAATTGATGAACTTTACACATTGAACAGAACTGAATCAACACTGAACTGACTTCAGCTGAACAACAACACTATTTTCTTTTTAGATCTGCTTTATTGCTTTATTATTGATCATTATTTACGTGTTTATCACTGTAAAGCTGATTTGAAACATTCTGTATTGTATAAAGCGCTATATAAATAAAGCTGGCTTGACTTGATTTTGCAGCTCATGCAAATGGAAGATTTCCCTCTTGGGGATGCTTGAACTGTTCGTGCTCCCTGGGAGTCAAACCCATGACCTTGGTGTTGCTAGAGCTATGCTCTACCAGTGGGGCTACAGAAACTGATTTAGATTAAAATCTAATAAACAGTCAATTCAGATTTTTTTTTATTAAGGAGTAACATTTGCCCTTTGTAATTGACTTTCAATGGTGTTACCTTAATGAGTGCAATTTTCTCTAAGCATATAAAAACACACTGCATTTTGTTCAAATAATTTAACCAATTCAAAACTAGATCCTAAACTATTCTAGGCTTAGAATAAAAATATTATGAAATATATCAAAGATAATATTAAATACCTGCGGAAATATAGGAAATTGTTGCTGTCATATTTTAAACATTTTAACAATATTTTGTGGTTTTTTTATGGCATTTTGGTTCATTTCTGACCCTGATTTAAACAAGCTAAATTTTTTCTCGAATTCATGAAATGTTGTCATGAATTCTCTGTTCTCCAAGAATTCTTGAATTTTAGATACACATACCTGACAACCATGCTTTGCCATGTTACTGTTCAAAAGTTTGGTTTATGCTCAAAATTTATTTGAATTTTCAGCATCATTACTTTGCATCCTTGGTAAATAAAAATATCACTTCCTTTCTTTCAAAAAAGAAAAATATTACTGACCCCAAACTTTTGAACAGTAGTGAATGTACAGTCCGCCAATAAATGAATGCAAAATAAACCCTTACATGGTGATCAGAACCACACCACAAAGCTGAATGTACATTATTCCACTTATTACACTGTTACTTACCAAATAAATAAATAGTTATTTTACTTTTCAATAGTAATAGGCAGTAATGTAAAGCTGTCTATTCTGCATAAAACAGCAAATGTTAATACACTATACTGCCAAAAGTATTGGGACACCCCTCCAAATCATTGAATTCAGGTGTTCCAATCACTTCCATGGCCACAGGTGTATAAAATCAAGCACCTAGGCATGCAGACTGCTTCTACAAACATTTGTGAAAGAATGGGTCGCCCTCAAGAGCTCAGTGAATTCAAGCGTGGTACCCTGATAGGTTGCCACCTGTGCAATAAGTCCAATTGTGAAATTTCCTCACTACTAAATATTCCACGGTCAACTGTTAGTGGTATCATAACAAAGTGGAAGCAATTGGGAACAACCGCAACTCAGCCACGAAGTGGTAGGCCACGTAAAATCACAGAGCGGGGTCAACGCATGCTGAGGCGCACAGTGTGCAGAAGTCGCCAACTTTCTGCAGAGTCAATAGCTACAGACCTCCAAACTTCGTGTGGCCTTCAGATTAGCTCAAGTACAGTGCATAGAGAGCTTCATGGAATGGGTTTCCATGGCCGAGCAGCTGCATCCAAGCCTTACATCACCAAGTGCAATGCAAAGCGTCGGATGCAGTGGTGTAAAGCACGCCGCCACTGGACTCTAGAGCAGTGGAGATGTGTTCTCTGGAGTGACGAATCACGCTTCTCTGTCTGGCAATCCGATGGACGAGTCTGGGTTTGGTGGTTGCCAGGAGAACGGTGCTTGCCTGACTGCATTGTGCCAAGTGTAAAGTTTGGTGGAGGGGGGATTATGGTGTGGGGTTGTTTTTCAGGGGTTGGGCTTGGCCCCTTAGTTCCAGTGAAAGGAACTCTTAATGCTTCAGCATACCAAGACATTTTGGACAATTTCATGCTCCCAACTTTGTGGGAACAGTTTGGGGATGGCCCCTTCCTGTTCCAACATGACTGCGCACCAGTGCACAAAGTAAGATCCATAAAGACATGGATGAGCGAGTTTGGTGTGGAGGAACTTGACTGGCCTGCACAGAGTCCTGACCTCAACCCGACAGAACACCTTTGGGATGAATTAGAGCGGAGACTGTGAGCCAGGCCTTCTCGCCAACATCACTGCCTGACCTCACAAATGCACTTCTAGAAGAATGGTCAAAAATTTTTATAAACATACTATAAACACAAGAGTTGAAGCAGTTATAGCTGCAAATGGTGGGCCAACTCCATATTAAACCCTACGGATTAAGAATGGGATGTCATTAAAGTTCATGTGATGTAAAGGCAGATGTCCCAAAACTTTTGGCAATATAGTGTATCAATTGAGAATATCCTCACCAATACAACAGAAATTAATTTTTATGTGTCCTCCTCCCATTAAATAACTGCTTTTTGCAGCGATCAGTTAAATATAGTAATGCAACATCTAAACTTTGATCTATGACCTTTCCCATATGAGGTTCCTGTCTCCAGGGATTGAAAGTTTTTTTTTGTTGTTTTTTTCAACTTTGCCCTTTGGGAACCAGCAATGAGGAGATATGTGGGTGGCTGATCTTAAAACCAAGTCAGAAAAACAAGTATTATCATTGTGTATGTGGGCGGTAGCGTAGCCATGCCTAGATGCAAATCAAGTAACCAAATCTGATGACATGAGGAGCAACATCTACAGAGGTTCAAAGAGCCCAAAAAATGATGTTATAAAGAGACTACTATCAGCAAATTAGAGGTCACAGTTATTTAACACAACAGAGAAGCTTTTTTCTTTATAAAATCTTATCAGTAGTGCATGATGGGAAATTAAGTACTCTCTTAACATCACTTACTAACAAATGAGGTCTCGCCAAGGTAACCTCTGCGTCTCAAGACCACCTCCAGAAACTTAGCCTCTTCATCCACCTGGTAGTACTCTTTCTCCAGGGAGATCCAAGCCCAGTTTAGCCGGAAATGTTGGTTCTTCAGCTTGTTGCCCCCTACAGAACAACAGAAGAAACATATTGAACATACAATCAAGTAAGGATTAATATCAAAGGTGCAGTAATGATTTGGAAAGGATCAATTTTACATAAGGGTATGAATTGTTTTCTGTGCACTGCTTGCACAAACAAGTACAAACCTACAAAAGTTAGACTTAACTCTATCCTTTTTTGTTAGAAGTACGCAAAGGCTTTCTCTTTGAAGTAATAGCTTTAATATGGCCCACTGAGGTTTAATGGAGCTGAATCATCCAATTCATACAGGGTACCTTATTCATCTCAACAAGAACAGTGTGATATCAGTCAAAATCTCTGATGCAGCGGTGAGGGAAAGCGCAGGTTTAATTGCACCGTTTCTAATTAAAATAAAAAAGGTTTGTCTGCTTTCTATCTGTGTTAGTCTGTTTTATCGTCAGCGTTTGAAGTGCGATTCAAAGTGAGGGCTCGCTCCTGGAGGGCATCCCTACCAGTTACAATCTGCACACAAAGACAGCCACACACATAGACATCAAACACACACAAAAACATGTCTTTCTTTCCCATGTAGGAATGCAAATAAATGGAAAAATGTAATATGTCTAGCCCATCTATGTTAAATTTAAATATGCATAATTCAGACACAATTATGTAAATTCAGGATGTGGTTTAATAAAATAAAAATTGGAATTCTGTGGCTTTTGACCGTCTGTAAGCTTTGTGCACAAAATATACACAACAAAATAAATACATATAATATAGACACATATATAAATGCAAGATGTCTAGTGTAGTCAATCTATATTAAATTAAATATTTATAATTCAGATAGAATTATGTAAATACAAGATATTGTTTAATAAAATAAAAAATGGAATTTATCTGTAAGCTTTCGTAACCATTTTGTGCAAAAAACTGGGTACAATACATTATATAAATATTGTTTTTTTTAATAAAAATTATAATAATAGTGATTAAATATTATTTAAATAGTTTAAATTAAAAAATTAAACATGATAAATAATAATTATTCATGAAAAATAATTCAATCATGACAACCTCGGAAGATTTTTAGCACGGTAAAGGATATGACAATGTTAATGTATTTGGTCTTGGCGGAATAGATCTGCTACGCTGCTGCTGAATTGCTGCTGCTGTAGATTATTGCTGTTGTTGTAGATTATTGCTGCTGCTGCAAAGCAAGTACAGGAACTTGCTACTGCCAATACATATGCCGATACGCTATATAGCATATATCAATAACCCATAGCAGATCTATACAGGTGGAGCTGGGGAAGGTGGAGGGTTTTAGAGAAACTCTGAAGCGCTCATTGGCTGCATAAGTGACATGGACCAATCAGCTTGTGCTGTAATTATCATCAGCTTGCGTTAAGGACCTACCTGCGCCATCTAGAGTTTCATGACTGAACTATGTATTTAATAGATTTAACATCAAATCAACAGATTATGGCCAAAATTACTATTTTAAAGGGGGGGAAGAGATTTGATGCATTTATTACTAGATTTTTTTCATACTAAGTTAATTTTATGTTACATAATAGTCTATCTCACATAGACCTCATAGAAAAACATGGGAATTGTGCCTGTAGTAGAAGGACAACAAAGTTACCGTAATTGTGGAATATGCCAGAAAAAGCCCTGAGAAGTTCTGCCTAATTTTCTGTTTCAATCGGAAATGGAAAATTTTGAGTCTTACACACACACTGCACACAAAAAACATTCTTAGTATAACAAAGAGAAAGATTGATCTGTCTGACGGACCCGTCCAATCAGCATTTGGCATCGTTTGTAGAGTTCAGTCCAGCTGGCATTTTAAGAGAGAATAAGAGATAGAGAGGAAGTAAGCAAGAGAGAGAGAGACTTCAATCTATAGGTCTGTTCTGTTCTGGCTTCTTTGTACTGAGCTATCAGTAGACTGCGGTTTGTTTGCTTTTGGCAACACTACACAGGCCGTACCCATCCTGCACACTCCTCCTCTCCTTCCTCCTCTGTCCAGTTGTCACGCTCTGCAAACCCATCACGTCCAACTATCCCCATTCCCCTTTCATACAAAGGGCGAGAAGCACAAGTCTGGATGTTTTATAAATGTGCGTGCGTGTAAAGCTTGCTAGTAGCACCTGTTAAGAGCTTTTCATGATTTTTACACCTATAATTCTAAAAAAAAAAAAAAAAAATCCCATCAATCCAAATATCTAGCATGGCCAATGAGGAAGTTGCACAAAAGAAAATGTTAAAGCACTATAGCACAGACAAACACTCTCTTAAAGTGTGTCGCCTCTGATGTTTCACGTTCTAACCTTGACAAATATGGATCAACAGCTATAAGAGACACTTTGCCAATTCATTTGAAGGATTTGTGAGAACTGCTTTTATGAAATGTAACAAGCGAAGAAAGCATCTTCAAACTGCAAGAGAACGAGCTCGATGAAGTCCTGTCAGAGTGAAGAAATTAACCGAAAATGACAGAAGATTCAGATCTGAGCTGAAGTACCTGGCTCATCTTCAAAGTCCGACATTTTGCAGAATAATTGGCTGTGTCAACATGCTTTTGATGAAAGAGAATTCGAGATTCGCAGAATACAAAGATTTTTGGACTTCACCGAAGACTGCTCTCTGTGACAGCGAATAAACAGGATCCACTTTACCTTTGAGGAAAGATGTGAGGTGAAATTTCATTCTGTTTCTAGAGGTTTGGCCCCTAAAGACAACATACAGTATGTCAAAGTATCAACTCTAAATGATTTTCATCCTCCTCAGTGTAAAAACTGAGAAATCAAAGGGACCTTTGGTTGCACAAAATTAACTTTGTATAGGAGTTGATTTTGTGTGTGGGTGAAATCAAATAGTTCATGTGCCAAAGGAAGTTTATTGAGATAAACATTCAATAGTGTCTGTCAACTTGATAAAACAAAGAAAATTCAACAAGTTCATTCATTTGACCTTATCTGCAAGAACACTTCAAAGAGAATTTTCCAGAGGCAATTCATACAACAGCCTACCACATGGGTTTCCCACAGAAAGACCACCTCAAGCTTTGATTTCAATGCGCATATACGCACATATTTTAAATGCAATATGATAAGTCATGTTCAACCAACATATGGTAGGCCTACCATTGTTCTAAATCCGGCCCATAGTTCAGGTATTAGAGGTGAGGTTGTGTTTCAGCTGGATAAACCGACTTCAAAGAGTTCAAGGAAAACCTTCCAGTTAATCTATAACTGTAGGTTAAGATTGCTGAGCAGGGGTTTCGTTAACACCAATGTTTTCTCAAGGTCCTGCTTTCTAGGTCACAGTCTAGCGCATTTTCCGAAACCCCTCTGTAAAGACACTGCTTTGAAAAACAACTTAAAATGTATTTTTCTAATTTCTTTGATGATATGCTGGTTGCTGCAAGCAATATGTTACGGAAACTAAACTATTAATTATTTATATTGTAAAACAATTTAAGCAAGAACATTCTTTATCACCTCTTAAAAAAACACTTGGACAATAAGTGCCGACACTGAATCTTTTCACCTCTTACATATTTTGCGGAATATAATAAAATATCTAATGGCTTTACTCAAGCCAAAAATAAACCTGAATATAGTGGATTCCTTTGTATTGTAATGTACATGCAAGTGAAATGTATTATCGAAAAAGAAAAAAAAATGTAGGAGACTTGGTTCATCCATTGGTTGTTAATTGGATGCAAGCAGATCTGAATGTGAGCCAGCAGTCAAAAAAGGGGCGTTTAAAGTAAAAAAAGTTATTGCAGAAGTCTGGCATTAATTAAGAATTACTAACTCAAAATGTATAAAAAGAAACCTATGTATGGAAGATCAATAAGACGCATAGGGTGAACTACCAGTTCATGAACAAGCCCATTACTTTATACATTATGATGTCATTGACGATTAATGCTCTGGGCAGAGCAAATATAGATTTAGTAGTTACTATAGTCCTAACATAGCATGTCCTGTCTCTCACCACAAGATAATAAGCATGACATCGGCTTTTGATGGACAGATTTGTTATGAATGAGACCGGAGGCTCTGCTCAGCCTGAGCTGTGCCAACTCTGTGCCCCTGTCTCCTCCATAAGCACTGAGTCTGCAGACTACCCTTATTTGGTCACTGAGGAGAGCGAGGGGCCCACAGTGCCCACCATCATTCTCCCTCCATCAGACAAACCTGCCTGTTAGGCATCACTGCTGAACACTGACTTGTCTGTGCCTAAATTAAGGACCAGCTTGGAGCAAAATGGAAAGTCTATATCTATTGTTACTGGATACAAGAAAGGTCCCAATTTTCCAGGGTTTTGTTTGACAAACATGAGGTTAATGTTTTTCACTACTTTTATTGATTTTGCTTTCTTTACTATTTTCATGTGATTACAAATAGTCTTTCAAAGGTTCGGTGTCAGTAAGATTTTCTTAAAAAGTTTTTTAAAAAAGCCTAATCAAGATTTAATTAGAAATACAGTGAAAACAGAAATAGTATATTGTGAACTATTATTTCAATTTAAAATGTTCTATTTTAATATATTTGAAAAAGTAATTTATTCCTGTGATGACAAAGCTGAATTTTCATGATCATTACTCCAGTCTTCAGTGTCACATGATCCTTCAGAAATCATTCTGATATGCTGATTTGCTGCTCAAGAAACATTTCTTATTATTATCAATGTTAAAAACAGCTGTGCTGCTTATTATTTTTGTGTGAACCTTGATAGACAGTTCAAAAAAATAGCATTTATTTGAAATACATTTTTTGTTACAATGTATAAGTCTTTACTGTCACTTTTAATCAATGTAATCCATCCAAGATTAATAAGTATAAAAAACATACTAACCCTAAACTTTTGAACAGTAGTGTATATTTTTTTAAATAATTTACATTTAAAACAGTAATTGTATTATTTAAGTTACTAAAAGACATATTTAAAACAGTTCATGTGACTACAGTGGTTCAACCTTAATGTTATGAAGCGAAGAGAATACTTTTTGTGCGCCAAAAAAACAAAATAACGACTTTATTCAACAATATCTAGTGATGGGCGATTTCAAAACACTGCTTCATGAAGCTTCGAAGCTTTATGAATCTTTTGTTTCAAATCAGTGATTCGGAGCACGTATCAAACTGCCAAAGTCAGGTGAACCATTGAAATTTCGAAGCGTTTCGAAACACTTATGATGTAACGAAGCCTCGTTTACTGAAATCATGTGACCTTGGCAGTTGGATACACGCTCCGAACCACTGATTCGAAACAAAAGATTCATAAAGCTTTGAAGCTTCATGAAGCAGTGTTTTGAAATCGCCCATCACTATTATTGAATAACGTTATTTTGGGGTTTTTTTGGCGCACAAAAAGTATTCTCGTCGCTTCATAACATTAAGGTTGAACCACTGTAGTCACATGAACTGTTTTAAATATTTTTTTAGTAGCTTTCTGTGCAGTGAAAGTGTTAATTATCTTGCTGTCAATGGAGGCCTCACTGAGCCATCTGATTTTATGAAAAATATCTTAATTTGTGTTCTGAAGACGAACGAAGGTCCTACTGGTGTGGAACGAGATGAGTAATTAATGACAGAATTTTCGTTTTTGGGTGAACTAACCCTTTAAATGAAATAAATGTTAAATAGAATTGTTGTTAAATTTAATAATTATTTTAAAAAATGAAAAATAAAAGCGGGTCTTATCCTCTGTAGAAAAACAAACAAGACAAATTCCAGTGTAGGAGAAACAAATGAGATATTAAATAGATCTCATTTGTAATTTTTACAAACGCATAAAGAAAACGTCACCCTTTCTCTCTCATTCATTTTTTTTTTTTTCCTTTTTGATTCCACATTGCAAGGCAGAGTTGTTGTGGAAACCATTCTGATGCTCACTTCCTGGGTCACAAAAGCAGGATTCTCATGCACTCTTGTGAGGAGGAGCTGCCTGGAATTCATTGAAGTCAGCGCTGCTCATTTACGTGTGTCTCAGGGAGTGAGAAATAAAGTGTGTTAGCGACTAAAGGTCAAACTGAACCTTGGAAGTTGCACCATGCTCTAGTGACTGCACTTTCAATCACTGCTGAGGTCAGTTCTCTCACACACCCGCTTAAGTCCCCTGCCAACCCAACCCCCCATACACACACACACTGATACCCCTTTTCCACCAAGGCAGTTTAAGTGCTGGTTTGGAGCCAGAGCCTAGTTTCAAATCAGTTCTTTGTCTTTCGACACCCAAAGCACCAGCTCCGAACCAGGAAAAGTGGTTCGTAAGTAGCACCAAAACATTGCTGGGCTAGAAGTAAAGGCTGATTTATACTTCTGCGTCGGACCTACGCCGGAGCCTCTGCGCCGTAGGCTATGCGTCTGTTTTCATTTATACTTTTGCGTCGTTGTCCGCATCGACGTGCATGCAGACCACCAGTAGGCAGTGTCCGCGGTCATGTTGAGGATCAAGGCAAAAGCCGAAGAAGAAGCAGCTTGTCATGTACGTTGTCAGAGAAGCTTACAAATAGAAGCGGCAAATAGGTAACAACTTTTGCTGCATTTTGACTGAATGTGTCCCCTGAAACAGAGTGTTTTTTCATTCATATGGAAATTGAAAACTTCTCTTCTCCGATTGCTCCGCGCCAGTTTTTTGACCTGAGGGAGGGGTTCTAGCAGACCAATCACAGCGCTTGCGGTCCGCGTAGAATTGACGCGTTGTTACATTTTTGAAGAGGTGCACGTCAGGGTACGCGTGCTACACACAGCCTATGCCGTAGCTACGGCGTACACTCAATGCAGAAGTATAATGGCTGATTTATACTTCTGCGTCAGACCTACGCCGGAGCCTCTGCACCATAGGCTATGCGTCTGTTTTCATTTATACTTCTGCGTCGTTGTCCGCATCGACGTGCATGCAGACCACTAGGAGGCAGTGTCCGCGGTCATGTTGAGGATAAGGGAAAAAGCCGAAGAAGAAGCAGCTTGTCATGTACGTTGTCAGAGAAGCTTACAAATAGAAGCGGCAAATAGGTAACAACTTTTGTTGCAGTTTGACTGAATGTGTCCCCAGAAACAGTGTGTTTTTTCATTCATATGGAAGTTGAAAACGCTCGCTCTTCTCCTATTGCTCTGCGCCAGTTTTTTGACCTGAGGCAGGGGTTCTAGCAGACCAATCACAGCGCTTGCGGTCCGCGTAGAATTGACACGTTGTTACATTTTTGAAGAGGTGCACGTCAGGCTACACGTGCTACACACAGCCTACGCCGTAGCTATGGAGCTTAAGAACCGCTTGCGTCAGGGGCTGGGCGCGGGGTTACCGTGACCAACAAGCAACTTGTGACCGCCATTTTTTAAATAGCAGCTAATCAAGCTAATAGCAGCTCGATTGTAATCTCTGCCTATATACAAATTACGGCGAGCCGTGTTTGGATGCCGATGTAGGTTTGCAAAGCCATGAGCATCAATATTAGCGAAGCGTCCTCCATTGTTGATGGAAGGCTTGTTCGAGATGCATCGGAGCAGCGCGGACCGATTCGGTGGGTGACATCGGAGTGCCGCGGGTCCGCGGAAGCGTTTGTAGAGCATACGAGTCCTTGTGCTTTTGGATCGCTCTCGCGGTGCTTTGATGTCATGCGCCGATCGCTCTGCGAGAAGCCGAGGCATCTCGAATAAGCCTGGTGTGTTTGTGTTTGGCGATGCAGCGCTAGCTTTGCTGTGAAATATGAGACGTATACAGTGACGTAAGACCTGGCTCTGTGCTGGCTCTCTAGCCCGTGGAAAGGCAAACTGGTTCTTGAACCAACTCCGAACTGGCACTAGCACTAGCTCTGAACTAACACCCGGTTCGTGCTGGTGGGTATGACAGAGGACTCTGAGAAGTGCCAGAAAATACCTTGCTTGTCTTTTCATTGCAAAATGCATTTCACTATGCACTTTTCCAAATGGAAAAAGGACAAGCTAAGAGAATGCAGAAGCTTCTGAGAGCACTAAATCCTGTGACAGTGCAGGATAAGGGAGACTTCACGTTGTCAATAAAACGAGATGGCCTTCCACCAAACCTGTCAGTAAAAGCTTCTCACCCATAAAGCCTGTCTGCAGATGTCTCTCACCTCTCAGCTCTCCGGAGATGTTGGTTGTGCAAGGTGTTTTAACACTCTTTGAACATTTTAAAGTGCATTTCCTTCGTTTAGCACATCGCATTCGTATTGTGGTCTTCGCTGTGCACGCACTCTGCTATCACACCGGGCAGGGGGATTTTATGAAGGTCAGTGTTCCCTATATGCCTGGAAAACACTGGCACACAAAAACTAAATCCTGTAATTTAGAGTCTAATCCTATTAGCACTAGTTCATTCACACAAGTTCATGCTAGACTCTGAACCAAAAGCATAAACCTGTCCCTCTCCCAGGTATTTATGGGCCAAACTAGATTTTAATATTTTCTGAAGAAAGCATAAGTGGTACTTACCTATAAAATAACTAATTTAATTCGTATATATATATATATATATATATTGTACATTTTTGTTAACCTTTTACCATATGTCTTGGAGTATCGCAATAATATTGTATCATGAGTTCAGTATCGTGATATGTATCGAATCGTGACATGAGGGTATCGTTACACCCCAAATGAAGTCTGGAGTAATGATTTGCCATCACAAGAATAAATTTGAAAAGATATAATAGAAAACAGTTATTTTAAATCTGTTTTACTTTTTAATTAAATAAATCCAGCTTTGTCAGCATAAGAGACTTCTTTAAATACTCAGCATCTTACCGACCCCAAAACTTTTTGAAACATTTGAATGGTAGCATTAAACATTAAAAGATGTTGGAGCTGATTATTATACCATTTCGAATGTCACAAAATGAAAAGCTATTTAAAGGTTCTCCTCATCCAAAACTATAAACTAAGTGGAAGAAACATTCTCTCTCTCTTCCCTGTGATCTCCTTTAAAGGCAGAGAAAGGCAGAATGTCATTCCAAAGCACCAAGGTTGGGTCTTATCCTTGACCGCTGCTCATTAAAAAAAGAGGATTAGAGCGCAGACTTGGATAGACACAAGATTATTTAACAGTGCTTTCTTTCACTGCTTTTTGATTGAATAGCCTGCTCTGAAACAGTTTCTTGAGGATCAAGCAAGTGTTTGAATACAAGTAAGCGATAGTAGGTGTAATCCACATTATTGAGCCTGTATGTAAACTCTCCACCCCCTAAAAAAAGAGCAAGTCAAAGTGAGAGTCTCTACTTTCTTCAGTTTCAGGAAAGATAACATAATCTCTCCAGGCTAATCCAACCCTTTTCTTTTTCTATGGCAAGGAAAGAAATAGCAATTAATAGCACAAATACATTCCTAATCCCTGTGTTTTTTGGAAAGTGGACATCATTGTTTTCATAACTTGCTGTAAAGCCACTGTCGATCCACTGACTGGCTAATGGAAAACTGATGCAGAAATAGAATAAGGGAATTATCAGGCAGTCAGTACAGGCGGTTCATGATGAGAGACTTCAAAAATGTCCTTGTCAGCTATTATATCCATAGGAAAGTCCTCTCCACCCACTGAGTGGTTTAATTACCACCTTTGTTGTGATGTTGAGATCAAGAATTCATGGTGGCACTGGAAGCAACAACAAAGTGTAGTCTTTTAGCACAGCAAAACCTCTAACGTGCACACATAAAGGTCACTGACGATTAAAAATTGAAAGTAGCAATTATGCGCAGCCTCCGAGCACTCAAAAAGATCTCTACTGAGCTGACATTAATCAAACGTTTTAGAAATACTGAGCTGATACTGGCACGCCAAATGCACTTAAAAAAATGTTTAACATGGACATTTTAGCAGGTTGCCATTCTAGTCCATTAAGGAAGAGAGTGTCTGACTGAGTAGAGGCCACAATAATAGACTTCCATAGAAAAAATAAATCAAATTGTGGTGCAGCATTCTCTTTGAACCAAAGAATTGACTCGAAATTGTAATCCTCTTGTAATTCATATATGAATTTCTTTAAATTTCAATTCATTTTAATTTTTAATTCCTATAACTCTCAATTGCAATTTAGCATCTTGTTTGCTATCCCAATTTAAATTGTTGCAATGCCACTGACAACGTTCCGCTAAAGTAAAAGATTTGTAATTACTTAAATCATGCATGGTAGCATGTCATTTCAAGTGGACAAGTTTGGCAAAGTCTAGACTAACATGTCAACTGGCTGAAAGGAGCATTATATACCAAACTTAGAAAAGCAGTAGTGCGTTTCTCCTTACTGCTGAACCAATGAAAATCTCAATGACTTGAAGAGGAGGCGGTGAAGGGGCCAGAGTGAGAACACTGAAAGCAGAAAGGAAAAAACAACACAGGCACATAACGATTCAGGATGAGAGGGACATGACAATGAGAGAGGGACTGTGGATTTTCTTGACCCCTCAATGCCCAGTGTTTGCTGGCTCATCAGGCAGAATAATGGCTGCTTGTTTGCTGAATGGCTTCAGCGCAAGGACACGGCGAGTAAAAGCTGGGCCCCCTGACTGTCGAGCTTCATGCTAATAGCTCTCAGGTTGTTTGTGGCTAGCCTATTCTCCCCTCTGGGAGAGTTCCAACTGAGCTGCCTCTTTTGGAAGGACATGTTTGAACAGCATTAGTCACTTGTTACTTTTTTTGAGTGGCTTGCCACAAATCTTTTCTCAAAAAGAGGGATCTCTCCTGCAAATTCAAGCAGAGAGAGAATGCCAATTTGCGCTGCCTGAAACAACTGCTTTCGACCTGTCAAAAAGATAACATGAGGAGTTACTGGAAAAAGACTGTCTATGGTGACGTTTCTCAACTTTAACTAGCTACTGAAAAGCAGCATATGATGTAAGAATAAATTTTGGGAAGATAAAAACGGAACACTTCAAAAACAAAGATTTTGAAGTTCTCTTTAAAAGAAAGTCTGTGTTGTGACAGTGATTAAAAGGAGAAACATTTGATTCAAGACTCATGTAGGAGCATAACATGTAGGAGATGAAAAAGATGAAAAATAACAGTGCATAGCATATTGGGCTAGAAGCTGGGCTGCCTGAAATCAATTGGGTAGTGGGAGATAGTGCTTTTCATAAGATATTGCATACTACTGTTCAAAAGTTTTGGGTAAAGAATCTGTATTCAGCAAGGATTAGGGGTGAGATTAAAGTGTGACGAGATTTCTCATTGAGGAGAAAAGCAGTCTCGTGATATTGCCATGACGGAGCGTGAGGGTGAAATTAGGACAGAAGGATAGAATATGTCTCCGCTACATTTATATTAAGCCTCCACTATCGTTATCGTTTTTGATTTTTATAAAAATAAAAATCATTTAATTCAGTTGGTTAACGGTCGCTTCAATTCCATCCAGCTCATCCAACACGAGCTGCAGAGTCGTACGTAGTGCTGCAGGAATCAGACTTCATTGATCACGTGATGAGATGACTGACAAGACCATGGCGGAGGATTCGCTGCGCAACAGAGCCTAAGCGTCTGACAAATGTCTTGTAGACTTTGCGTTTAGCACCGCCGCTCCCTATTCACAGAGTACTTGCGATCGCGAAATCGAAAGCAAAAGTAAAACGTGAGTGCGCATTCAAACGCAATTTCAATACTCTGCATTTTGAAAGCGGCTCCCTGATGTATGCAGATATCTCCCAATATGAAAGCTATCTTAGGCTGGGTTGTGTAGTTGTAACCATCTCTTAGCTCTGTATCATACTTATAAAACTAGAATGTACATTTCCTGAAGAAAATGTGAGTGGTGCTTGCAGTGGCAAAACTCGGCACTGGTCAGATGCTACAGTGTTCTGCATGATTGCAAGAGAGCCAGCCACCATGTCTGTAAGCTGTTGTGGAGCTGAGATATTCATGTGTTGTATGGTTGCTAGGGTTCTCTAAGTGGTTGCTAGGGTGTGGCTACACAGTTACCATGGTGATACTTACAGACTGGTTTCTCACCTGAAACAAAAGAGCCCATCCCCATGTCTATAGAGGGTATGCACGTGACGTCACCGTTGGCCGTTATGACTGCGGTTACGCCCACTGAGTGGCAATAGACTAAGTGGCAGCATTGGTTTTCAGCGTGAATGCCGCAAAAAACACACAAAACACATCCAAAACGGGAAAGAGCTTTGTGATTGACTGTACAAATAGCTTTGACACAAAATCTGAGGTATATTTTTACAGACTGCTGAAAGCTACAGAAAAAAGAAACAAAAAGATCACTGCAATTCACAGAAACAACTGGACTCCAGGCAAAGAAACATGTTTTGCAGTTATCATTTTGTGTCAAAATGTTGGATTTTGGAGTAAAATCATACCCTATATATTGTATTGTTGTATATTGTGTTGACAACTCATCAATTAAATATTTACCATCTTATATTCTGCATAATTGGGTGTTTAAAAAAAACAGTGACAAAAACTATACAAGTTTAGGGCTGGACGATATGACAAAATATATAACATTGATATAAGTGATCACTCGTATTTAGACCTACCTATATTGTATTTATATAAAGCGTTCACAGGCAGATTTACTTTATGTATTTCCCCGGCGTCGAAATCAGGCACATATAAATATCAGGAAACACGATTCCTGATATGCATGTCAATATCCATAAATTAGGTTTCTTTGACATGTCATAAGGAACACTTTCGTGCCCAACCTTTAGTGTAATTGTTTGTTTTACTCGCGTTTTTGCAGTTTCCCCTATTAAATCCAGTCATGCAGCAGGATCTTTTGCCACTCAGTCCAGCTGAGGGAGCGCGTTCCGGCGGGAAACTGACGTCGATGCATTGCATACCCTCTATATGATGGTGTGGTGCTGAGATATGGCTTAATCGTGTGTTTGTACGGTTGCTAGGGTAATCTATATGGTTGCTATGGTGTGCTTATACAGTTTATGGGATGATATTTAAATATTATTTGCCAGTCTGAGTCAAAAAAAGCCCAACTCCACGTTTCTACAATACAGTGGTGCTGAGATATGGCTTGTTAATTTTTTATTTTCCATGATAGTATATGGTTGCTAGGGTGCTCTAAATGGTTGCTAGGGCATGGCTAGACAGTTAGTAGGGTTAAAACTAATAGACTGGAAAAAGAAATCAAAAGAGCCAAACTCATGTCTCTATAATGCTCTATTCATTCATATCCCTCTCATCTATTTTTCAATGGAAGTCTATGGGGTGGTTGCTAGGGTGCTCTAAGTGGTTGCTAAGGTGTGGCTATGAAGATTTTAGGTTATTACTTATTGGCTGCTTGATAAGATAAGTCAAATAAGAGAGAAAGAGAGAGAGAGAGAGAGAGAGAGAGAGAGAGAGAGAGTGTGTGTATGTGCGCGAAAGTGACACTTGAGATTGACGGAGTGTTCGTGAATTTGAATTTTTCAATGTAAGTCTATGGGACGTTTTTGCCCGCTTTTTCGTCCGCTGTGCGAACATCGTAGGTCCGATCACTTAGAAAAGTCAGAGCACACCTCTCCTCAATGAGCCGGTCGATTTGACACTTCATTCATGGGTCTATGACAAACGGTGCGGGACGAGTTATGCACCGAAGTTTTGTCCAGAAGAAAAATAATAAGTATGAGCAATAACAATAGTGATGCTTTGCCAGAGGCAAGCACCACTAAAAATTGGATCTCTATTTGCACTTTGAATATTGAGAGAGTACTTTGATTATGGTTGCACTTATTGTTTGCACATAATAAGACTAAGAGAAAACTGTTATTCATTTTTATTTATACTGTTTTTATTTCTATGATCAATTTGTGGAAAGGAGTTCAGTTAGGAGGTCAAAAGTTGTAGAAGCTCATAAATCATGTTCAGTTCTAAGGTCTGAAGAGACTCATATGAAATCATACAGGAGAGAAGCCAGTCAGTTGAGTTTGTGGCAAAACCTTTTACAGTGCTTGAGTATTGTTGTCTTTTACTGCATATGATAATTCATACTCAGAAAGTAGAACTGAAATGACATTCATTACAAGATGATTAGTTAAACCATTTCAAATGCACCTGCAGACTATTTTTCTATAGGCATGTATTTCATCATTGAGGATTTCTTAAAAATACTGTGTAAAAATCTCATCTCGTTCTCATGAACTGAATCTCGTGTCTTGTCTTGTCTCGTGAGCTATAAGGGCCGTTTTATTTTTAAACCATTCCTGAGCGCTGCGTCTCGCGTTTTTAGACACAAAGACGTATTCTGTGTGAATGGCCCCTAACTGTCTCGTCACACACCTAGCAAGGATGCATGAAATTGACCAAAAGTGACAGTAAAGACATGTTAAAATTTCTATTAGATTTCTATTTCAAATAAATAAATACAGAAAAAAAAAAAAAATCTATTCATCAAAGAATCCTGAAAAAATGCACGATTTCCACAAAAATATTAAGCACCACGTTTTCAACGTTGATATTAATAATTAGTGTTTCTTGAGCACAAATCAGCATATTAGAGTGATTTCTGAAGGATCATGTGACACTGAAGACTGGAGTAATGATGCTGAAAATTCAGCTTTGCCATCACAGGAATAAATGACATTTTAAAATATATTAAAATAGAAAACAGTTATTTTAATGTGTAATAATATTTCAAAATATTACTGTTTTACATAAGAGACTTGTAAAAACTTGAAACTTACCAAGCTCTTGCAATGGACGCATAAATTAATCCATATTTAGATCAAATAATATTAAAAAAATATATAATTTATTTAATGTGTCCATCGCAAGTACTATAATATTTGCATATCAAAATCAATCATATCAAAACTTATTAGCATAAAGAGTAGTGTATACAGACATGTTCCTCTGGTCAACTCTGGTTTATGTGAAGGTCAATTGGCATATGCAAAGAAATGTTATTGACTAGCACAGTTAATGCAATCTGCAGTCAAAACACTTATTTATGCGTTTATACACTGTTCTTTCATCGCAGTTAATTAAATGCAACCATTTCACTGCTTATCAGCAAAGACATGAATTTTAAGTACTGAGAAGCCAACAGAGGCTTTACTTTAAATGAGCCTATTTTGTGTTAAAGCACACCACAAAAACCTCCAAACAAAGTGCTCTAAACAAAGTTTCCAAATGTCCCTTTCAGTCCAACTCCAGAGGCTAAGAAAAACTTTTTAATGGGACTGACAAAGTCCGAGTTAATTCAGTATAAGCCTAGTTTATTCCCTGTCTGCCCTGAAACTCTACCCCATTCATCTCCAATGCCCAAAGACTAAAACTCTTGTGGCCATACAATGATTTAAGAAATAAAGTACAAGATAACATCCCTGAATGTGTAAGAGTTTCATTGTGGTTTATGATAAATGAAGCAAAAAAATATATATATATAAATAAATAAATAGAAGACAGGGAGGAAATCAACAAATCAGAAAATTATTATAAAGATGAACACTGATTTGAAGTAACAAAATATTACATAGTGGGCATCATACCCGAGTAGTCTGACAGATGTGACAAACACAGTCCTGAAGAGTGCCTAAAAATGAACATTGCCCTTAACTTTTTCGGTGTACAAGCGTGAAAGGCCACTACCATGTTCTAGAGTGCATGCTGATGCATTCTGGACAGCCGGTGACCTTTTCACTGAAAAGTGGTATTCAGAATGCCATTTCTAAGAGATCTTTACTTAAGAGGCTGTGCAAAGCAGACTAGCAACACAGCTGAAAGGAAGAACCGACAATCAAATGTGCTGCGAATAAGAAGATACTTCAGAATCAGATACAGGAAAAAGTAGATTTACATGCATAAATCGGTCATGAAATTCAAATAAGTCACAATTAGAGACACACAAAATAAATATCAGCCTATATTACATTTTTAGTTCCTATTTTTACATTTAGATAACATTTGTCATAACCTAACACTCACTTAAAGGGTTAGTTCACCCAGAAATTAAAATTATGTCATTAATTACTAATCCTCATGTCGTTCCACACCCGTAAGACCTTCGTTCATCTTCAGAACGCAAACTAAGTTATTTTTGATAAAATCTGATGGCTCAGTGAGGCCTGCATCGCCAGCAATAACACTCCCTTTTTCAATGCACAGAAAGCTACTAAAAACATATTTAAAACAGTTCATGTGACTACAGTGGTTTAACCTTAATATTATAAAGCGATGAGAATACTTTTTGTGCGCCAAAAAACAAAACAAAATAGCGACTTTATTCAACAATATCTAGTGATGGGCGATTTCAAAACACTGCTTCATGAAGCTTCGAAGCTTTACGAATCTTTTGTTTCGAATCAGTGGTTCACAGCGCCAAAATCACGTGATTTCAGTAAACGAGTTTGTTACGTCATAAGTGTTTCGAAATTTCAATAGTTCACATGACTTTGGCAGTTTGATACGCGCTCCGAACCAATCTCTGAGCCAATGACTTTAAAGCTAACTAAAGTCAGGGGTAAGTTAACCTGGAGGTCAAACAATGAGACAAGACAGGAGGTGATTGGCTCTATAAAAACACTCACAGATTTGCTATTGACAAGAAATGAATCCAAAGGGTGTACTCCAAATGCTCCAAGTCCCTGGAATCTGAATATCAATAAATCTTATGGCTATGTAAATATACATTGCTAAACGCTGGCCATTTTCAGGCCCCCGGACAAGTTCCCAAACAGACTAAAGTCCCAACGACATGTAAAAAACACATAAATCAAGTGATTTACTTGATTTAGTAGGGCAAAAGAGGCATGCTGAAGCTTGCACATAAGATTAGTGCTGTGATGAAGAGCAGCGAATAGGAAACGTATTGCAGCTTTTACAGACTAAGGTGCTCACGCTGCTGTCCTGAGGCTTGAAGAGGCGGTCAGCGAGCGTGTCATTGATTTACAGGACGAAGGTTACACTCACAGCCGGGACAGATTGACTTTCATCCCCTGGGATTGGACTGCGCTCGCTGATGGCTCTTTCACAGTCTGCAACATGCGCTAAATCCCCTTTAGTTCCTTGTAAAACTCAAGGTTACAAGGACAGTGACGAAAAGTGCTACATCTTGGGCAAAAGCGTCGACTGATGATTAGACAAGTGCTAAAGACATGCAGTGTTAATGACATCTATTGACTAATCATGAATAAATGAATAAATAAATTGATTGAATGAAGGAAAAAGGGGGGTTTAAAAGCCTGTCCTTTCATTAGCTTTATCCCTCATGGTCCTTAAAGCTGCTCAGTCACAGCACTCATCATTCATGTTAAATGAGTACTGGTGTCATCCAAACTAGAAAATTATGCTTTTAAAAACTTTAGGTGCATACAGAGTATGTCAGATATTGGTTAGTTTTGTTGTAAAAGCTGTTTTCCGAACTCGAATGTGCACCAAAAAACAACAGTTTGAAAATGGGAGTCTGAATTATGGTTAATGTGGCTCCAGTATGGTTCAGAATTAGCATGAAAGTAATTCTGCCTGATTTGCTGAAGTGAGTCACTATACAGTGTATGACATAGCTGTTAACCTCACCAAATAGATCATGGAGTCAGTAAGATGAACTTGAGAATCAGCCAGATTCATGAACAAATCATTCAGACCTGCTGGTATGGTCAACTGGATGACCTGATTCATTGAAAAGATCTAATTCAAAAGAATGAATCAGACATCTCTTCTTTTCTCATAAACGCACCAACAGAGGTGTAAAGAGTACCTGAAAACCATACTTGAGTAAAAGTATGACTCCATTATAAGTTAAAAGTCACCAATTCTATTATGACTTGAGTAAAAGTCTTAAGGGGGTCGCACACCGGACGAGAAGCTCAGCGCCGCGTCGCGTCTCGGACAACTCACAGGTATCGCACACCGGCCGCGCACATTATATACGCACAAGCTCAATTTTGAATCAACTCCTGATAGAAGAGCTGCACGATGGGTGAGTTTTAAGTCGACGGGGAAACGTTACATATGCCCATGCTTTAATATTTCGCACTGAGGTTAGTGTACATGGAAAAATGGCACAACAGAGCAAAATGAAAGAAAAAGCTATGTTTATTATACATTTTTAGACTTTATTCAAGCTGTTAAACGAAGAATGTAAAACTGATGTATCTTGCAGCACAGGGTGAAGTCAGTATGTACATTAACGACGATTTGAGAGAAATATAATATAAATTTAATGTAAAACAATGTACATGGCGCTCTGTGGCGCGGCAGGATTTTGAACAACTTCCTGAGTCATAGCTGGGCGCCGCGGACAGGCTCCGAATGTCACCGCCGGTGTGCGTACACTCATTGAAAACAACGCGTTCAAATTTTAAAGACGTGGTGCTGAGCTTCGCATCCGGTGTGCGACCCCCTTTAGAGTATCTGATTTTAACAAGTATTTTCACTCGTACTGAATGCAAGCTTAAAGATGCACTAGTCAACACCTAAGAGATATGCCAGTGAAAAACAAGAAGCAGTTGATTTGTGAGGAATGCAATCACGTTTAAATAACACCTCAAAATTGCAATAAATCAAGTTTGAAACAACAGCCTCTTAAACGTCTACAGACACTCAGGTCTCAGTTGAGCTCAAGTAAACCGATATCATTCAAAAAGGTCTTTTCAACAAAACGAATAAATAAAATAATGTTAAGTAAACTTAAATAGTCAAAGGCTGTCTCTCCATGCCTCTCATGTATGAAACACCTGCGATTCAAAACTACCTGCTAATTTACTCGCATTCATAAAATGCAGCCTTGTTGACAAGTTAAGGTAAGGGCAAAACACACAAGATATAGTACCTTCAATGCCCTGTAGATGGCAATATCACTTCTTTTGTAGCAGAAATCTGCTGCAGAAAAAGTGCCATGCAAAATGTAACGAGTAATTGCATTACTCATCACAAAGTATTGGAGTAAAGAGTACATTTACTTATTCAGTAAATACACTGTATGGGTCAAAATTATTGATTTTTCTTTTATGCCAAAAATCATTAGGATATTAAGTAAAGATCATGTTCCATTAAGATATTTTGTAAATTTCCTACCGTAAATATTCCAAAAATTTATTTATGTAAGTAATATGCGTTGCTAAGGACTTCATTTGGACAACTTTAAAGGTGATTTTCTCAATATTTTGATTTTTTTGCACCCTCAGATTCCAGATTTTCAAATAGTTGTATCTTGGCCAAATATTGTCCTATCAATGGAAAGCTTATTTATTCAGCTTTCAGGTGATGTATAAATCTCAATTTCAAAAAATTGACCCTTATGACTGGTTTTGTGGTCCAGGGTCACAAATGTAGTCAAGTAGAGAATAAAAGTTGCTAATATCTTTGAAACTTAGTCAAACTACAAACTAAGTAGCCAAAAAGATACTTAAGTACAGTAACATTACAATACCACTGCGCACCATGGATCGCTAAGGTATGTAACTTTTTTTTCTTTTTTTTTTTTTTTGATAAATTTTGGTCTGTTTCTTAAACAAAAAATATTGTATGGTTTAATAAGACCTTTTATGTTCAACAGGAAAAAAAATAAAGTCATACAAATTTGGAATGACATGAGGGTGAGTAAATGATGACAGAATTTTCATTTTGGGGCGAACAAGTCCTTTAAGAAAATCCAGAATGAAACTAAACTGTGCTTTTCTTTTCAACTGAACGCTTTTTCAGAAGATCCACGCAACAGTAAATAGCTAGAAGTCAGAAATTAGAATTTATTTGAGGCAACAGAATGAAAGAATGGCGTGACATGGCTCAGGGCTTTAGGAAGTTGCTCATAACCACTCCAAGGGATTGAGCCACATTTCTATCTTTCATCTCCCCTTGCACTTCCTCCCAGCCATTACACAGCTCTAAAAATTCCCTTATCCCAAGGGGAGGTTGAGGCGGGGGCAGGTGGGTAGTGCTTCACAGGTTATCTCCCAGGAGGAGATGCTCAACAGCACCGGCTGCTCACACCTTTCTCCCCTGAGATACTTGCATCTGACTATCAGCACAATGCCAGAACATACAAGGCAGCTCGCATACATTAGAGTGGGCTATAGTGGGACAATTCGTAATAAAATAAAATAAAATAATAAAATAAAATAAAAAAATTACACCACAAATTACACAGTCAAAGATCGTGCAGTCCAAAACCAACATTTCAAACACTTTATTCCATACTAGACAGCACCATACAATCCCTACATCTTTATATCAGGAATTTGGATGAGATCTCATTTCTTTCCAAGCTCTCAAGATGGTACACTGCTCTGACGGAGCTGTACGATGAGGTGAGCTATCACTTTCAGACTGTGTCAGTGAGTAGGAGGGTGAGAGAGAGAAAAGATAGAGGGAAATATGGGGGGAGGGAAGAGGAAAGCTTGTCAGATTCAAGTCAAGACACCCAGGCCCTGCGGGAAGGGACTGCGAGGCTGCAGCTTGGCCCTCTCTGTCAGCAACTCCTCAAAGACAGAAGCAGGAAGGAGGCGGTGAGAAACCAAAGGCCAGGGAAGCATTATGCAGGCTGATGTATTGAGTGATAGTGCCAGGCTTACAGATGCAGAGTGACAGCGTGTCTGCAGCATTGGGGCATCCGAAAGAACAGCAAACATGGTCTTTTTGTTTGCAGGATATTACCTTTGAAAACCATGACTGAGGCCCACAAAAAATAAGATGAAAGATTGGCATTACCGTGAAGAGCATTCATGCTTACAGTGCCAACATAAAAACTGTATCACTGTCTTGACAATGTTTCATATATTGTGTCACAGTT
This sequence comes from Mylopharyngodon piceus, assembly GCA_039654765.1. Lineage (NCBI taxonomy): Eukaryota > Metazoa > Chordata > Actinopteri > Cypriniformes > Xenocyprididae > Mylopharyngodon > Mylopharyngodon piceus. The sequence continues at coordinate 18,284,472 of CM077447.1, forward strand.
GTCATTCTGTGATTTTTAGTCTATTTTAGTGCTTATAGCCTAAAAATGTCTGGAATGTTAACACTTACATTGGATATTTAACTAGCGTTGAACAATATATTGAATATTTACAATATATTTGAAGAGTTCAGATGCAAAAGCCGCTAAACGCCACCTCCATTAAAAATGAGATAATGATATTGAGCGAAAGTTTTCCTCACATAGTATACGTTCATCAAATACTTTCGCTTCAAATCCACTAAATCCCAGCGTCAACCCATTCAGAAATACCGGTTCATTGGCTGAAACCGCTGAAAGCTGTTTCCCTTTGTCAGCAAAATCCAAAGTCCACAGAGGAACCAATCGGAAGACGCGAATCGAATCATATGATTTCAAGATGAATGACAGTGTGCGTATGAGCTGGCATCATGTTTTGTCCATCGTTACAGTGGCAATGACAGGATTTCGCAAGCAGCAAGTAAACACAACAGTGTTCCTTTTGCTGCTGTAAAACTGACAGAAACTGATGTTTTACTATGTATTGTTGTCCAAAGAGTTGGACTTAGAGGTTTTTGCAAAAAAGCACACATGGACTTAGCTGGTTTTGCAGCAAAAGACAGTCAAATTTGTTAAATGCTAATGAATTAGAGGTTTTTGCATCTGAACTCTTCATTTGTATCTATACTGAAAAAAAAAAAAGTGGTAACCTAAAAATGGTATCATCTAAACTAACTGGTTTTATTCAAGTCAAAATTATTATTTAACATCACTGAACCAACCTATATACGTTCATTTATACCAACAAAACTATTTTTATAGGTTAAATCAAGTAGAAATTAAACTTTAAGGTAACAGTTGCAGGTTACCACTTTTTACAGTGCTTCTATATGACCAAAAGCATGAAAAATATTGATTTTTTTTTTTTTTTTCCTAAAACACTGCCCAGCCCTACTCCATACTTCAATAGCCAATTACCACAGCAGAACAGGTCTTGATGTGCACTGGCATGGAAAAACTGACCCAGTTTAATAGCTGGTTTTCTGTAAACTTTGATTTTGGAATGGAATGTGCAACCTGATAAAAACTCGTCTTCAAACCCTCCACTGCAAGAGCAACATCCTGAGGGAGGGAATGACGACACACGAATGATCCGGCAGGGCAAGCCTGGACAGAATGGGGAGAATGTATGTTGGGCATGTAAATCTGGACAGAGACCCTAAAACACAATTTCAATACAAAGATAGTACAAAAGCATCTTGTTGACTTCACAGCTAGAATTTGACCAATTTAGTTACCATATCAAATTATATATAACTCCATTTGTCAACTGCCAGTTTTAGTTATTTTAATTTGAATTGATTTAAAACCCATTCCAGGACTCCAAGAAGTCTCACCCTAGAGAATCCTAGGGTTAAATGCCTTGCTCTAGGGCACAATGTGATAAAGCGATCTCAGCAACACCACAGTTCTCAGGCAAACCTGCAAATTTTCTGTTAGCAGCCAAAAATAAATAGATGATGATATGATGCTGTACATTATGCACTGTTGCAATTTATACAGAATATTCATTTTCAGCAGCAAGAAAAATAATAATTTGGTTGTCAAACTTAGTCGTATATTTAGCTGCAATATAGGGTTGCACAATATAAAATTAAGCTGATATAGAAATTCTAAAAAAATAAAACATTAAAATGAAAAATAAAACAAAACATTAAAAACTAAAATCAATTTAAAATGCTTCAAGTAAAATTAGGTATCACAACATTATAATGTACAGTATAGATATCAGATAGCCTATTAATATTGAGATTTGTCTTGAAGAAAGAGCTGCTATACAATATAGCATCTGCTATTACCCATAGCAGATCTAAACATTTATACAGGTGGAGCTGGGGAAGGTGGAGGTTTTCTGAAAGCACGCTGCAAACTTCTACAGCAAATGCTGACCAAGTATTTGAAGGTAGAGCAGCGAGCTCATTGGCTACTGATACAGTATGAACCAATCAGCTGTGCCCTACAGAGAATAATGTGACTGCAAGCAGATTGAGTTAAGGATCCATCAGCCTGTGCCATCTAGAGTTTCATGACAGAACTTTGTATATCCATAATCAGCCGACACTGCTAAATTTATTTTAAAAAATCCTCTAATAACTGCAAATATCTGATATGGTACCAATATATTGTGTCATTAACATTACCAGGGCTGCCAGCAGTAGAATCGCTAACTCACAATTACAATCAACATTACATTGACACAACAAGGTTCAAGGTTCCTACTTGAGATGCGCTACAACCCCCAGTATTAAAGTATTCAATTCACGGAGCGGAAAAAGAACAGATAAGTATGGCAGTGGAGTTCAAACAATGCTTTCATGACCTGCTAACCTCATGTATTTGTAAGCAAGCTCCACTGCTGAGAAACAAAACTCCCACTCAAGAGTACTGAAGGTACTGCTGTGCAGAACAAGTGTGCAGAGGAGGATGAGGGAGCGCTTGTTACATCAACAAGTTTAGAACTTGTTACTTCTTTACTGTAACTATTTTACTTTTTAACTATGAGCCTATATTTCCAAATAGTGGACATGAAAATGAAAGGAATATTAAAATCAAACCACTTCACATTTTCCTCTGAAACACCAATGTGCCGATCCAGAAAAATAATAATGACACCCTTCTGGGCAGCAGATGTTACCTGTATATGGTCTATAATCCGCAACCAGATGGTTTATGTGAATCAGTGTCTATAATGTCAAAATCACTACTTACACGGCCTGCCGTCAATGAATGTGCTGAATAGCACATGTTTTTGTCTACGGCCCAAAATAGGCTGCAGCGATTTATGATTGTGCTTATCCTGTAATTATGAACGACTTTGCTCTAATCGCTGGAGGATCTGTACCACTGCTAAAGCGCCATTCTGCAAAGCCAAAGGTGGTATTTTCATTAATAATGGAATGCGAACAGATGAGAGAGTGGAAAAAAATATGCTGATCTATGCACATCCGTTGTGAAGACGAAGGATAAAGCCTGTAAGAGACTCTCTGACCTGACCGGTGCATGTATGAGCTTGTTGTCTTCGTAGCACTTCATGGCATGTGGTGAAACAAAATCCCTCTGCTAACCTGAGATTGGAGTGAGGTGGTGCTGGAAAGAGACCCTCCAATGTCAATGGTTATGAATGAACACAAAAGATGTGTTGAGCGACCAACGCTTGCGCATGTTTTGCTAGTAAACATGACCCGAACAATTCCTTTAAAATGAAATAATAGTGGGAGGAATTCACTAAGAATGAATGTAGTATAGTAGATTATTTGCACATGCTTTCTGCATCCAATTCATGAAAATATATATATATATTTTTTTTACATTTTGTTTTACATTTTAAAAGCATAAGACGGCCAAATAATTACTGCTGAATGCAATTCCACAGCACATTTCTGTTTAGTGAATTCACCCCAGTGTGTTTGGTGGTTTTACTATGATAAATGCAGAATAAAAATGCTGCAATACATTATTCATGACTTTTAAAATATGAACAAGTTTTAAAACACAAGGCATCATACACTTGCCATCTTTGTAACTAGTTGCAGAAAAGTAGGCATTATACAGTAAACAAATGAGGAGCACACACTACCAGACTTTCAAGTTGTCCCAAAAACAACAAACTCATGCAGAAACATGTGCCTCGTTGCTAGTAGACGCATAACAAATGAAAACAAACGCTGTCTGAAATCAAATAATTCCCTACTATATAGTATGCGAAAAACAGTATGCCAAAAGAGTAGCATGTCTGAATACATAGTATTTGAAAAACACTAGGCGAAAAGTCCGTGGGTGACCTAACTACTTCCACCGAGATTCTGAAGTGCGCATTCGGTGGACACTTTACTATCCCATGAGGCCACGGGAGGTGATTTATGAATGGAAGTGAAGCGACGCAACTGAAGCTGGTAGATCACGTGACAGTAACAACATGGCAGATGTAGTACGTCCGAATTTCATTCATACTACACATATGCATACTTTTTTAACGGTCATGAAGTAAATTCAAATTCAAATGTAGTACCTACTCAGACAGTACGTGACTTTGGACGCAGCGTATGTGATTTTCTGTGGAATCTGTCAGCTCCAATCTGCAGACTGTGATATTTGGCAATTATAGTGTCAACTCCTCCAGACTGCAAATCGGGACAAAAGTTAGGTGTATTCTTGCTCCATGCAGTTAAATTAGGGAAATTTCTGCAAAATTTTGAAAAAAAAAAAAAATTTGTCTATTGTCAATAAGCACCACTCACACTTTCAAATTCACTTTCAAACCAAGCAGCTTTCTTTTGTTCAACTAAGTGAATCTGTGTGACCAACTTGTCTTGAACACAAGCAAAATCTTTGTTGGGAAATATTTTACCCCTACACATGAAACTCTAGATTGCACATATTTCTATTATTTCACCAACAAAATTTTGCTGAGCTAAGATAAACACGAATGCACTTTCAAGCCTCTAAAACATTTTTCTTATCAGGGTCCACTGAAGTTTTTTTAAAAAAATGCTTCAGAAAAAGGATTATATTATATTATTTTATATTATATTATATTATTTAGGGCTGGGACAAAAAAATCGATTCATCTCGATTCGTAGATCGATTCTGAGATTTTCCGAATGCATCGCAATTCTCTCTTGAATCGATTCTGAGCTTAGTTTTTAACAGCAGATGGCGCTCTAGGCTAGTTTTTAACCGCATGCTCAAATGCTGATAAAGAAGAACTTGTGTGTTCGGCTATATCAAAGAAATTATATTGACTAGAAGTGAAACTCAATAGAACGTTCAGCAGCAGCCCTACGCTTCCGCCATTTTGGGGTGAAAGCGACTCGGCAGTGCACTAGTTTCTATGGCAATATCAGCTGCTTTGTTTAAAAAAACGTACATTAAAGCTAAAATCCAACCTGAATGATGACAACACAGAATAAAATACTATCACTAGTGATCATCAAATCCTTTTAACAGTTTATTTTATGGACTTTGTGTTTAAGTCTTCCACTTTTTAGAAACCCAGTCAGTTCGGGTTAAAATTCTTTGAAGTTCAAGTATTAGCATTATAAACACTGAATTAATACCAACATATGAAATTAAATTAAGGACATGCATCAGAAAAATTGGGAATGTTGGACAATAAATATATAACAGAATATAACAGCTTGACAGTAAACTGTTTTTGCAGTGTTGTCTTATATTAATGTCCGTTAAAGCAAGACTATGTAAACAAAAAAACACAGCCACTTTGTCCAAAAGTGGGAATTATGGGATAAGACACAGCAATGCATCGTGTTCTATAAGGTCATTATGTTTGTAGCGTGATCCAGGGGATTAAAACGCATATATTTCAGACCTAGTGGAGTAATTTACTATTATTACTCCACTAGGTCTGAAATATATTGTACGTTTTAATCCCCTGGATCATGCAACAAACATGATGATCTTAACTTTATTAATTATTAATTTATTAATTTACTATTAATAGTAAATATGTAAAGTTGCATAAAATGGAAATACTCAATAAAGTAGGCTAACTACGTTACGTGTACGTTAATGGTTGGATTCCACAACTGATAACATAAAACATATATAGGCTAAGACAATACAACATTTACTGTAGGTGTCATAAAATTTACTGAATTTGAGAAATTTTCTATTGCGTTTCTGATTTGGCTGTGAGATTCGCCGATTTTGGGTGCGTAAGATGTGATGGATTCTATTGTCCAGTTGGCATTTTCACCCCAAAATGGCTGCCGCGCTGCGAAGCGCCATCTAGTGGCTGTTACCCAAAAAGCATCAGAGTTTCGCCTCTTGGGTTCTATACTCTTTGGCTATATACTTGTCTTGCACCTCAGAATGCTTTTATGACGTGAGATTAATGTAAACAGCCCGCTGCAAACACCCTGGTAATTCGCTTCAACCTTTTCGAACTTTATGAATGATTATTTTATAGAAGGTTCAAGTGGTGTGTGTATCGAGTTCAAGTACGGCTGTTTCTAAAGCACACAGACAGTGCCATCTGCTGTTAAAAACTAAGCTCAGAATCGATTCGAGAGAGAATCGCGATGCATTCGGAAAATCTCAGAATCGATCCAGAATCATTTCTCGATTTGCGATTCAATGATTTATTGTCCCAGCCCTAATTATATTATATTATATTATATTAAACCAGGACACCTGCCAGCGCCATCTTCTGGTCAGACGCAGGAATTAATTCAGCGTGCGACTCTCACAGTGCATTATGGGTATTCTCTAGCCGTTGAGTGCACATCAGTTGTACACTCGTTATTGCGGTGCATTATGGGATTGAATGAGAGCACTCGATAATGTCCACTATGGTTTCAGACATAACTACAAATGGCTGTCCTGTCATGGTTTCTAAGTATGCTCTCATTTGTTCCCTTAATTACTGATTATGTTCGCACCTGTTCCTTCTATAGTTCTCATTATCTTAGGTATTTAAAACCCTCAGTTTGTTCTATTCTTTGTCTTGTGTTGTTTATGCTGCCACAGGTTTTCTCTTTTTATACTTTGTTGTTTCCAATCCTTTGTTTTTGGTTTATCTATATATTAAAAGTGCTGCAATTAGATCCTCTTCTCCTCTTGATTGCCTGCCCAGCCATGACATTGACAATTATAATATGAAACTATTATAATTTGAAAAAAAAAAAAAAAACTTTCATTATAGTTAAATGTATTGTGTATATATTATTTTAATTTAATTTATTGTTATATATTTATTTTTTATGACAGTAAACAGAATCAATTTTTATACTTACAAAAGTGTACCAAGATGTTCACCATATTTTGCTGTAAAAGTTAAAAGTAATAAAATAGTTGAGGAAGCACCCATGCAAACTTGTTGCATTGTTGGATTGGAACCTATACTTTTTTGTCTTGAAAAACATCATGCCATTAAAAAGAAAATAATGAATAAAACATCATCACTGACTGCTCACATTTAAAATAGCACAAATTTAGAGAGTGAACAGACACAACTTCATTAAGAACTGGCAAAAAAAGAAAAAAAAAAACAGGAGGTGCAAGCACGGAGACAAACAAGTCGGTAAAGGGAGAGAGAGAGAGGGAGAGAGAGAAGGGAGAGAGAAAAAAAAGGCAGGAATTGAAAACAAAGAGCAAGGTGCAGGCGGGAATCTGTCAGTGGGGACGTCTCCTCCGCTGACTGACTGAGTGGATTAGAGGTTGGAGGCAGACAGCTTCTCTAAAGCTCCACAAACAACCCACAGGCAGTGCTAGAACTTGTGTGTGTGCTCAGGTAAGCTCAATTTACTGAGGCAGAGGAAAAGAATCAGAGGCAAAAATGAAAGGGAGGGGTTAAGGTGGCTACACAGAACAATTAAGTGAACAAACATGCCAAAAAGCAGCCTCTAGGCCTCCATGTCCATCTACGTATCTTTATCCACACAGTCTCTGTAGCTTGACCACTGCTGAGGGGAATCTTTAGGGAGAAAGGTGAGAGAGTTTGCTGGGTTCAGCCAAAGAAAAGCACAAGTATCTACTCTCTGTTAATCTCCATTCAGCAACCTGACAGGTCTAACAAATAACAATTATTGCCACTTTTTTTTATCCTTCCTTAATACCATTTTTCAAGCCTAGCAGCTTTCTTTATTCAAACGAATGCAAAAAAATGTGGTAAAGAATGTCGCACCTGATAAACAGAGTATTATTTCTCAAAAATGAGGAAACCAGGCCATTGTAGTCTACCTCAAGAAGGTTAAATGAGCCACTAGATTGTGTTTGTGAAGTGTGGGACAAACATTTTATAAAACTTCGCTGAGAATTTTCATGAGGTGCCTTCAGGTAACTGCCATTTCAGTGTGTATTTGACAGCATGACAAGTAATATTCATCTGTTTATTCTTGAGCAGTGTTCAGTCTAAAACTGTATTAAACAATACTGAGGGAATTGAAAAAGGCAGAACAGTGCTTCTCAAACTTTTTAAGCCAAATATTTTTTATCAAATCAGAACCAACTAGTCGTCACAACAATGTTCATTCTATTTTTTCAGCATTGAGGGCTGTGAGAGAGTATTTTCCGTCGTGATTTTTTTTCCGCCATTTTGAATTTTTATGAAAAACCAACTTTTTCGAACTCCTCCTAGGCCGTTGCTCTGATTTACACGAAAATTGAACCAGATCATCTTCAGACCATGCCGACAAAAAGTTATGGAATTCAAATTGATTTCTCAAACCGTTTTCGAAAAACGCGCAAACAAATTTTATGTAGCGCTTGCAAAAATAGACATAAGGCTGTATGTCCGCACCGCTTTATCGTATTCAGACAAAACTTGCTATGTGTCATCACAAGCATGACCTGAGGTAACATGCGTTTCAGCGCAGCACCACCTACTGGTCCAGAGATACAAAAAATGGCTGTTTTTGCTTATAACTTCTAAATCTGGTCTCGTTAGATTCGGGGCGTCATGCCGAGTCGAATTATATCCAGTTTTCCCATATTTGCCATTTTGGCCGTCGGCCATTTTGAATTTTGTATGAAAATGCTGTATTTTATGAACCCATTAGCGTATCGTTACGAAACTCAGGAGTCTAAGGAGATGACTCCCATGGCATGAACCCAGCATAAGCTTGTTGTTTTGGTTCAGGAGGAACTGTAAAAGATTGCTGCTATTTGTTTTTGGAGCTCGGTGGCTATCTGTCTACAACTCTGCATAGCCATACGGATGCTCTGATGACCTGAAATGTGCATGAGCAGGGTGCGCGGAGGTATGGAAATACTGTACATATGTTGACAGGCAGGTAGGACATTGTATCGGACCGAATGCAATGATTGGACGAACACTTTTTGGTCCTGAGACTTCCACAGAAGATATATGTACATTTTTTAATATTTAGAATACTTCTATTATTGATTGCTCTCAGGATGTGAAGAAAGTTTCAACCAGTACAACAAAATGTGTTTATAAAAAAAAAATGCCTACACAACCTTTAAAATGAATCATGGTGCTACAAGACTCTAATCAGTTCTTTGACCGATCTGTACAAGGAATTAGCAAATCATCACACCAGCAACTAAAATACAAACATCACAATGGCAGCATTAAAAAAAGGATTTAACTGCATGTTAACACCCAATTCAAAAGCATTTCAGATTCAAAACTGGCTAATTTTAAACTTGCCTTCAGAAAAATAGAGCCTCCAGATTTTAAATTGAAGGCAAAAAGAATAATATCTCTGCTTTTTTGTTAGTCACCTCAGGTTTTTGTTGTTTTATTTTTGGGTCACAAAATACAACATAAAATTGTTGTTCACGGATCAACATACAGAACATTCACCTCCCACATTACCAAAGAACATGAACTTTGAATTAGTCTCATACACACAAAGCTTTATTAAACTTAAATAATAATAGTATAAAACCTATTATAGAGCAGAATCAAAATAAATCTAAATAAAATTATAATTTTCCAATACCATGTACCACTGGTGGTAATGACAGAATTAAACAAAACATCTATAAAACCATATTTTGTTGTATTTTTTTTATCTTTTTTTTTTTTTTTTAGTGTGTCTTGTTTCTTCATCTAAAGCATAATATCTACTGGCATCTTCATCTTCTAGCGTACAATTTCTGGCATGTTTTTGGCAATGTAACCACTTCCCCAAATACTAAGAAACTGGAATCATCCAAAAACCATCATCAGCTTTGGATCCTTGAGTAACCCCCTGCTGATATTTGTGTCAAAGTTTGCAAACTTAATAATCCTTTGGGAGACCAATTATATTAATCAGTGGGAACATGAGCCAAAGAAACAACTAAACTGAAGAATCTGCTGCCAAATAACAGCATCATTTTGAAGGGCAATTTCAACACCTCTCATAAAATTATGGTAATTAATTACTTGCACTAGATGTAATTTGGCCTCCATTAGAGTAGAAGAAGGGCAAAGGTTATTGGCAACAAATTAATTTTGACAACAATTAAAATAAAATTATACTTAAAGAAAATGCTAGTACTAATAACACTGGATATACGCATGTAAATACTCTGTAAATGATTCAATCAGAAAGACGTTTCATTCAGTTCACTCAATGAATAACAGACTTGGCTGCATGCATCTGCTGTATAATGCATTGCATTTACTGGATATATTTACTTACTGTATACACCCCATATGAATTGTATATACATCTAAATGTAATGTCATATCATGAGTATTTGATTTGGCATGTTTTAACGTGTTGTAAATTCCAAAATTCCCTGTATGTTAAACTTATTTTGCTAATAGACAAAATCTGATTACGATTCTGAAAGCAAGCCCTCAAACTAGTTGACTGAGAATACTGATGGGTTTTTTTCCACTACGACTGCCTAAATTTCCCAATAGCTCAAGACTGAGATTAAAATATATTTATCTGAGATGACAGATACACTTTTAAACACAGCAATGCCTTATAAAACAAACTGCTTAATCTGACCACACATCTAGTAGCATTTTCTTGACTTTATTCATCTTAGCCTAAATAAACCCTATATAAACCCAACACATAATCTCTACAAGCAACAAAAATGCCCTATTTTACAACCTGTATGAGCTGTACTGCAGCTCACTCACCTTATGTTGCATTAGAATAAACAGTCCTTTGGATTCATCTCCATTTTTTCTCTTACTATACAAGCACAACCTGCAGAGTGATTTTGGCTGCTGGAACATGACAGGATACAGCTGTATCTGAGCACTCACAATCCAGTGTGGCTGCCTGATACACAGCCACTGAAACAGCTGCAGGGGGTACCTGGGGAATTTGGTGTGGCTGCCACAGTGGCTCTCATGCCTACAAATAACATCAGCAGCCTGGCGGCCTCGCTATCAATGATCCAGTATTAGAGTTTCATAAGCACACAATTCACAAATTAAATTCTAAAGTCTAACCCCAGGTCAGATTGAATATCTAATCACAATCCCTGCATCTGAATATGTGTACTTTCACTGCTACACAGTATGAAAAATGCAGCTAATGACTAAGACTAATGAATGGTTAATGAAAAAAAGTCCATATGATTAAAGTAACAATATCCGCTACAGGCGAGAAAAGGTGAGCACATTAAAGCAAAGTCCTGGGCTGGCTTGGAGATTTGAAGCCCTCAACATGTCTTTTTGCTCATCGGTTCACCTGCTGGGCACAATTTTAAACATGTAAGGCACTCTCTCTTGGGGAGGAACATGAGTAACTGACCAGTAAGCAAATGTTAAGGCGTACTTGAACTGCACGAGGGTCCAGGGGGGCCTCTAGATCTTAAGTCCATTTCACAGACGTTTCATGAGGGTGAGGACAAATCCTGTCCATTTAAGGAGGTGTAAACCATTACAGGGCGCTGCACAACGCATGTCCCTCAATTTTGCCACTAAAAGTTTAAAAAGTTAGTTTATGTGTTTAAGGAGACAACATTTAATATATGGGAGGGAACTAAAGAGAAATCAAGAAAAATCACTTTTGATACTACTTACAGTATGATACATAAACATGCTGTTATGTACGTACACTACCGTTCAAAAGTTTGGGGTCAGTAAGATTTTTTTTTAAGAAATTAAGTCTTTTGTTGAGCAAGGATGGATTAAATTGATCAAAAGTAACTTTAATTTGAATACATTTAACACATTTATGTTAAAAAAAAAATATCCATTTCAAATAAATGCTGCTCATTTAAACTTTCTATTTAAAGAATCCAGAAAGAAATGTATTAGTTTCCATAAAAAATTAAGCAGCACAACTGTTTTTAACACTAATAAAAATAAGGGTTAAAGGGTGTTATTGCTAGCCTATCTGAAATTGCCTACCCTACCTTTATCCTTAGGGAGACAAAGAAGTCATTCCATCAACATCATTTGCACCGCAAAATTGAACTTGAACAAAACACATAATTGTGATGCAGTGGAAATGATCATGATGTTTCAGAAAATTACAAAATTCTCCAGTAATTGGTGAATATACACTGTTGAGATGAGATTATGTTTCAGAGTTTATATAGTTTGTAAAGTCCACTGGGCACAGTGCTTATTACTGAAGAAGCACAAAATTCCTCATAACCTTTTGACAAGCAGTAAAATTAAAGGGGAAAACTTCATTTAGAAAACAAACAGCCATAAGACACAATGAGGGCATCTTAAGCCCTTTCTGAACAGAGTGTATGACAACATTCTGCAGAATCCCATTGTATAATTGCCAAACTTCAGAAGACACACACACCTCGTGCCAACTTCTGTTAGACACAGGCTCTTTGTGCCAGTCAATTGACTCAGCAAATGAATAATCTAATTAGCATGCATAATGAAAAACAGCAGAGAATGTCAAATACATAAAAAAAAATAAGTCAGTCTTCATCTTTTATGCTTTTTGCTTTTATGATACAAAGCAAAAAATTAACAAATTAACCCACTCAGGAAGAGTTCAAACTCATACTGCAGATCCGAAGTAAACCATGCAAAACACTTTGTTTTAGTCTTCTCTCATCCTCGTTAAAAATTTATATATCTACATTTCCCATACAGAACCATGCGAAATGTTTTCGCCAGCTGATTCCACTGTGGCTGCAGAAGATTGGGAGTGGGAGGTGAGAGCATTTCTTCATATTCATGGGAAAAAGAGAAATTGTGCCATACAATACAGCATATTTCTTTATAGCCATGGTGAAGGAGAACAATAAACATGCTATCAGGAAGGTCTCGAAACATAAAGCATCCTCAAAAGCCCACTAAAACAAGCAATCGGCATTTGCATATGTAAAAGCGGAAGCCTTTAATGTTTTCAAGTGGGCTGTGAGTACAAAAACGAATAAAGGAAGACAAGTAGGACTGTAAATTGACAAGAAAATCAAATAATGAAGGCATGGATGATCTTTGTAAAAATGTAACTAATCAATCAGAGTTTCAAACAAAACTATCATAAAACTTACTCAGCATCACCTAATTAGCCCGACAATGGCAGTCATTAAGACAGACAGTCATCCTTCTCAAATGATATTATGGTGGCTAAATATAGACAAAAGCTTTCATCACACAAGTAATCTTCAAAGTAGAACACTTGTTTCTAACACATCAGCTCTAATTTTACTTGGCAGTCAAGCAATAAGTCCTTAATTGCATTCTGGGACTTCTACCACACTGGGTACTAAGTGCACTTGGTAGGTTTATAATTGGACAGTTTCATTCAACCCATGAGTGAAAGTCTGGGACTGAAAAATGTTTTTCAATAAAATGATTAAAACCCAACCAAAGCTGTATTAAAGTTTTCCAGCCCAATATGCCAAGGTGTCAATCAAAAGACATTCCAGACAGAACTAACTCTAGTTATTGCTCTTGAACAGTCACACCTTCACAAGCACTCGTCGAGCACACAAAGAAATGAAGGAAGATGCAGATAGGAATGCACACTTCTGTAATCCAACCAGTCATATTTTAAACATCCTGAGGCCAAAATAATAAATAGAGGTTGAAATGGCTTACCATTGTCTTCAATGAAAAAGTGGAACATGTCGCTTGTGGCATTGTCTCCGTCTCGAAGCACGTAGCATATATGCATGTCATCAATGTCGGCTGAAGGAGGAAACATTCAGACAGATAAGTAACTTTTTAAAACTATATTAAGCTAAATTGTGATGCACTTTATTGCTTTATATAGATACTATATAGATCAAGATCCATTTTATTATGCATTTATTATTCATCTGTAAAGCACTTCAAATTTCCATTGTGTATGAAATGTGCTATATAAATAAACTTGCCTTGCCTTGCATTTCAAACATTTTCAGAATCTATTCCAGTAGCATTATCCAATATCATTTATTTACCCTCAAGCTGTTCGAAAACCGAATTTCTGTCTTCTGCTGAACACAAAAGAAGAAATTTTGAAGAATATCGGTAACCAAACAGTTGATGGGTCACATTGACTTCCATAGTATTTTTTTTTTTTCATACTATAGAGGTCAATGGGGCCCTGGGCCTGTATGGTTTCCGACATTCTTCAAAATATCTTCTTTTGAGTTCAGCAGAAGAAAGAAATTCATACAGGTTTGGAACAACTTGAGGGTGAGTAAATGATGACAGAATTTTCATTTTTGGGTGAACTATACCTTTAAGTATCTTTTCTACACCTAAAAGATACTAGTAGAGAAATATTATTAGTAGATATTAGTAGATAAAGGCAGGAGTTTTTAAACTTTTTTAATGCCAAGGACCCCCAAATATGATCCCCATGAGAAAAAATCCCAAAAATATAAACGCAGCTATATTGTGTGATATTAAAAATTAAATAATTGCATTTGTTATTATTGTACTAAAGCCAATAATATAATTTAAATAAATAAATAATTAAATACAATGTATTTGTATATCACATTTCATAATAAATATTGGCACAATGCAACTTTTTTCACATAGCAAGCCTTTGCAGGTCTCTGGACCCCAATTTGAAAACTCCTGTCTTAATGTACTATTATGTACTGCCAAGGTACTAATGCACACCTATTAGGGGTAGAAAAGGCACAAATGATAAGTCCTAAATGTAAAATCCTTGCACATTTTTCCTAAAAATGTAGGCATCCCAAATGGCGCACTTGATGTGAACTATTATCCAACAGCCAACAACCCATGTGTCAAAGAATAGACTTTGAAAAGGTGAAAAGGGTCTATATGAACCAGGTTGAAAAACCCTTTCAAATAAGGGCATTTTGCCCATCTGCTCCTGCACAGAGGGTTGTAGGCACCAGACTACATTATGTCTGAGATTCGTGTGTTTAATTTAGAGTGAAAAAAATACAAGCCAAAAAAGCCACGGTACATCAATTCCCTTCTGACTGAAAAGAGCCACAAAGAGCAGCAGGTCTCCAGCTGGCACCCATCTATTAATTTCTCCATCACCCTCTCTTGTGCTCAAACTTTAGAGTGCATTTCATGTATGTGTTTTCTCTAAAAGGGTGTTACATCCGCAGCACTAGCCTATCTTCAATATTTGATGTCAAAACATTTCTCTTCAAAGCGGCCAGCTCATAAAAATGTAAACCCATCATTTTCAAATGCCCACAAGGGAGCAGTAACTTTATTTACTGTCAGTAGCCCACACCAACACCCCCTCCCTCCCACCCCCAACTGTGCTAAATTCCCTTGAAATATTCAAAGAGAATCCTCAAAAAGGAGCTTATTTAGAACTGGGAAGCACAGTGGCAAGTTGAGCATGTCCCCTGCTAGTTTTGACATTTACAACTTTGTACAACTATACTAAGGCTTTCCTGATATGCCTGAAAGCTCAGAAAGCCATTTATTGTAACTCTATGACTTGTGTAACACAATCACAACTGTTTGCTTTGTACTATCTATTGGTAAAAGAAAAAGACTTGTAAATCACTGGTCTTAATCGATGCCAAAAACATCTTACAAAGAATACTGACGCCATTCTTTTGTGGCAATGTGTGCACTTTTCAGGACAAATCATCCCTCATAACACTCCTCAGAACACTGTAAGACAGTATACTGTATAACAGTTCACCCAAAAAGAAAAATTGTCATCATTTATTCACCCTCCTATCCAGGCTGCTCTTCTCCATTTAATAAAAATGAAAGATACTTGGTGCTGTCAAGCTCCAAAATGGAAAAAGCATCATAAAAGGAGTCTAAACTAGGAAACCATACTGTATTTTAGCTGTGTGATAAACAGACTTTTCCACTAAAAATCCTCTGCATTGTTAGTTGCACTCAAATCAAACTGAAACCATTGAAGTCAATGTTGTTTGGTCATGAGACAATCCAAAGCACCTCACAAAGTAAGGTTTTATTTTTTGGGGACAAACTGCTTAAAGGGTTAGTTCACCCAAAAATAAAAATAATATCATTAATTACTCACCCTCAAGTCGTTCTACACCCGTAAGACCTTCATTCATCTTCGGAACACAAATTAAGATATTTTTGATCAAATCAGATGGCTCAGTGAGGCCTCTATAGCCAGCAAGTTAATTTACAGTTTCAGTGCCCAGAAAGGTACTAAAAACATATTTAAAACAGTTACTGTCAATGTCAAACTGCCAAACTGCTGAAATCACGTGACGCTGGCGCTCCAAATCCGAATTTTGAAATCGGCCATCACTAGATATTGAAAAATCGTTATGTTTTTTTGGCGCACAGATTCTCGTCGCTTTATAATATTAAGGTTGAACCACTGTAGTCACATGAACTGTTTTAAATATGTTTTTAGTACCTTTCTGGGCACTGAAAGTGTAAATTAACTTGCTGGAAATGGAGGCCTCACTGAGCCATCAGATTTCATCAAAAATATCTTAATTTGTGTTCCGAAGATGAACGAAGGTCTTACTGGTGTGGAACCACATGAGGGTGAGCAATAATAAATTACATTATTTTCATTTTTGGGTGAACTAACCCTTTAAATTTGAGTGTGCTCCTGCTATTTTGTATGATAATTTTATTGTGCCTTTGTGTAAATTTGTAACTCCCTGGCTAAAAAAACCCCAACTTAAACCAACCTAAGCTGGTGGTTTTAGAGGGGTTTTGGCCATTTTTCTTATGGTCAAGCTGGGAGACCAGCTGGCAAAACAATTTTGGCTGGTTTAAGCGTATTTTTAGTTTATTTTTTATATTTATTTTTTTCAAAAAGGGGTTGACAGACTCAGTCCAGATTTACTTTTATTATATGGAAATGAGCAGCCAAGGTACTGTTCAAAAAGATCACCTTTTGTGTTGCATGGAAGAAAGAAAGTCTTTCAGGTCTGGAACAACATGAGGGTACATGTAAATAAATGATCACAGCATTTTCATTTTTGCATGAACTATCCCTTTAATATAGTATTCTCACATTTATGTTAATCCAGTATTCACTCACATTCAACTCTAATGCATTAAGCATTAATCTACAGTTAATATTAATTCATAAATGTTTCAAATTAATATAACCTATACTGCATTAAATTAGCATCACAAAACTTACCTTGGGTGAATGTGGTGATAGTGGCATTGCCTTTTCCCAAGTTAATGAGATAGCCATGTTCAGCACCCACAGTAATTTTAAACGTCACTGCTCCTTGAGGGCTGTCTCTGTCCTCTGCCTTTAATGCTTTACTAGTGATTAGGAACCCAAGGTGACCATTAGGGAGAATTCGTAATGTTGTACCACCCTTATTAGTCACAACCTGCGGAACTCCGTTGTCCACCGAAAAAATTGTGATTTTCATCATCTGGGGTTTGCGAGTCGCATAAACTGTGTCAGGGAACACGTAAAAGTCTCTGTGAGTTCCATCGGTGACAGTAAATGAGAAGCTGTCGGAACGAGACTCAGTTCCATCGTGCTTGTAGCGGATCATGTTTTCATTTAGGTCCTGCTTGGTGAAGGAAGTGACAGGTCGGGTGTTGTTAAACAGCAACTTGCCATGTACAGGCACCTGGGTGATTGTGAACTTTAAAAGCTGGTCGACTGTATCACGATCCTCCACCGTCAGCTCAAAAGGAGTGATTAACTTATTTTCACCTTCATTAACAACCAGTCCGTGAATGGTGACCACAGGCTTTTTGTTGTCCACATCCGTAATGGACACACGAAAGGTGCGGAACACAGGGTTGTAACCATCAGTCACCTCAAACTCGAAGCTGTCCATCTTCACCTCGTCATCAGCAGTGTGGATGTAGTATATTTTATTCCCAGCTAGTTGAAGCTGAGTGAACGAACTAATGGGCATCCCTGGCGTGTCAGTGCACTCTAAGTGTCCTCGTATAGGAGCACGAGTGATGGTGAACACCAAATGCTCATCAGGGCTGTTATGATCACTGGTGCTGAGCAGGTCTGTGGTTAGAGTCACCCTTCCTCCTTCTTTCAGAGAAACACCTTTGCTGATCACATCAGGGAACACCATGTCTATTCCACCCACAGTTATATAGAAGTATCTGTCAATCAAGGGGTTAATGCCATCAGTAACATCAAATTTGATAAGGTCACGAACTCCCTCTTGTCCATTGTGAATGTACATGATTATATCTTGGTCAACCTCATTTTGTGTGAAGTTCATTCCAACGGTTATGTTTTCTAGTGTTCCGAAAGGTGTTCGCTTTTGTAAAAACCCTTGATTTGGACCATAGCGGATGATGTAGGTCAGAATGCTGTCTTCTGTGTCCAGATCAGTCGCTTTTAAAACTTTATTGTTGATTATTTTCACCTCTCCTATCTCTATTTCAAGGCCATCATTAATCGCCATCCTTGGCGTTTCATCGTCAACCAAAATGACCATAATCATGACGGTTTTCTCCACTGTGAACTTGCCATCAGTAAGAAGAACTTCAAAACTATCCTCTGTGTTTTCTGAATCATCATGCTCGTAGACAATACTTGAAGCCTCTCGTATCTGATCAAGAGTGAAGTTTGTGACAGGAATAGTGCCTGAGGTTAACTGGTTGAGGATATATCCATGTTTCGGGGGTTTTGAAATAATAAATGTGAGCTCATCCGCTGGAACATCAGCATCAGCGCCATTTAATATTGGAGTGTCAATCACAATGTTCATGCCTTCCATCACAACAAACTCTCTCATATGGATCTCTGGCTTTTCGTCATTGGATGGGATTATCACGATTGGAAAAAAGTGTCTCTCTGAAAAATTTATCCCATCTGAACACCTGAAAGTAAACCTGTCCTCAACTGGCTCGACGCCTTTATGAATACTTTGCACATAATAAATGTGGTTTTCCCGAATGTCTTTGATGGTGAAAGCACTAATTGCAATCCCTGATCTGGATTTCTCAGAGCCTGGTGCAGGGGAGATGTTTTCTACATATCCTGAGGTGGGCTGCACAATAATTGTGCAAAGAAGGTCATCATTAGGGGTGTCAATGTCATTAGCACTTATATGCGAAATTTCGATAACATTTTTCTCGCCCTCCACGACAATGAATTGGGGGCCCACAAAGACCTCCGGGGCCTGACTATCCAACGGCAGAATGGTGACCTGCACACAAACCCCTTTGATTTTATTTCCCCCAACTGTCCATTCATCAGACATATCAGTGAGCGTCAGATTAAAGAAGTCGTGTTTTGTTGTCAAGCCAATTTCTCCAGCACTATGTGCATACACTACCAATCCACTAATGATGTCTGCTTGAGTAAACCTATTGGAAGGTACACCATTCACTAATATTTCACCAAACACTGGTGGATCCTCCACGATAAAAGTCAACCTGAGATCATCAGTGTCTTCGTCTCGACCCTGAATGACGTTGGTGGTGATCTCAGTCGCTCCGTTCTCCAAAACATCTATGTAAGAACCGATAGTGCCCTCTGGAAGACTGATGGTTGGTGCTTCGTCATCAATAGGCTTCACATTGATCCTGACTGTGATTGTGACAACGTGGACACCGTCACTGACATCAAGCTGGAAGAAATCACTGGTTGACTCATCACCATTATGAATGTAAGATATTCTGCCATTAGATATATCGTCCAAATTGAATGAATTCCCTTTAGTCATATCAGTAAATGTGTACTTAACCTGACCGTGCTTTGGAGGCTGGGTGATTGTAAACAGTATCTGTGAGCTGTCTGTGTCTGCATCTGTGGTGTCCAGCTCAGCACGTGTGATGACGTGCACCCCTCGTTCTTGCAGGGTAAAGCCTGTGTTGGTGATCTGAGGAGGCTTATTGTCAACAGGCTGTAAAAATATAGTGAAAACTCCATTGGCGCTGTTTCCCGCCATGTCCTCGACTTTGTAATGGAACTGCACCACATGTGGAGTTATTCCGAGCTCTAGATCAGGAGGCTTGTAGGCTATCTTGTGATGGTTTATCTGTGCCTGAGTGAACTCGGTGACCTCTGAGTTTGGACTCTCAGTTAGAACGATGCTTCCCAGAATGCCAGGGCTGTTCTCATCTGTGTCAGTGGGGGGCTGGGTAATTGTGTACTTCAGGTCCCTGTCTTCCGAGTCCAAATCTGTGTAGCGCAAGAATTTCTTTCGAAAATAGGTGAGCTGGTACTCGTGAACGGTCACTTGCAGAGTGGTCCCAGGGTACAACTCTGGGGGGATATCATCAATGGGGTGAACTTTGATGATGAAAGAGTTCTCACCTGATTGGTTCGGTGGGTCATTGTCATCTTGCACACGGAAAACAAACTGGTCCATGATGGTTTTTGTATTATGCGGTCCGATATGTCTGTAAAACAGCTTGCCTTCTGTGATGTCATGTTGGAACCATTCGGTCACTACTTTCTCATACATCTCGTCCTCAGCATTGAACTTCCATGTGGATGGATCCTCTGGTGCATCTGATTGACGAAGTATCACTTCCCCGATATTAGAGTAGGGAGGCACTATGATGAATTTGATAGTTGAATCCTCAGAGTCTATATCTGCCGCACTAAGCATTAATGGAGAAATGGGCATCATTTGGTTTTTAAACAAAACTAAACCTGTGTTGGCATTGATTATGGGAGGTTCATCATCAGTTGGCACCACTGTAATGGGAAATAGAAACTCAACTTCATTTTTGCCATCTGTCATTCTGAAAATTATATTATCGCTGTACGTATCGCTGCCATCATGCTGGTAAATGACGCTACCTACATCAAGATCTGCTGGGGTGAAAAATTTTCGCCTGGACCCCAGAACTGTGAGCTCTCCGTGGCGGAGCCCATTAATAACTGTGATTTGGATGTTGTCTAAATTGTCCTCGTCACTAATTTGTAGGTTTTGTGAGCTGGACAGCGGCCTGGACTGACCCTCATAAAGCAGCTGGCCAGTGTTACGGGTCACAACCGGTGCTAGAGTGTTCATGGGCTTAACCACTATCATAAAAGCAAAAGGGTCTGATATAGCCCCCTCAGTGTCTACAACTTCAAATTCTATTTGGAAAATTCTCTCCGCATCTGAATCTACAGAAGGGGGCTTGTAGGCTATTTTAAAATCTTTCAGGTCTGCTTGATAAAAAGACGTGATGGGCAAATTCCTATCATCTGTGCTTACAATGTAGCCCTCCTCAAAGGAAAGCGGGGAAGTGATGTTAAAGATTAAATCATCAGGATTAGATTCCACATCCTCAGCGGCAAGCATGTCCTGGGTTATAGCAGTCATTACGAACTGGTCGACTTCCATCATCATCATTGCTACAAAACTCGGTTTAGGAGCTGTGTTTTCCTCACCCTCTTTTATAAGCACCACAATTTGGAAAAACTCTTGCTTCAGTACATTCGCTTCTTTGTCTTGTAACTCTAAATACATGGGAATATAATCTCGGTTTGGTGAACGATGTGCAAAAGTGTGCTGGTAGCGAATGTCCATTCTGATAAATTCATCACAGTTCACTGGTTTCCCTAATTTTCCATTATCAACCAGCTTTCCATACCTGGGTAATGAGCTGCCACTGGCCAGAGATGTAACTTTACACAAATGAGCATTTCTATCATAAGTAAACTCCAGGATTTTCTTATCAATAGGATTACTCATTCCAAGCAGTTTCTCTACAACTACAGGCATGTGTTTGGTGAGAATCTCAAGCTGAGTGAAAATCACCTCCACTTCCATCATAAAGGGAATGATGACTGTATCAGTCTGAGTATCATATCTGAGTTGAAGTCTTACTCTGTCTTTTGAGGGTCTCCTGGATCCGAAATGCGAGTACTTTACATCATTGGGACCAAATTCACAAGGAAACTTTTTCGGGGACAGCTGTCCCGGTCTCTGTGACAGTGGGTCATTATCCAGAACTGTTATGGTGCACTTGTCTCCCGGCTGAACTTGGATAACCAGATCATTGATTGGATCAATATAAACAGATCTGCCGAAGGGAACCCGTATTCCATTATTGGCAACAAGAATAGCATCCTCTGAAAGTTCAGATCTTAAACCGTAGGTTAATCCCAAACTCTCAAATCCCTGTGTAGATGCATCGCGAATCAAAGTCAATATAAAGAGAAACAAGTGCACATGACACGCTCTACGTTGTCGCTGCTCTGTTATACTCCAAGCCATTTGTAATGTGAGCTAGAATTACTACTTCGCGTTCGGCACAATCCGTGGCAAGATGAGAAAGTGTTAAAAGTTAAAGCGCACAACAGAAAAATCTCCCATTCGCATCCGCGCAAACATGCATCATTCTCCCTGAGCAGCTCGCACTCTGAATAAACTTCATGCCTCGCGGAGCTGTGAGAGGGAAATCACGCCCCGCTCTCACGCTATTGGCTGAACTTTACGATGGAATTCGTTCGGAGAGCTCTGATTGGTCGCACGTACTGTCACACAAAGGCAAGCGGGGACAGATCGGCATGTATTCAGAAGGAATGACTTGTTGTGGCGTATTATGGCTGTTTTAGCATTCCTTCCTTTAAACTAATAGCATATATTTTTATTTTTCTAAGTTTATCATCTGGGTTGATTTAGAGCAAAAACGGTGATTTTTTTTTCTTCTGACTAAAGAGTCCCACGGCCTCGTATCCAAATGAAAACATGTTAAAATTAAATAAACTAACGTTTAAATAGTAGCCTATTCTTAATGTATAGTTTTGAATCAGGTGCTATAAACTTTGAAATAACAATGACATGAAATCCAGCACTTCTGAATTTCCTTTTTATTTCAATTGTAATCTAAACATTTTATGTACTTTTTTTCTACAAAAACGGAAAGAATAAAGACAACCGATACAGTAACATACAATTAAATGGACTTGGCCAAAAGATGGTGATGTATTCCGTAATTATTTATTATTTGGTTTTATGAAATAATCAAAACAATAACATTATTACCAGCATAATTATATATATATATATATATATATATATATATATATATATATATATATATATATATATATAATTATGCTGGAACGATATAAAAAAAATTCTGGAACGATTGAAAATACATAAATAAATCAATCCTGGTGCTCTTCATTTTGAGACAATTTGCTTTGACAGGCAGTGACAAAAAAAAAAAACAACAACAAAAAAAAAGAGTCAGAAAGCAGAAAATAAATTATGTAAGATGATGTAAAGATTTTTTTTATATAATTTAACTATCCAATATGCATTATAGCTGCTGTGCATTGTGCCAGCTCTCTCTGGTGGTGAAAAATAAAGTCATGAACTTCATTGTGCGGTAGATCTTTTGAACTTCACTGAGTACCACTTTATAATAGTTTTTCTGTTCTTTGCAATATAGTAAGTTGAGATGAATGATTTTTAATTTGACATTGCTCTGTTGGAAAGAAAAAAGACACCCTATTGATTTAATACAAAATAAACATTTTCCACATTTTATTTAAATATATTTTGGCCAAATAAAAGCCAATCTTTTTGTAATCTTACAAACATGTTGTCTTTATAATAGAATGCTTGCTGTTTCTTACACACATCATAAATGGGTCTGAATATATTAAAATATTCAGCTGCCTTTATATTTTAAGAATGGGGTCTCTTACATTTGGGGTCCTTGGTATTAAAAAAACATGAAAAAAAAAACTATAGTGATATATTCTATCCTTCAAATAATGTATTGTTCTATTCCAGCTATAATACCCTCTAAATAAGACTCGAAATCAGGCATGTCAGTTATTTAGGTCAAATGTTCCTTGGGACCATAGCTGTATTTCACACATGTGATAGGTTTTATTGACTGATAAGACATGTGCATCTTTCTGTGCAGCTGCCAAAGGATGTGAGAGAACAGAGCAGGTGTTGGAGAGAGAGGAAGAGAGGAGAACATAATACACTCAACAGCGGTCTTAAACCGTATCTTTATATTTTATTCAATCAATGTGATACAGTTTGTAATACATTAATGCTTGCATAGTAAATTATATAGGTATAAGCACCATTTGAAGTGCTTAAACATACATTTAAGATGGTTTATTTATTACTGCGGGCATAAACAGTTGCAGTATATAAAATATCTACATACACTTTTCAATTTATCCAACATATGCTTGTGCAAAATCACCTATGATATGAAAAATTCTGCAAAAATGATACCATGAGACCAATTTTAATTCATTATATTTGTAAAAATCCCTGCACAATTCTTATTGAGAAATTAGAAGTGCCTTAAATGCACAAAGAAACCTTCATCTACACACACAGTCATACAAACTCACACAGCCAACTATTTTGACGTCCTGCTGTTTGGCTGATGTTTCCAGAAAGGCTTAAAATTATGCACATCACAGAGGAATTCAGCCCTGTCAACACCCCCAGTGTGAATCAGACAGATCAGATTAGAGGTGCCTAGTGCTGATTTATGGACCTATTGCCCATTCGTGAAATATTTGCAATTTTCCTCTTTGTAATGCTCATCATCAGAAGATCTTAAAGGGTCTTAATTATATGAAACAATCTATTACCAGACTTAAAGGTAGGGTAGGCAATTTCGGACAGGCTAGCAGTAGCAAGCTAGCTTTGAAAGCATAAAATAACGCCCTGCCTTCATGCAGTTATCATTTTCACGTCCTGCGCCACGTTGTTTAAATAGCAAATGCATTTGCGCCCATTTGTGCGCTCATGGGCGTGCTGGTCTGAAAACAAGGTGTGTTCAGGCGCATTGTTGGCGCATTGCTATTTTGAGGCAACTGAAATAGACTGCACCATTGACAAACTGAAACCTGGTCTAAAGTCAATGGTCTTCTGCTCGCGCACTTTAACCTCACGCACAAGCAGATCCGTTTCCTCGCCAGAGAAGTGTTCAGTTTTTCCGTTAGCAAATTCCGCCATGTAAATAGCAAATCTGCCATGGCACGAGCGCAGCTGGCTTTCAAAGAGAATGGGAGATGAGACTCTGATTGGTTTATTGCACATTATGCCAAAACACACCCATTACTCATTAAGAGAATAGGGACAACCCTTTTAGACCATACGCCGGGCGTGCCGACCATTTTTCCCGTCCTTAAACTAGCAAAAGTGGATTCGGACACGCCCTAAGTGCACTTGCGCTGTGCACTTTAGACCATGCGCTTAGATCATTAAAATAGGGCCCATTAACACAATGCACATAGCAGCGTCTGCAAAGAGTCACAGGTTGAGAGATGGCGTTAAATTACCTCATGTCTCAAAGCACATAATTACAATAATAATAAACAAAGAACTTACAGAGCTCTAGTTGTACCACTTGACTGCTGCATATTCATTTCGGCGTTGATAGTGTTGACATAGAACCGCAAAATCGAGTCTGAGTACATGAACAGCTCTGGGTAGAACATCACTGGGAGGTAGGAGAATGATTGGACGAACACTTTTTGGTCCTGTGACTTCCAAAGAATATATATGTACATGTTATAATATTTAGACCACTTTTATTATTGATTGCTCTCAGGATGTGAAGAGAGTTTCAACCAGTATAACAAAAAGTGTTTATAAAACAAATTGCTTACCCTACCTTTAATCTGGCATAGTGTTTTCTCACATGTGACTTGCATGAAGAATGAAAAAGGTTTTTCCAACTCTGACTTCAGGGAAATGGTCAAAGTGAAAGCTCTATGAGTGTTTATCATCACCTGGCTGCTGCCCTGTTTTTAACATAATGGTTATTTTGGTCTTATTGGATGTGTAGGAAGCTGCAGATGTTCTCAAAAGATGAAAGGCAGCAGTGAAACAGTCAGCAGTTTGAGCATTAGTTAGTCTGCCTGTATTTTCATGTACATCTTAAACAGATAGGCCAATTTTATCATTTTTCATGAAATGCACTCTTATTCTTTTATATGTCTTATGCTTTTACATTACTTGTCATGGTGATAAAGTCATGTAACAGTACATGAAAATGTAAGAAACTGGGAAACCTCCTCTCGGATGAGCCCAGATTATTGTCATTACCTCAGTCTGATCCTACTCGACAATTACAGCATGAGCTCTCTACATCTCTATCTATAGAGTATAAACCCAGTATTACCTGTGCTCCATTCAAATCCATTTATTTTCTAAAGCACTTCCTCCAGGGGACTTTCCACTTAGGATTTTATGTTCTCTTCGAGGCTTGATTTAAGAATACCTCTTCCTTGCTATTATGAGTAACGTACGAGACGGTAAAACGGTCTTATTTTTGCTGCATAGTTTTTCCAGAACATCATCTGTGGTTGTGTGCCCAGACTTGACGTGTTGGTTGATTGTTATTCAGTGCATTTGTTCCCTGAGGGGGTACTTACACCTGGTCACTTCATGCGCTTAGATGGATTACATTGAGACTCGGCCACATACAATACCGTTCAAAAGTTTGGGGTCAGTATGTTTTTTTTTTTTTCTTGGGGGGGGGTTGTGAATGAAATGTATACTTTGATTCAGCAAGGATGCATTAAATTGATCAAAAGTGACTGTAAAGATATATATATATATATATATATATATATATATATATATATATATATATATATCAGCTGTTTTCAACATTGAAAATAACAAGAAATGTTTCTTGAGCACCAAATCAGCATATTAAAATGATTTCTGAAGGATCATGTGACACTGAAAATACAGCTTTGCCATCACAGAAATAAATTACATTTTAAAATTTATAAAAAAGAAAAAAAAATTATAAATTTAATAATATTTCACAATTTTACTGTTTTTACTATATTTTTGATTAAATAAATGCAGCATTGGTGCGCTTTTTTTAAAAAAAAAAAATAGCGTACATTTAAAAAAATCACCCCAAACTTTTGAACAATAGTGTGAATCTGTGCAAAACAGATATAAATCTGATCTACTCTGTGGTTTAATCAGATCACTATCTAGTTTAAATGCATGTTCGAGGGCTTTAACACTAGGTGTGTTTGTTATCAGATCAGTAAAAATGCACAAAGTGACCAAGTCTTAATACCATCTGACACTATTTAACATTAGACCGTTCTAAGTTTTAATAACAAAACTACTTTACACATTTTAAGTTCATATTTGACAGTTTTAGTAGCCCCTTTTTTAAAACAGATGTAGCAGCATGTTTTCTATAGGGTTCATAAAATATTAAAGCATGGAACAAGACAACTTAGGTAACTATCTAGTGCAATGCCTTCATAAATTTGTCAATTTTTGAGTTTCCTCAAGCAAAAAAAGATTAAAACTGACTACAGGTTTACAGACAATTTTCAGTGACGCCATCATCTGCATCAGGTTCTGTTTGGTTAAGGTAACCTAGTGGGCTTATATGACAAATTATGGCACACAAACATTACCCTGCATCATTCAGGACTGGATGATGGAATCAAATGTTGAAGAATTAAAGCAGAATTTGTCTTACATTTAAAATCATTAGCCTCCTGTATAACTTAGCTTAAAGGATTAGTTCATCCAAAAATGAAATTTCTGTCATTAATTACTCACCCTCATGTCGTTCTACACCCGTAAGACCTTCATTCATCTTCGGAACAGAAATTAAGATATTTTTGATGAAATCCAGAGGTCCAGAAAAGTAGTAAAAACATCGTTAAAATAGTCAGCGTGACTGCAGTGGTTCAACCTTAATGTTATGAAGCGACAAGAATACTTTTTGTGCGCAAAAACAAAACAAAAATAATTACTTTATTCAACAGTATCTTCTCTTCTATGTCATTCTCGTACAGTGTTTACATTCAGTCCTTCCAGGTTCTACGTCAGAACACTGACTCATTATTGGCCGGCTCCTGCGTCAACATCACATGCATGCGTCGTGCTGATCACGTGAACAGCTTCGGCCAATACTGAGCCACCATTCTGACGTAGAACCTGGAAGTGCTGGACGCAAACAGCATAGGAGAATGACAGGGGAGAGAAGATACTGTCGAATAAAGTTGCTATTTTTGTTTTGTGTTTGCGCACAAAAAGTATTCTCGTCGCTTCATAACATTAAGCTTGAACCACTGTAGTCACGTTGACTATTTTAATTATTTATTGACTATTTTTCTATGGGGGATAAAAAAAACCTCTCAGATTTCATCAAAAATATCTTAATTTGTGTTCTGAAGATGAACGAAGGTCTTACGGGTGTGGAACAACATGAGGGTGAGTAATAAATGACAGAAATTTCATTTTTGGGTGAACTAACCCTTTAACAGGAGAAATGAATAGCTATGACATTATAATATGGATAAAGAAAACATGCTGTGCTCTTGATGCTGCCGATTTTCCATGTGGGATTCAACTTTCATAGCTGCCAAGACTCGCAGTTGTCATTCTGCCTTTCCACTGCAACAATTGCTGAGCTTATCGGGTCTATTTTTTGCTTGAAATGCACTTGGTTGTGACAATGCAGCCCACATATCTCATTAGTGCTATTTTAGTTCACTACTGCACTCTGTCTTTGATTAGACATGCTCTCTGGCCGGATGAGGGAAGCTTGTTGTTAAAACATGTCAACACAATTTTTATGGCATACGAGTTCAGGTCAGCAAACAGAGGTCAAAACAGTATGTGTCAACGGTGCAGATGTCTGGGCTTGTCTTTGAGTCTATAAGGAAATGGATATGGAGTAAAAACATCAAAGAAAGTATGCCATCATCTATAATTATGAAGATAGTTTTAGATCTACAGTAATAAATGCTATTAAGACATATTGTTCATATGCGTTATGAGTTGTTCTGTGAATTTCCATAAAAATGCTACATTCTTCTAGGCTTAGCTAGACATAACTCATATCTGCATCTTGTCTAAACAACCATTTCATGCACTTAGAGGTAAAGATACACTATCATTACAAACTCTGGGGTAAGATTTTTTAATGTATTTGAAAGAAGTCTCTTATGTTCACCAAGGCTGCAATTATTTGACCAATAATACAGTAAAAACAGTAATATTGCAACATTTTATTACAATTTAAAATAAAGTTTCTATTTTAATACATTTTAAAAAGTAATTTATTCCTGTGATGGCAAAGCTGTCTTTTGTAACATTATAAATTCCTTTACTGTCTTTTATAATCAATTTGATATATCCTTGCTGTATAAAAATGTGAATTTTGTCTTTTACGGACCCCAAACGTTTGAATGATAGTGTACATCATTTTTAAAGCTAAAACGGTCTCTAATTAACTCTGTTCTCATAATCAAAGTGGTTTACTTTTATTATTTTATACCCAATGTGATTTATCTACATAATATCATGTTTTGAAACTTTCAAATTTGGCCTAAAATCATATTTGCATGAGATGAGTGCTATAACTGATGCTGAAATAGTAATGAGCAGAAAGATAAATTCATATTAAAGTTGTGCCGGAGGAGGCGCTTAGAAATAAATTAGTCATAGATCATTAACATCAGAAGTAACTCAGTTATAAAACAAGCTCGCTCAGGAGAAACCCCTCATATCCTAAATTTTTAAACAGTTGTTAATAAGTCTCAGGGCCTCCAGCTGTTCAGTGGTCAATAAGGCACATTAGGGGTCACCTGTTCTAATCCTGCTTTGAGCCAAAACTGAATCCACACCCAGCACGATACAATTTCTGCCTGATGGACCCTCAAGCTGACACTTAGTGCATACGCTGCTGCACACTGTGGAAAGAAAATATTTTAGCAGAAATATGTTTCATTTTATAGCGTTTTGAAAAGCCTACAAGGTCTTTTAACAGATAAATATTTAATTTCAAGTGGTTTATTTCACATTGTATAATAGTGTGTAGAAAATATGTTTTATATGCTTTAGTTTCTTGTGCTTCCCTGTAATTTTTTTTTTTTTTCTTGTTGGATGAAAAAAAGTGAAAATTACATTTTGCAAATGCCATCATCCCTTTCACCTACAAACATGGAGTCACTTAACAAGTTTCTTTACAGAGTAACCAAGGTCTTTAAGTGCTGTTTTGAATTAATTACAAAGTTCTGCTGAATGAATAGTAAGTAAAAATTGTCAAACTGCCAGCTAAAGGTTAACATCAATGGCAGCTAATGCTGCTTTGTTTTGGGGTTGACAAAAATATTTTCACTGTTTCCTGCTTGGCATTAATTAAGCGCAACATTAATCTTTCATTGAGCTTCTCAAAAGTTCCAAAAGTTAAGCTTTTTCCACTAGACTTAACAGAAGGTATGACACTATATAGTCCAAAATGTCTGCCTCAAGGGATTGAGTTTTTTTTTTTTTTTGTTTTGTTTTTTTGGAGTTGATGAACCGGCATTATTACCAGTATCTTATGTTGTACGGAACTATTCAGAATTTCATTTGTATTTAATTGAACACCTTACACCCTCAACTCAAATTCACTGTTCAGAATCAACATAAACTCCCATTTAAAGCACTAACAATGACTTTTTAACCCGGGCTAATCATGTCAGGTTAATGTAAGTCTGGTCTGTTAACATATGATCATTCATTCCCGGGTAGGTTGACAGAAAGTCAAGTCTGAGAGATTTCCTCAGTTCGCAGTCCTGCTCCATCACTACTGTGCTCTTGAAAAAGTAACTTATAAGAATGCTATTCTGCTGTAAGCCTACTAAATCACATTCACACCTGGCCTGTTCAAGGGGAAAAATGAAGAGGAACGATGTATCATTGCATTTACTTAAAGTTTGTTTGCATGACCTGAGGCTTTTTCTTACAAACTCATAGCAAATATAAAGAATTGAGACAAGTCAGGTGATTAATGCTTTTTACACTCTAAAAAATGCTGGGTTAAAAACAACCCAAGTTGGGTTTAATATGGACAAACTCAGCGATTGGGTTGTTTTGACCCAGCGGTTGGGTTAAATGTTTAACCCAAATTGCTGGGTACTTTTATTTAACTCAACTAATAAAAAATACTATATTGCTCACTTCAAATTAACCCAAAAAAGGTTGAAATTTAACAATTATTAATATGTTTAATAAATGAACATTAACAAGTTTAATAAATAATAAGTAAATAATAAACATTTATTAAATTGCTTATTAATACGTGTTCACCTTTTTGATAATTACTGTTTCCTCCAGTAATTATGTGTCTGATTTTTAATTTTAATGTTGGCTTCATTTAAGCCAGCCATATAGTAATTTTTAAACAATAGCCTAGTTGAGTTAAATAAAACTACCCAGCAGGCTGGGTCAAACATTTAACCCAACTGCTGGTTCAAAACAACCCAATCGCTGGGTTTGTCCATATTGAACCCAACATTTTTAGCATTTTTTAATGTAAAAAGCATTAATCACCTGACTTGTCTCAATTCTTTATATTTGCTATATGTTTGTAAGAAAAAGCCTCAGGTCACGCAAACAATCTTTAAGTAAATGCAATGATATATTGTCCCTCTCTATTTTCCCCCTTGTACAGGTCAGGTGTGAATGTGATTCTACTAGGTCTGAACTGCCCCCTTGTGCCCACTTTACAGACATGCAACCGTTTAAAGGTCATAATTTAAAGAAAACCCCTGTTCTAATGCATACATCTGTTTTAATGATTTGAATCCTAATAATAAACCCATAAAGCATACATTACTATCATTTTCCACCAGCATAGCTCTGTTTTATTTAAAACAAAAGAAAGAGTTTAATTTAGGAGAAAAATTGATATGCCGCTAGATGGCGCTCTAATCAAAAAGTGTCACATTCCCCACTGCCTACATCACAAAACATTGCATTACAAGAAAGAAAGAAAAAAAGTTTTTTTTTTAACTTTACTTTCCAAAGTCACCTTTAAAAACAGGATATGGGATTGTTGTGGTTGTGGATATTATGTATAATAGCTAGCAATTGAAAAGGTGGCATGTACACAGACATCAGTTTTAACCTCATCATATTTCATGTCAGATTGGATATAATCCAATCTCTGTTTACATCTGCAGGTTTTGAGCTGCTGTTCTGAACAACAATGGGAATAAAAAGCGTTAACTGTCCAATTTATAAAACAACCACCGCCTGAATTCATTTCACTGTGACTCTGTATATACAAGCAACTCAGGCAAACTAAACTGAATTTGACCACAAGCGAACTGCCCAAACAGCAGCTTAATGAGCAGCAGATGAGTCAGATTGTCATTGCTCATGGGATACTCCCATCCTGTCCATTTCTATTCTCCATTGATAATGACTAATCTACATTACTGAAGAACCTAAACTAACGGGTTATCCAAGTAGCCTACCATTTTTCGTTATTACAGTTATTGCTAATGTGAAACCACAATAAATGAATATGAGATCTGCAGTATAAGAAGCTTTCAGAATCTTTTTTTCAATATATTATTATTTTTTTTCCATTATATATACACTCACTAAAATTGGAGTGACAACCTGCACTAAGACGTAAATGCATATAAATCCACTGATTATCTCTTCATCGCGGCACCTGTTAGTGGGTGGGATATATTAGACAGCAAATGAACATTTTGTCCTCAAAGTTGATGTGTTAGAAGCAGGAACAATGGGCAAGCGTAAGGATTTGAGCAAGTTTGACAAGGGCCAAATTGTGATGGCTAGACGACTGGGTCAGAGCATCTCCAAAACTGCAGCTCTTGTGGGGTGTTCCCAGTCTGCAGAGGTCAGTATCTATCAAAAGTAGTCCAAGGAAGGAACAGGGGAACCGGCAACAAGGTCATGGGCGGCCAAGGCTCATTGATGCACGTGGGGAGCGAAGGCTGGCCTGTGTGGTCCGATCCAACGGACGAGCTACTGTAGCTCAAATTGCTCAAGAAGTTAATGCTGGTTCTGATAGAAAGGTGTCAGAATACACAGTGCATCACAGTTTGTTGCGTATGGGGCTGCATAGCCGCAGACCATCAGGGTGCCCATGCTGACCCCTGTCCACCACCGAAAGAGCCAACAGTGGGCACATGAGCATCAGAACTGGACCACGGAGCAATGGAAGAAGGTGGCCTGGTCTGATGAATCACGTTTTCTTTTACATCACGTGGATGGCCGGCTGCGTGTGTGTCGCTTACCTGGGGAAC
The DNA here is from genome assembly GCA_039654765.1 of Mylopharyngodon piceus. Lineage (NCBI taxonomy): Eukaryota > Metazoa > Chordata > Actinopteri > Cypriniformes > Xenocyprididae > Mylopharyngodon > Mylopharyngodon piceus. Next base: position 18,317,288 of record CM077447.1, read on the forward strand.
ACATGGCACCAGGATGCACTATGGGAAGAAGGCAAGCCGGCGGAGACAGTGTGATGCTTTGGGCAGTGTTCTGCTGGGAAACCTTGAGTCCTGCCATCCATGTGGATGTTACTTTGACACGTACCACCTACCTAAGCATTGCTGCAGACCATGTACCCCCTTTCATGGAAACGGTATTCCCTGGTGTCTGTGGCCTCTTTCAACAGGATAATACGGCTGCCACAAAGCAAAAATGGTTCAGGAATGGTTTGAGGAGCACAACAACGAGTTTGAGGTGTTGACTTGACCTCCAAATTCCCCAGATCTCAATCCAATCAAGCATCTGTGGGATGTGCCGAACAAACAAGTCCGATCCATGGAGGCCCCACCTCGAAACTTACAAGACTTAAAGGATCTGCTGCTAACATCTTGGTGCCAGATACCACAGCACACCTTCAGGGGTCTAGAGGAGTCCATGCCTTGACGGGTCAGGGCTGTTTTGGCAGCAAAAGCGGGACCAACACAATATTAGGAAGGTGGTCATAATGTTATGCATTATGCCTATAATATATAAGTGTGTGTGTGTGTGTGTAAATATATATATATATATATATATATATATATATATATTTATTTATACCATAGTGACATTTACATCAACAGAATTAACAACAACATTCTCTGCATTACAGAAAACCAAATGTTTACTTGGTTCAAAAGGTCAGTGTCCTTAACCATCCTTCTAACTGAGACCTATTTCTTCATGTAATCTTAAGGACCACGTTTTGTTTTTAAAGAAGTAGTGTAATGACATCACTGAATAATCACTGAGGGAACAGCAGTATTGGCATGCGGATCAGTCCTCGTTGAAACTGATTTGGTGGCTCTTTGTAGACAGCAGTCATGTGGGAGCAGGAGCCATGTTGCACATTACAATTATGAAACATTAGGGATGCTCTGTTATTTTCAACAAAGAAATAAAAAAAAAATACAGATTAAATACAGACTTATATGCATATGTAACTAAGAATTTTACTGTTACAGAGACCAGGTCAGAGGTTTTGTTTTATAAAATGATGGTGGTTTGTTTTACTCTGTGTCTTTTTTAAGCAACTATATACCAGGCAGTGTAAGCAGGAAGGTACAATGTCAAAGCAGTAACATGTCAACGGTTCCTTGTAAAGAGAGTTCTCTGTCTAACAACAGTGGCTTTACAAGGATGAAACTATTTCCTATGATGTGCGTAGGACAGCAATCGTACAAAGACATATAAATCTAGCAATAAGGTATTGCAAATGATAGTTAGCTAGTTACACTATCACACTTATTACAGAGCTACTCACTAAATAAATAAAGATGTGGAAAAGAAAAATTGATTTGAGTTACAATTATTTTAGAATTATGCCTAAATTATCTTAAAGCTTCAGCTAAAAATAGTCCATTACTGTAAATGTACAAAACAATCATCCCAACAACAAGATGAACACTGAAACAATATTAAGTAATATTAATCCCGAAGTCCTCTGAGGTCATTTTCATTACAATTGATCACTGAGACGCAAGATGACGACAGTTGTGAGTCATCTGTGTGATACGAGAGACATATATAGAGTGCAACAGCTGGGCTATGTAAGTAATAATCCCACTCATTTTCCCCATAAGGGAATAGATTTTTAACAATAACTTATAAACCTTTAATGAAAGACATACTGTCATCTACAGTAAATGATATATGCTTTTGCTGAGGCCATCAGCCTGCATTATTTCAACTTTTTTCAATATTTGTGATAAAAAAAACTCCACCAATCAGAGAATCAAATACACAGTATATGCATATCTTGCAATAAACATAAATAAGATGTTTAAGATTCTTTTTTTCTAAAAACCTTAAGTCTAAATTTGGATTTACTTGGTTAAAAGCTTTTTCACAAGTATCAGCAGAATAAAACAAGTTCCTCAAAGGGGTAGAAGTATTACAGTCCAATAAAATAAACATAACGGAAATGTAAATCAAAATCTTTAAATCAATAATTTTATATTTATCCTTCTTTTTTTTATTTTGGTTATGTCATGTGCAATGCTTCATGGGATTGTAGTTCTTTCCCTCACTAAAGCCATTACGTACACAATCTTGTACCTTTGTATTTTTGTCTGATTTTTAAATATTTTTTTTGCTTTAAATCAAAGTTTGTAATGTTGTGATTCCCCTAGTAGCTGGTTGGATTTTTTTTTTTAAATCCCAATGGGAAAAATTAATGGAAAACTACTTCCGAAAACAAGGCCGCTGTAATAGTAGATGGGTACTGTTGAACTCTATACCGGTTTCAGTTACATGGATAAGCAGACTGATATTCACAATATTACGCAACATCTGACAGCTGGCACGACTGACCAATCAGAATGAGTATTCACATAATAACTCAATTTATTCACTTGGCACTGTTTAAACTGTGACACAAAATCAGTTTTAAAATGAACGGTCATTTCTTAAAACACGGTTGTCACCATTTTGCAGCATACAAGATATGCTGAAGTTGCTCTATTCATAAACATGATTGAAAGTAGGTTATATTACATAACTGAACCTTCATAAAGGCTATGAATCTCTCGTCTTGTTCCTGAGATACTCTCATCTGCTTGAATGATTGAATCATAAAACAACCTGCAGCAGGAGATTCCTTTCAGATGATGCTACCCTGAGACTGCTCTGTACGATAAACTAGCAGATGATTAAAAAACAGTTGCTGCTGTATTTTGCTCTCCCACATTCTGAACTTAACAGTTTGGGATTTCTCATAATTGGAAGGTGGAAATGTGTTGGACTTGTTCCACTGTTTGCAGTAAACGGACACATATGCACATACTGCGGTTTTCCAGAACTTCAAAGCTTTGTCATTTCAAATCAGATACAATATCTGTTCATTTTAGCTTATCTGTTTTTCTCAGTAACAAACCAGTCATGGGTGACTATAGCTGCAGTAACACCCTTTCACATATCAAACAGGAAGTGACACGGACTGAAGTGTAAGTACTCAGAGTTCACACATTGGGGATCAGAGTCTGTGTGAAGTTGAAATGTCTCACTTCGTGGTTAGAGGGATTTGCTCCCTGAGGAGCCATCAGTGAATGATGAAATTCTGGGACACACAAACTCCTACACTAACTATCCGAGGAACAGAACGGAATATAGAATGATGTTCCATAAGGAAAAGTTCAAAGTCTTAGAGAAAAACATGCAAGCTGCCACTTTACTCAACCTGGCTTTTAATGGCAGTCTTGGGTTTAGAAAATATCCTGTGCTTATAGTCAAATACCTTACTAATGTGGGTCAATTTGTGTCTCATAATCAAATAAATTAATGCATTAAAAAAAAATTAAATTACACTTATAAATTAATTACACTGTATAAATTAATTTCATAAATCAATATCCGCAATATCTCAATATTTCTAACAAAGATGATTCAAAGATATTGTTTTGGAAAACTCCACACATAATATCATTATAAAGGGGGGCCGGAGCTGACACCGGAGCGGACTCAGGGGCCGGAGCTGACACCGGAGCGGACTTAGGGGCCGGAGCCAACACCAGAGCGGACTCAGGGGCCGGAGCCGACACCAGAGCAGACTCAGGGGCCGGAGCTGACACTGGAGCAGACTCAGGGGCTGGAGCCATTTCTGGGTACCAAGACATCCCCTCATACTCAACCAGTACTCCTAGAGGTACATGCACGGGAGCCATTTTGGCTGAGGGCTCAGGTGTAGCGGCCATGACGGAACGAGACTCTGGAATGGCGGCCATGATGGGACGAAACTCTGGAATGGCGGCCATGACGGGACGAGACTCTGGCTCGGAGATTTCACACACGGGAGCGGATCTGGGAAACTCACTCGCAGGAAGCATTGTGACCACTGGCAATGCTGTATTATTTGGAGTGGGAATTTCTCTCACCGCTCTGATGGTGAACTTAAAGTCTCTCTCTATCACAATCTTCATGAGGTATTCAGTCAGGTCACAGCCAGCCAAGTCCATATTTACTGCGGCCATCAAAGGATCTGGGTTCACTGTGACCACTGTAATTGGCAGTGACGTGAGATCCATCTTTCGGTACGGTCGGTTCTTCTGTTATGTAAAGTGGTACTTAGAAATTCACACGGCGAGGAATAATTCTAGAAGGCAGATGTTAATCATCAAACACTCAGGAACCAGGAAATACGCAGGAGAAAACCACATTATAATCAACGAACGAGAACTGAGGGAGAACACAGGGTATATATACATGAGCAAACAAAGGGAACTTAACAAGATAATGAACAAGACACAGGTGAACATAATTACTAATTAGACACACTAGTGAACTGAACCAAAAACACAATGCAGGAGGGAAACACAGATCAGACATGTGACATCATCATAATCATTTTAATTTAAAGATTTTGACTTCTACAAACAAAAATTGTCATTTTAGTCATGCAAAGTCCAGAGAACTGCTTTATCTGTCCCTGCCAATCTAACAACAACAAAGCCCATTAGCAATCTGTCTTTTCAGTCTCAAAATTAATGTTTGATCAAATGGTCAATCATTCACAAAACTATAATTTATTACACAAACGCATTTTGCTGATATGCAATCTGATTCCATCAATTGCTATTAACCAAGCAGGATATTCAGTGATAGCTGCATATTTCTCAGTTTACCTTAGGAAAGAATCATCTGCAGTGGTTGTCACAATCAATTACTACAAGAAGAACTAAACGATCATTCATTCAGGTCTGAAAGAAATATCTACTTACTAACACTATAAAAATGCAAATCAGCACGTCTGTTTTGTTGAGGTGAACCACCCACTCCGTCTGTGGGAATGAGAAGAGATGAGATGTGCTTCAGAAGTACCTCTCTTCTATAGGAACAGGTAAACCCACGCCTAGCACAGAGACAAATTTATCTCATCCAGAAAAGTGCTGCCCACACTGACTGAGGCTAGACAGGTGTTTGAGCCTCTCTCTAAATGTCAGCGCTTTAGCTTTTAGAAACAGCACTTCAGTTATTCTGACAGATTAATTGGTTATGTATCAATCGTTATACAAAGAGCCCTACCAGCTAAAAAGGCCAGTTTAAACCGAAATGAACAGTCAATTCACAATCGACAAAACCAAATCCAGCCCTACATTTTTTATTGTTTGAGAAGCCATTTCACTCGGATATATGTCACAATAGGGAACAAAACACAATCACAACATCCGTTTCATGCCGACTTTAAGATTTAAAAAAGACGTCTTTATGGTTAAACTAGTTAAGATTGGGAAAGCAGTATTCAAAGCATAATATGGTGCTTTATTATAACTACATTTACTTATGTTAGATTATGGAAGACAAATGGGTTGCGAAAATATAAATATCTTAATGTAATATCAAAATATGAACATCTAGAGTAACTGATATAAATGTTTTTAGTTCCTGCAGAATATTTTACTCAATCATCTTCTGAAGATGCAAAAGGAAAGGCAATAAAAACTCTTAATTTAATTTACAAATATCAAAGGCTGAAATTGTTCACACATCAGATGGGATGCACTATAAAAAGACAAAGCAATAAAAAACAATCCAAATGTGCTTTGTTCAAAACAAGACACTTCAAAACAAAGGAATAAAATCCACAAAGGAACTTAAATGAGTGTGATTCACTAGCTTTGCTTTTTACTTCCTCAGATCTGTCACAACCATCATCACAAAGTCTATTTAATTCTGTTCAAACTGTGCTTACTGTCATTCTGCTGCTTTGTTCCTATGTTTTGTGTTTGTGTGTGTGTGTGTGTGTGTGTGTGTGTGTGTGTGTCAGCTACAATATGGGGACCACAATATCCCCACAAATATGGCAACATACAAATTCCTTTTTGGTCCCCATGAGGAAAACAGCTTATAAATCATACTAAGTGATGTTTTTTGATAAGCTAAAACTTAAAGTTTTTTTTTGTGTGTGTGTGTGTGTGTGTGTGTGTGATGGGTAGGTTTAGGGGATAGAATATACAGTTTGTACAGTATGAAAAACAATATGGCTATGGAATGTCACCATAAAACATGGAAACCCAATGTATGTGTGTGTGTGTGTGTGTGCGTTTTGTTCAGGTATACCCTACTTTATAGGAACAATATGTCTATAAAATGCAACAGCTATGGGGACAACAGTATCCCCACAAAGATGGCATTATACAAAATCCTTGTCATTGTGAGGACATTTTTTGGTCCCCATGAGGAAAACAGCTTATAAATCATACTAAGTGATGTTTTTTGATGATCTAAAACGTAAAGGTTTTTTTTTGTGATGGGTAGGTTTAGGGGATAGAATATACAGTTTGTACAGTATAAAAAACAATATGTCTATGGAGTGTCACCATAAAACATGGAAACCCAATGTGTGTGTGTGTGTGCGCATTTTGTTCTACGTTATGGGGACAATATGTCTATAAAATGCAACAGCTACAATATGGGGACAACAATATCCCCACAAAGATGGCAATATACAAAATCCTTGTCCTTGTGGGGACATTTTTTGGTCTCCATGAGGAAAACAGCTTATAAATCATACTAAGTGTTTTTTGATAATCTAAAACTTAAAGTTTTGTGTGTGTGTGTGTGTGTGCGTGTGTGTGTGTGCGCGCGCATTTGTGTGTGTGATGGGTAGGTTTAGTGGATAGAATATACAGTTTGTACAGTATAAAAAAAACACTATGTCTATGGAATGTCATTATAAAACATGAAAACCCAATGTGTGTGTTTGCATTTGTTGGTATGAAAGCAAGAGACAGATCACCCTTTTCTCTTGTCTGGGTTTCATCCAGTTCCATCACCGATGAGAAAAGCTGCTCACTCCCCTTTATAGAGGAATATGCAAATCAGAGAATGAAAAGCTGTAATTAATCCACATTTTACACACTGGCATGGCAACAGCTGCAATCAATGTGTCGAGACAGCACTGTTTTTACAGAGGTGGATTTTGTGTTTCCTATAGGACCTAGATCAATGGTTTCATCATGAACTAGCTGAAGTGATCAGTTTTTTTTGTTTCAATCCTCCCTCCCTCTAAAGGCATAAAAAAGAAGTGACAGTAGATTATATTTAAAGAAACCATTCTCCCAAAAATCTCATGCCGTTCCACACTTGTATGACTGCCCTCCTTCCGTGGAACACAAAATGAGACTTTTTACTGGTCAAATTCAATTAATAAGGACTCAAATTTTGGTCTGTTCCTGAAAATATATGAGCCGTTTCATATATGGACCATTTATGTCATGCTACTTTATGGTGCTTTTTTTTTTGCATCCCTTTTTCAAGCTTGAAAGCCTCAGTCCCCATTTTGTAATTGCATGGAAAAGATCAGGACATTATTCAAACTGTCCGTAGTGTTCCAAAGATGTAAGAAAAACTTTATGACTGCGACAGAAGCTATTTTGTAATGGAAACAAAGCTACAGAGCTGCATGTTTTTGTCAGACACCCAAAGCCGGAGTGAATTGATTACAGTAGTAAAGTAAACATTATCTAGACACTGGTTTACAAAAGTTATTTTGCTTACATAACACACGCCAAGGTCTGTCTCCAGACTGCCGCCCTGTATCTAGGATCTGATGCACAACACAAGCAACAGGAAATGTGGCACTAAACTGCACTTCACTGGAATTACATCTCCACGGCAGAATTTCCAAGCCACATTTTTGAACGTCCGCCAACGAGTCATGTGACAACATAATTTGAACATAAACACAATGCTTTCTAAAATAGGCTATTACTAGACTGAAGACTCTGTTTCTGTTTAAAACTTGAAATAAACAGAAGTGTTTATAAGTTAATAAGTGTTAAACGCTTCAAATTTATCTTGGTTTGTGACTTGACATAGACATTTTGCACTTTGCTACACAAGAAGATTATAATTTACAGAGTTTCTCACAACTAAATGACAGAACGATTGAAATATTTAAATGCTACAAAGTCTCATGTGACTATGACAACCTTATAAAACTAAAGCCCAAAGTCTAGTTCACTTTTACGCTTATGTGAGGGTCAGCATACAGTGCGCATAATGCGAATTTTGTCAGGAGAAGAGTACGTGCGTACTGCATACGCACCGCGGGATTTTTTGTAACCGCTAGTACTTGTACGCGCAGGCCGCATATGCGCATTTATTTATTTATTTATTTATTTATTTTCAGTAATTAGTTTATCCACAAGGTGGCAGCCGTGCCCTGGGAGCGTCGATCCACAAGGTAGTCAAAGAAAAACTGCATAAACAGAACAGACCAGAAAGCATGAAAGCTACAGCGACAATGGAGGCATACATAGACGACAGATTGTGCGAAGAGGTTTGAAAGTACCATCATTTATACAACTCTAGCATGAAAGAATACAAAAATGTTTACATGGGCTGTAACTCGTGGCGAGAGATTGCTCAAAACTGCGCATGCGTCGAACGCCTGTGTATGCAAGTATACTTTCCAAATTCCAAAGGTGCTTCGACTGTGCGCGTACACTAGCGTACGCGAAAAAAAAACGAAGTATACCCAGGGCATAAAGGCTTGAAATGCCTCTTAAACAATCTTACCTGGAGAAATGTCAGCTGTCTGTGAAGTTTTATGCAAGTTAATAATTAAAGTTTATTAATAGCTGATGAGTAATTCTTTAAGTTTTAGACAGAGGAATCGTTTTAACTAATTTTATTCTCCCTTCAAAGAATTGCATAAACTTGCATAATGCACTGTGGGTTAAATGAGCACAGTGCATTATGTCCCCCCCCCCCCCCCCCACCTCTGAAGAGCTTGCACGTAGAAAGTCCTCTGGTACAACAATCAGACATCATTATTTGCACTGTCTAATTGTGTAGTGCTATCAGATCAGAGCTTATGTGAAATGCTTTGAGCTATTTATACATTTATTAATTTACTTTGAGCCATTTATATACATACATAGAGACCTCTCTGCCTTCGTTGCCTGTCTGTAATTTATGGTTACATTGTTAAAATCATCATTTATTCACCCCATATTGTACCAAACCTGTATGCACCGTGGAACACAAATGGAGAAGTTAAGCAGAATATTCACACTGCTTTCCCAGCCCCCAGTGGACTATAGGGAATAGTGAATGAAGGTATAGTGAGCGATTTCAGACACAGCCTAAAAGTACATGAAAATGAAACTGAAACAATAACAGAATGTGACATTGTCAAGCTCCAAAAATGACTGAAAAGTATCACGAAAGTAGTCCATTTGACTCATGTGCTCTACTCCAAGTCTTCTGAATCCATATGATAATTTAGAAGAAAAAAAAAAAAAAAAAAAAAATTTGTACTTCAGACACTTCTTGAAATAAAACACAAGTTTAAAGGGCTGCTTTTAAAGTGCATTTTTTTTTCATTTTCTGGTCATTATTCAGTTTCATGCTCAGTCAGTTTAATATATGCTATTGTCTAAACCTTTATTACTGTTCAAAAGTTTGGGGTCAATATGATTTTTTAAAAAAGAAATTAATAATTTAATTAATCCAGGATGCATTAAACTGATCAAAAGTGACAGTAAAGACTTTTTACATTGATACAGACAAATTTTATTTAAAATAAATGCTGTTCTTTTGAATGTTCTGTTCATCAAAGAAAAATGGCTAATGGTTTCCACAAAAAACATTAAAAAGCTGTTTTCAGCATTGATAATCATTAGAAATGTTTCCTGAGTACCAAATCAGCATATTAGAATGATTTCTGAAGGATCATGTGACACTGAAGACTGCAGTAATGATGCTGAAAATACAGCTTTGCCATCACAGGAATAAATTACATTTTAAAATATATTAAAATATTTTAAATTGTACTAATATTTCAAACTAATGTTTTTTTTTATTGAATTTTTATCAAATAAATGCAAATAAAATTGATGTGCATAGGAGACTTCTTTCAAATACAATAAAAATCATATTGACACCAAACTTTTAACCATTGAAAAAAAACCACAACAAAAATCAATAAATAGGCAGCAGGTGACAATCTAATGCTAATGAGAATTTCTTTGTGAATGAAACAAAGCTGGACGTATCCTGACTACACCACAATCTGGAAAACATCAGAAGCATCTTACAAATCTCGCAAGATGACAAGGAGAGAACAAACAGCAAATTATTTCATTATTTAACACTCCCATATTGCTCAGGCTCTCATATGATACAGAGGATGAAACATTATCTTGCTAGCCAACTGGTCAAATGTAATTATGTGCATGCTGAGTCATACTGCTCTTCTGTGTTGAAGACATCCAATTATGTCTCTAAAAGGGGTTAAATTGCTTTACAAGGATCAGTTGGTCTTGTTGGCCATACCCACTAAACACTAAAAACAAGTAATTCACACAATCTATCCATGACTCTATCCATTTTCAGAATCAAAAGTCATTAATCTACATAGCACCTGGAAGGCTTGTATGCTGTTATGTAAATATTCATGTGCACATCTCAAAATAGTCTGATTTATTTTCACCCCAGTTTGTTGTTAACACATTGTGCTCGAGGGTTCAACTTATTTTGAAGCTCCCTGAAAACAACCTTGATTGTTGAATATTCCTGTTCTTGACGCTGCATGTTATACATACATTTAAAGATACATTTGCAATTGGGAATCAAGACGTTTTATGAGTGTTTGCAGATATGGTGCCTTTAAACAGAATTGCTCAGCATGAAGGAAGTGTCAGGACTGAGACATGCTGACAGGCTGTACAAAGTGACACTGATTTCACTAGAAGTGACATTTATGCCTTTTGGTTTCCAGATGGGAACCTGTCTGTCGATTCAGCTTTTAAAATCAGAGTACTTTTATGTTATTGTGCATCATTTTAAGATAATCTTTACATAGGTCTAACCCTGAACAATGCTTCATTTGTAGCAGAATCAAAGACACATAAAGAATGATTTCATTTAATTAAACAACACTACATTTAATTTTTAACTCAAGGTAATACCCAAGGTAATAGAATTTCTCTCTCTTGGATCAAGGAAGAGCAATTAAAACAGTGTCCTATCACCTTCTTACAATCTTGTTCCTCGTGACAGAATGCAGGTCAGACCGTCTCTCATGGGAGTAACGTCTAGACAACACAATGAAACATTTTGAGAAACGTTTCCCCCTCCCCAAACGATCAGTCAGTACTGTCTGGAAAACAAAAAAACTGTCTGAAATGCCTGAGTGGTGACTTACGAATAGAATAAATTTAATATTGTATTCCCCGTTTGGGACGGGGAATTAAATCTTTTGCGTTCCCCTGAGAAACTTTGCATTCCCACGCAAATATATTATCGTTCCCTTCAATAATAATAAAAAATAAAAAAATAAAAAAAAAGATATTATCGTTCCCTTGCTGTGAGCTCGGACAAACACTTCCTGTTTAATGTCCCGCTGGCTGGCAGTAGTGTTTCAGTCAGCTCCATATGTTAATAATTCACACAATGCGCGACTCGTTGGACTCAAATGTAAAGAAATGCAGTCAGTGCTTAACTCAAGGAGTTCAGTTAAGTTGCCGATATATTCACAGATTCGAACTTCCCGGATCAATAACTCGTGAGTTAAACGTTGTTAATACACAAATGCAGCTATTTCCAATCATAGTAACCTAGACAACGAGCTACAACAACCCAATTTTCCTCAAATGTGCTTTACAATATATAAATTGGTCTCTATGAGCAGGCGGCGGAGAGACACGTCTGAAGGGACCGTCTGAAAAGTGCAAAACCCAAAACCCTTTTGCTCATTTTATATTATGAAAAATACTCAATAACTTCACTGTAACACACTGTACTGTCACCAAATTCAGTTAACACATTACTGCTCTCCTGCTGGTTATAGGTACTACAACACTTAGTTTGGCAAGTAGCACATAAAGGCCTTTACACAAATGATGTTGGTACGCAGCTTACATACAACAGCTTTTGCATGATAATTGCTTACTGAATATGATGGCATTACAATTTATTTAATATTTTTACTAATAACAGTGAAGTTATTGATTTTGTTGCATAATAAATAATCATAAAATAATCTTTATAATGGGAGTGGATGGTGCCCCAAATTCTAAAGACAGAAAAAATGCACATCCATTATAAAAGAAGTCCACACAGCTCCGGAGGGGTTAATAAAGGCCTTCTGAAGCGAAGCGATGCATTTGTGTAAGAAAAATATCCATATTTAAAACTTTATAAACTGTAATCTCTAACTTCCGCTAACTGTCGTACGTGCGTTCACGAGAGAGTGGTGTCCCAGCTTGTGACGTAAGACGCATGCGCAGCGTGAGAATATGCTAATCTCGCGAGAACCAAGTTGTGTACAGCAAAGGAAATCCACGTGAAGAAGCGAATTATTTGAGCTATACTCTACATTTTATTAGTGTTAAAATGCTGATTTCTTGTGAATATCTGGGTTGCTTCAACAAAGCTAAAGTATGAGATTACGTGCGCCGACATCAAAGGGAGATGCAGAGCGCTGTGCGTGACTGGCTGCCGCTTCAAAACTGGATTGTTTGTATGTTTTGCTGCACTGATCGGATTACTGCTTTATTTGTATTTCTATATCACCATCGGATTACTGTGCTTTTCGGATTACTCCAATTCTAACTGTTGGTGCTTTGGACTTGATTGTTGACTGCAATTTTTACTGCCTGCAAGTTTTGCCATCGGGCTGCTGCGAGTTCTCTACCCTGTTGCGTCTTTCACCACTTTCGGCTCATCAGATGGGTGAGTTACCGCTTTCTCTATCAGTTGCGCGGTTTGTTTACTGCTTGCTATCTGGGTGTGTTGTCTCCCTCTTAGCCTGCTGTTTTTGGTGATGTGACTTACGGGTTTTGGCTAACGTGGTTTTCGCTAGTGATTGGCATTTACTCCGACAATATAAACATGCCTCGGCCAACAGTTTTTCAGTTTGTTTTGCTGCTCCAGCCTCCTCCATCTCCTGGAGTTCCTGGTCGGTATACTCCGGTTCAAACAAATATGGCTGGGCAAAAAACAAAGTCTTCTCTTGGTTTATATCGAAATCCTCTGACATTTTTCTTAAGAAATCCTAGTTTTGTACTTTTAATTCGTGACCGGTGTTTTGTTTTGCTCTCTCCTCTGCACTTCCGTGTTTGTCACCGGAGCTCACACTGTGCATGCGTCTTACGTCACAAGCTGGGACACCACTCTCTCGTGAGCGCACGTATGACAGTTAGTGGAAGCTAGAGATTACAGGTTATAAAGTTTTAAATACGGATATTTTTCTTACACAAACACATTGCTTCGCTTCAGAAGGCCTTTATTAACCCCCGGCGCCGTGTGGACTTCTTTTATAATGGATGAGTGCATTTTTTTCTGTCTTTAGAATTTGGGGCACCATCCACTCCCATTATAAAGCATGGATTAGCCTGGACATTATTTAATATAACTCTGATTATATTTGTCTGAAAGAAGAATGTCATATACACCTAGGATCTCATTAGTTCCCTCAGTAGTTCCTGTATAAGTACTCCTGGGTTTGTTCACTCTTTGTCCTGTCACTGTTATGTTTGGATGTGTTATTAAACCTCTTGAGTTCTTTGGAAACCTGCTTTCTTCTGCCTTAGTGCACATACTGTTACACCTCATTTATGTTCTTTGGAGTCTGTTATTTTATTCTTTTATTTTTAACCTGTCGGGTTAAATATGCTTATCCATTAATCACAAAAGACTGGAAATTGATTAGTTAAGAGTTGAATTAAATTAAAATGAATTAAAAGGAGGGCTGGCAATCGTATTCCTTGATTAGTGTTCCCCTAATTTGCAACATTTAAAATAAACTTTCACTGTTTAAAAAAAAAATATTAATGTATATTTAATCGAGTTTGAGAGATTTCATGTGTAACAAAATCTGCATGTTCCACCATATATCCTGGCATTTAGGACATTCAAAATCATATAATTTTGTCACAGGTATGGCAAAATGATCTGGTGCTGAACAGCAGCGTCTTTATAGACAGCGTTAAGATGTATAGACCTTGTTGTAAGTCTATGGTGTTATATTACATCTGAGGTGAAATCCATTAAAGTTTATGAGACTAAAGAGCATTACACAAATAACATTATGCAATATAATTATTTTTATTCTACATTATTTGATATTGGTATAAAGACCCTAACTGCCTGCATTAAATTATCACTTTGCTTATTGTAGGAAACTCATATATGGGAGACTGGGAGGGTGTAAACACTTGTCTGTAACTTTTATGCTTTATGTAGCCATTTTCATACTTTATATAATATTCCCATGTTTATTTGCTACACATTAAACTGTGTAAATAAATGTCGAATACAAAGAGCCCAGTTTTTCTGTTCGTGTCGGATGAGTGAGAGGAAACTTGATGTATGTACTGAGTATACTGAATTGATGAATAATGTTTTTGAAGTATGCAGGTGTGTAGTATGAATACTGGGAATGCATACATCCGTCATGTTTTTCATTTGTCCTTTGACCCATTGATAGTAAACTACAACTGCGAAAATAATTTGCTCAGGAAGTTGTTAAAGAAGTACTGTAAAGTGATGGCCATTTTAAAAGGGCACACAATTTAGCGGGACCAGTGTATCGCAATTCCTAAACGAATGACTCCTATGAACCGATTCTTATTAGTGAATCAAGAACAGCACCACCAGACAAGACAGATTATTCTTATGAGCCGGTGTTCTAACGAATAATGCTACCAATCAGATTGTGCTACCAACACTATATTTGCATAGTTTTTAAGGGTCGGGTCGATTTTTTGCCCAATTCTCCCCTTCTGAAAATCTTAGGTAGTCTCAATTATCTTGATGGCTCTACAGATTATCTTATCAGATTTTCCTGTGGTGTGATGTGTGTTTAGAGTGATTGAATCTGCTCGGAAGAACATCGGGGCCGTACCGTTCTCAAATCGTTGATACTCGATCTCACAGCAATTCGTACGTATTTTACGAGGTGGCTAATTCGTACAAATTCGTATGACCTCACTCGTACGAATTCATACGTTTTTTGCTAAATCGTACATATTTTACGAGTTGCCAAAGTCATATGAATTCATACGAATGACCTACCCCTAACCCCACCCCTAAACCTACCTGTCACTGGGTTTAGACAAATCGCATATATTCGTACAAGTGAGGTCGTACGAATTCATATGAATTAGCCACCTCGTAAAATACGTACGAATTGGTCGTGAGATAGTGTGGCCCCGACGTTCTTCCGCTTTGATTGTCGGGAAAAGACAGCTGCGGAGCTTGCTTCAGTGTGGGCTCGGCAAAAGTGCTCAATGCCAAACCTAAAATGCCAAATGGGACACATGGTCTCATGAACTTAAAGGACAAGCTCACGCGGCAGCCATTGTAAGTCCACAAGAGCGAAAGTGCACGTGAAGTGTGCCATTTAGGACAGGCCCAAAAACACAACAATGTAGCCAGTGCTGTCTGAATATCAAACTAATGATTCTTACAAGTCGGTTCTTTTTTATTGAACCAAAACATTCAGTGCGGCCAGTGTAGTCCGATTCTCGAATGAATGATGCTCATGAGCATATTCTTTTTACTCAATCAAAAACATCATGAACCGCTTCTTCTGAATGAAGAACATACAATGGGCCTGTCCAAATATCCACACTTGCGATCTTTGCACTTGACCTTACTTTTTGCTTACATGACATATTTCCTGTATTTGGCCCAAGTGTGAAGACCGCAAGTGTATATAGAACGAGATTACCTGATGGGACACACTTATAGGGGCGGTTTCCTGGACAGAGATTAAGCCTAGTCCTAGAATAAAATGGCCCTTTAAACCAGATTAACAGAAATCTGCTTTCTCTGTCATGGTTTAAAATAGTCCTAGACTTAGTCTACTCCAGAGTTTAATAAACTCATTTCCTGGAGGAAGACTAGAGCTACTCCAGGACTAAATTGAGGCTTAAATTAAACCTACCAGGAGACAGGTTTAACTTCAGATTAACATTGTGTTTCAAAGAAGACACATGTATTACTTGGATATATATCGATATAGATATACACTGTGTGTGTGTATATATATATATATATATATATATATATATATATTTTTTTTTTTTTTTTTTTTTTTTTTTTGTGATGCTGTTCACTTTATTTAAAAAATTTATTGTGATTTAACACCATTGTTTCTGGTTCAGATGTTATTGCTTCATGTTAAATTGACTTGAAATGGTTACTAGAACTCACTTGATGTTTTCATTTTGAAATAACATGTTTCAGTCAAGTAACCAAATCAAACACGACTTTTTACTTCCCATCATGCTTTGCACCGGGCTGAATTGGGAGAGTAAATGTTGAAAAAGTGTTATTTTATGCATTTTTTAGAAAGATGAGAATATGGAGAGACTTCTTACTGTTTAATGTTCTATTATGTAAAAGTTTTTGTTACGTTAGTGTTTTTTGGAGATTACCATTGTGGTGAAGTGTTGAGCTTGTGCTTGGGTTGAGGACCTGCTAACAAGATTTGCCTTTTTATTATTATTATTATTATTATTATTATTATTATTATTATTATTAAGCAACCACTGTGATAGTGTTTTAGATCAAACAAGCATCATTTCTAGACTGCCAACAGCAAACATCATGTGAAAATAGTTATGTTTGTTCATCTATTTTATCATCTATTTAAATAAAATTCATTACAAACAGATTTCCAAGGCATTTCTTCTTTATTTTTACAGCTGATGTATTTTGCTTGCTTTAAAAGAACTGGCCCTTGTTTAGTAAAGTTTTTTTTTTTTTTTTGGATTGCAGTCTATTTCTGCTGCCATTGTTTTCCTTGGATTTGTTTCTCAGTTCCATGGAATTTTAAGCTTTTCTTGGTTCATTCCATGTTTTCTAGGCAATCTCGCTCATGCTAATTCAGATTAGCACAGCTGGTTTTAAATTAATCTAGTTTATTTTAATTCAGGACTCCATAGTCCAGGTTTTAGTAATCTGTACTTAATCTGTGTTTCAGAAAGCCATTTTTTAAGACATGATTAACTATTCTAGATTAAGGCCTGTCCTGGCTTAATTTAAACCCTGTCCGGAAAACGCCCCATAGTGTTGTAAATATGCAAGTGTTTACAGAGCTTTATTTTGAATTACAGTACTTTGCACTTTAAAATAACTTCTAAATGTCTGTTCAATAGTCCCTATGTAGCCTAACAGACAACACAATTTAGTATTGTAGTGCTCAAGTGATAAAAAGCAGTTGCAAATGTTGTACAAAATAGTCATCTTTGCACCAATAAAATGTACAACACTTTATATTTTACTACCAAATTATATGTAATATCTAATTAATTTAACTTACAGAGGAATATTTTCTTTGACATCTCGCGATTTCGAGGCACGCGAGTTCCTGAACATGATGCATGGGATACACTTAGCGAGTATAGTGCGTTAAGAGCACTGAGCTTTGGCGTTTTTAAGACCTGAGACAGACTTGCGCACTTACTTCCTTTTGCGCGCACGCGCTCTCAAGTGGCCGCAAGTGTGGGTATTTGGACTGGCCCAAAATGATACCCGAACAAATTACCCTTATGAGTCGGTTAGTGTGGCCATTAGTCATTTTCCCGAGCTAATGATTCATATACGTCGGTTCTTTTTTACTGAATCAAAACATACAGCGCGACTAACAAACACACCTTTACAAAAACTGTATTAAATAAACAGTTTATCTGTTCGTTGAAATCTGTAAATTGGAATAAGAATTCTTTACAAAACACATCCCTACCGCTCTCCCTAACGTTTTAGGTATGGCAGTCTTTCAAGTTGATTAGATGTTCATTAACTGTTTTGATAAAATGTCCCTCCTTTGTAGTTAGCGTCGGCGCGCGCAGTCTTTCAACAACGCACACTAAGCCGCTTTGTGATCTACGAAAAAGGACATTTTTCATGTTTTTTTTTTGTTTGTTTTTTTGTTTGTTTGTTTTGGATTGTAAGTTAGATTGCATTAATGCTTTTCTGTGTTGAAGCACGTGCTTTACGTAATTCATACTAATTTGGTTACCATTTTCAGCATCATCTACGTCAGACTAGGGCTCAGCTGAACTGAAATAACAGAGGAAATGTTAATACAACGCACTGTGGACTGACAGACGTCTGCTGGGGCGTAATGGATCATTTCAATTCCAGCATGATTACAGCGCTGCGTCGGTACCGTGGCATCACAACACAGTCACCATGTGTAGCAATCCTCATGTGGTCATAGGAATACTGCTCCAGAAGTATTAAAGTTGTTCCGACAGCAAGGTGAGTTTTAGGTTTCTTAATGCACTGCGTTCTGTAGAACAATACAGCATTATTTTGCATGTTGTTCAATGCGAATTGTGATTGTTAACGCTTCCACCTCCACGATCTTTCAAAGTTGAGTCGTGATTCTTGATCAAATTGAAGCCGTATTAAGTTTATGGTGCTATCACTGCGTAAGCATGCGTAATTTGGAGATTAGTGTGTTTTGGCAGGTTTGAATGGTTTTCTATTAAAATCAAGAACTGCTGTTTTGTTTTTGCATAATTTGTTTCTTAAACTGGGAAGGTCTGCGTAAAATATGCCTAATTTTACGAATAAAGCTTTTTTAGCAGTATTATTTCTTGCTTTATTCCACACCACAAGGGACTAATGATTGTACTTTGATGTTGAACTTTTAATTCTTACAATTTAATAACTTTATACAAGTAGTGATTATTGCTGTGTTTTATGTAAATGTAATCAGTTGTGCCTAGCTTTTTGCATGACTCCCTGTTGTAAAATCCAACTGGTCATTTCTTGGTCCAAGTTGTTTATTAGCTGGGCGTTTCTGTTACAATGTTCAAAAGAAATTAGCTGGTAGATGTTTTATTACTTGTTAGTGTGGTCTACCACCTTGCACCTGCAACTATACTAACGGATTTTCATCAGAATATCATTATAAAACCATCAGTTTCGAGGTGTATATACAGATGTGTTTGTTTTTAGGTTGCTTTTACTCCTCGCTCTCCACCTGTTTTGTGATGGATTGAGCCACAATGTCGCAGCTGTACTACCGCAGAACGGATAACTCCTCGTACCGGGACCGCATTCCGCTGCGGATAGTGCGCGCCGAGTCGGAGCTCTCCGGGCAGGAGAAGTCCTACCTCAGCGCCGTGGAGAAGGGCGATTACGCCAGCGTGAAACTATCGCTGGAGGAGGCGGAGATCTACTTCAAGATCAACATCAATTGCATCGATCCTTTGGGGCGCACGGCTCTGCTCATAGCCATTGAGAATGAGAACTTGGAGATCATTGAGCTGCTCCTCAGCTTCAACGTGTATGTCGGGGACGCTCTGCTCCACGCCATCCGTAAAGAGGTGGTGGGAGCCGTGGAGCTCCTGCTGAACCACAAGAAGCCCAGCGGAGAGAAACAGGTTTGTGAGCGCTGTGTGTAAAGAACTTGTCTGCTAGTTCATAGTTTGTTAGACCACATCTCTTGTCTCAAAATGACCAACAAAACAATATTCCATAACATAACTTAAATGTGCATAATTAAACCAGCCTGGTTTTAAAGTCTTCAGTTGGTTTACTGATTGGCTGACCCTAACCCTAAGAGCCCAAACTCCTTAAAAACTATCAAACTAGACCAGTCTGACTAGTGGAACCTGAGTTGATTCGAAACTTACTGGGGGGTAAAAGCAAGCAAAAATGTCTTAAAATAAAGCATAGAATTTTATATTAACTACGCAACAACTATATGCAAAATATTAACATGAATAGGAAAACATATTGTCAATTTTGTGTTCTATAAATGATTTTGAATTTTGATGATTTCATGCTCTCAATCATTAATTGCACAAAACAATTAATTGCCAAACTAAGCAGATGCCAACTATTGTTTTGTATAATTAATTTAGTTAGCTTTTGCCAAGTGATGGATGAATTTGTGGCAAAATAGTTTTATCAGGCACATTACCTGTGATTTCAACAGTAAAAGAAATCAGACATGTTTTCTTCTCACTTCAGGTTAATAAGCTTATTTATTTTGCTCTCCTAACTATACATAATTATTTGAATATAGTTTTTGAGTTTTATTATTTGTGTTTTGCTTTGTTTTTCCCTGCTATCTGTGAACCAGAACAGACATGTGGTCATTTTTAGTCCTGAAACGAAACCCACAAAATTACACGACTTGTAGAGCAGATCTGAATTTAGTAGGGATGCATGATATATCGGCCACCATATCGGTATTGGGCGATATGTGTTCATTTTTAATGTTATCGGCCCAATAAGAAAATTTGGCCGATATATCAAATAATGGATTATTTCCTTCAGCTGAGACACTTCAGATGCGCACTGTTCACCATGATGGTTTTGAATTGCTTGAAATATGGAGTCACTTCAAAAAGGAAACTACAGTTAAAAGGATAGTTCACCCAAAAATGAAAATTATCCCATGATTTACTCACCCTCAAGCCATCCTAGGTGTATATGACTATCTTCTTTCAGACGATCACAATCAGAGATATATTTAAAAATATCCTTAGTCCTCCAAGATTTATAATGGTTGTGAATGGGGGGCCGCATTTTGAAGTCAAAAATAATGCATCCACCCATAAAAAAAGTAATCTATACGACTCCAGTGGGTTAATAAAGGCCTTCTGAAGCGAAGCGATGCATTTTTGTAAGAAAAATATCCAAATTTAAAACTTTATAAATTCAAATATCTAGCTTCCGGCGGACTACCATACACAGATTGCGGTAGTCGACTTGCGGCGGAAGAGTATCCTTTGACCTGACGCACAATGAAATGACGAACATGGAGGCGCAGAGTATACAGTAAAATCACCAGTCATTGATTATATGTCTAAAATGATAATTTTTAAAGAGAAATTTCGGAGGATTTCGATATAAGAGAAGAGGAGCTTAAATTTGTTGCACAGCCCTATTTGTTTGAACCGCGAGAGGCGTCTTACAATACTCCTACATCCTGCATACATCGCGCCAGAGGATTACTCATTTGGCGCAAATCGTCCGCCGGAAGCTAGTTATTTGAATTTATAGTTTTAAATATGGATATTTTTCTTACAAAAACGCATCGCTTCGCTTCAGAAGGCCTTTATTAACCCACTGGAGTCATATGGATTACTTTTTTTTTTTTTATGGTTGGATGCATTATTTTTGACTTCAAAACGCGGCCCTCCATTCACAACCATTATAAACCTTGGAGGACTAAGGATATTTTTAAATACATCTCTGATTGTGTTTGTCTGAAAGAAGATAGTCATATACACCTAGGATGGCTTGAGGGTGAGTAAATCATGGGATAATTTTCATTTTTGGGTGAACTATCACTTTAAGTGCAACATGTGCAGCGCAAGTCTGTCATATAGGCTAAATAAAATTATAATGAGAACATTATAATCGTGTGCTTGGGACATGGCTTTTAATGGTAAAACATCTGTCTTTATAATCAGGCTCTCAAAAATTGTATAAAAATTTGGATTTAGATTTATCGGCCAATATATCGGTTATCGGCTTTCAAATATAAAGAGTTATCGGTATCGGCCAAAATTTTCATATCGGTGCATCCCTAGAATTTAGATGTTCTCCATTGCTTGATTAGCTGGAGATTTCATTGGGTCTCTCTGGACGTGAAACCTTCAAAACATCTCTTATCAACTTCTCATAAAACAACCAGTTATTGCAGATATGGATTGCTTTTAGGGCTGAAAGGAATTCTTCATTTGTCAATGCTGACATGAGAACACTTTAGAAATGGTGTGCTTATATGGCTGCTTCTTTTCACAGGAGAAAACTGCCTGCTATAAAAAGCTCTATGTTCAGACTCTTAGGCATGTGAATTAATAATAACTGTTGTTCTAAAAGTGTTTGCTTTTCAGCCTTTGCTCCCTCACCAACTGAGTGATTTGTATGAGTACTTGTATGTCCTCAACTCTTAACTTGATTTCATTTTCCTTTATTGGCAGAAGGAATAGACTGGATTGCTGCAGCACTGATTCAGAGAATTGATAAGCATGTATGCATCATTCACAAACCAGAGCAGCTGCACATCTGATCTTTCCTTCCTCAATCCCTAAGCACTTTTTCTTTTCCTCTGTCTCTGTGTCTCTTCCTGTCTGTGTCTATTAATGTCACATTTATAAAACTTTTTGATATGCAAATGACTAAATCAGCATGTCTAAATACCACAAGAGGGCGAGTGAGTACACAGGAACAGGTTGTTTGCTTTGATTTCCTAAATTATAATTCTGATGACCAAATTATGATGTTATGATTCTCTTTTCGTGACATGTGATCTTTATCATATTAGAAAGTTGTTTACAGAACTAGTCATTTTGGAAAAAGTATTAAATAAGCAAACTGGCTATTATGTGGGCAGAAAAAAATCTTGTTCTTTTGTTTTTTTGTTTTTTTTTAAGGTGAACAGAATAAATTATTTTTTTTTTGCACATAGGTCTTGTGCTTAAACTGACACCATTTTCAGTTACAAGACAATTTGAATGCATATGATCCATGATTAATTATTCCACAACTGAAAACATCTGACAATAGGTCCAATTATTTTTTAAATAAATGGAAATTACATTTTTAGCATTCTTTTCAATTTGGAAATGAGTTGCACTGCTCAGATCAGGTGTCAGTAAAAATGATATTGTGGTAAAGGCTCTCTTTCTTTAGCAGTAAAAGAAAAAATCCCGTCCCTCAGCTTTGTTGGAAATGTGCGTAATGAATCATGAGAATAGCTCCTTTTCACTTATTAAACACAAAGCTGACTTGAACTGTCATCTTACTGACAATTCGAGTCAAGCCCTCTACTTTTCCAATTCTTTTCCCTTCACCTCTCCAGTCTATTGTGGTTAAAGATGAGCTTCAAAGCGTCATATTGCAGTAGTAGATAATCAGTATGGCTGCCAGCCTGAACATGTCTCTCCAACTGGAGCCTTCATTATCTTCCTCAAATAGTCAAGCTTTTGCTGTTGTCACTGTGGGCTTGGAGCTCTTGTGAAAAAAGACTGGAGATAGCAGCCGAAATGTGCTAATCACCCCCTACCTTCAAATTGCACCTTTTCTTCTCTGTGGCTTCAATTTATAGGCTCTCAATTCATTTCCTCTCACTTCACTCCTTCCTCCCTCGTTATTCTTTCTCACTTTTAATCACTTTTTTTGTGCATGCTGCTTGGTTTTCTCTTTCACGCCCTTTCTTTCTGTCTCTCACTGTTTTTTTATCCATCTTCCCCAAATGTGGTGTGATCACAGAACCCAGTCTTCATGTAGCAGTGTATATCTTATAGCTCCCTAGTTTAAGCTGCTTTAAAACTTGCCAATAAAGGATTAGATATTATCCACTTCACTATTTTTAAAGCAGTGGTTCTAAGCTTTACTTACAGATTTTACTTAAAAGGGATAGTCCACCCAAAAATGAAAATTGTCAGTTTTATTTTGAATCCCATCAAATTTCATTATAAACAAAAAGCAACTGCAACGTTTTTCAAAATATCTTCTTTTATGTTCTGCCCTTGAAATTAAATTTATAAATATAACCATGAATTGCAAATTTTGTAAATGCATTCATTTTATAAATGCTTTTAGTATTAAGAATTAGTGTTGTCAAAAGTAGCTACCGACCGCGATACCAAGTCGGTACTGAAATTTTAAAAATATGACGCTTTGAGCGGATTCGTAAACGCCTCTGATTGGCCATTGTGTTCACACGCTCATCAGATATGTCTGTGATTGGCTACAATGATCAACGCACAGAAGTGTTTTAATTTGAAAGCGGGAGCGTTTGAAAGCAGGCGTCTAGGTCCGCTGATAGACGCCTGCTTTCAAACGCTATTTACAACATGTTTTGGAAGCGTTGATCATTGTGGCCAATCACAGACATATCTGATGAGCGCGCCAACACAATGGCCAATCAGAGGTGTTTACGAATCCGCTCAACAGCGCTCAAAGCGTCATAATTTTAAATAAAAAACTTTAAAAATAAAACTTGGTATCACGGTCGGTACTTTTGACAGCACTAATAAGAATGTTAAGCTGAGATTTATGCTAACAGCATAAGAAATAGGGGATTTGCGGTCATTCAGTTCCCTTCATGTGCCTAAGAATGGTGTATGTTTAGAACAGACTGCATGCGTTACTGTAGTATTTTCACTATGTGTGATTAAAAGGACAGATTCATCATATTCATCAGATTCTGCATTGTAATTACAACAACTCAATGTTTTCTCCTAGCCACGTTTAAAAGTTTAAATTTTATAAGCAAGCAGGTTGATATATCTGTGAAAAGTGTAACCCTTTGGTGCTATAGTTTGAGCATTTCAATACAACAACATGGCTTAACTAGTGGTGTGAGTTTGGAGGCGGGGCTATCTGATGCCTGACCAATGGCAGGTGGGGGGAATGTTCACCAAACCTGTAGGAACGTTTTTTTATGTTTACACGGCAACATTCATTTTATTAAAAACTAAAAAGTTTTTCCTTTGCATTTTTTCAAGTACAGACGACAACATTGTCAAAATGATCCCCATTCACACGGACCCACGAAAACGACTAAAAATGCTGTATTATGCTGCCAGGCCAGTAGTTGGCGATGTCACTTTGTAAAGAAACACTACCCGCCTGTAGACTGAACATGTAATATGCATGCGCATGACGTCACCGTTTTTTTACAAATTTGCGTTTTTGTAGTTTACACGGAGACGATAAATGTATCGTTTTCATAAACTTGTATTTGAAACCCATCAAACCCCACCAAACATAAATAGTGATGAAAGCCAAAATATTAAATGTCACAGAGGTATATTTACTGAGTAATCCACTATTTTGTAGAGGGGGGTCAAAATGACAATTTTCACCTGAGATGTGGAGCCAATTTACAGGGGTGTAAAAATGACTTTAGAAAGATGGCAGCATCATTATTTTATTTTTACACATAGATTGGTAGGTCTATTAGTCTGTTGACTTTATCAATCTTTTTTTTTTGCATTACATGCCAACAGTGACAGTTCAAAAATGGTAAAAAGCACTTCTTGTGTTTTTTTTTTGTTTTGTTTTGTTTTTTGCCTCAAGTTTGCACAACTCAGGAAGTATTAAAGATATCTTAATATCCTGTTAGATTATGGTTCTTAACAAACTTTCCTTTTGGTATCTTCATTTTAAAGGCCCTCGCTGGTTCAATCCTAGAGATATGGACATGTTAATGTGGCTCAATGAGTAAATTGGTAAATTGTACACTTTTTCAGTGGTCAAAAACCAAATGTGGGGCACTTACAGCTGATACTTTTTTTTCTTTTAAAGAGAAATATCTGAAGAACAAATAATGTTGAAACTAGAAATGTATCTCGTGTTTTTCTATCAACTCAATTGCATAGAACATTCCTGTTTGAGTGCCATAAATATTCCTTTTCCAAAGTTTGCATGCCTGTAACTCTAAAAGTATTCAAGATATCTTAATATCCTTCTAGATTATCATTCTTAATATACTTTTTTTTTTTTAGTACATTGTTGTTGTGTAAATGTACTGTATCCTGAATTAGTTTTTTTATGATGTTAGTGGTGCAGAAATTAAACTACATATTTAACCAACTGTCTCATTGTAGTGCATTAAAAGTCCTTTATTAGACGTTTTGCTCTCTGTAGTATTTCCAGTTAAAGGTAGATATCGTTCTATATAGTTGAAGCTAAAACACTGTAATAGGCTGATTATTTTTTTTTTTTTAATTGTTTTATATATATTATTTTAATATTTATATGTGTGTGTGTGTGTTACCTTCGGCAAAGATGGCATCTTTAAGTCTTTTAATGTCAGTACACACATTTCACACATGATTTTGGCCAGGCTTCTTGGCAGATTTGCTCTAGTTTCTTAGGATAATGGATTATTCTTAAGCACCACGATTCGAGTAGTGCATGTTCTTCATGGTTGGATTAGGCGTATGGATTAGTTCTTCAGCTGTAGCATTTTAGGACATTTAGTATCTTTTTCTTAAGATGCTAATGATGTTAACTTATCCTTGCCCTTGTCCATATCATTGCCCTGAAGATGAACTTCCTCCCAAACTTCAGACTGAAACAGATTGCTGTATTTCCTTCTATATTGTGCTTTTAATTTATCCTTCTGTTTTAATCCTTGCTGATGAATAGCGTTGTGCTTCAACCAACATAATTTATTGGAGGTATTGTTGTTTGTTGTTGTGGGCACTTTCACGTTTCCACACGTTGCTTTGGCTAGAAAAGCTCAGTCTTATATGACTGCAAAATCTTTTCCCCTTGCAACTGGGTCACTATTGTGCTTTTCAAGCAAAAACCTTGCCAAACTCCAGACAGGATTTCACACGGCTCTTTTCTGCTACTGAAGCTCTGTAGCTACTTCAAAGTGATCATAGGCCTCTCTGTAGCCTCTCTCCCAAGCGTTTTTCTTATGTGCTTAGAGGATTTTCAGGAAAGACCTTTTTCCTGGCAATGTCTGGGTCATTTGATGTAGCTTCCATTTCATCATAATTGAACCAACAGTGGACGCTCCTATTGTTTTATATCTTTCTTCTTAATTTATGCATTTGTTTTTCTCTCCCATTTGGAATATTGTTTAGTGTTCATTTTCATAGCTGTCCTTCACATTTGAGTTTTGAATAATAACAAGGGCTTAATTGTGAGGTTTTTATCCAGCAGTTGTGACCATTTCAGCAATTCACAATGAGATGCCAATTGTAAAGCAAATGAATCCTCATTAAGACATCATTGAACGCTTGTCAACACAGGCTCTGAATACCAGTGTTATTTTAGTATCATTGAGATACTATTATACCGAGCTACATGATTTTTTTTTTTTAAAGAGAGATCACGATTCTCCCACAAATCTGAATAGAAAACTAAACAAAATATGAAATTTACTAGAGGTTCTGATGAAACGTTAATTTCTGCAATCTATTAAAAAAATAATAATAATCTAAATAATTAAATGAAATTATTGAATTATTATGATTTATTCAATGACTAGCTCATATTAAGACTTAAATTTTTTTATGACTGGATGAATCCACATTGAATTAATCTCTTGAATGAATGATTCCATGACAAATACATTTTTAAATGGTCACCTTTTGCCACCTACTGGTGTAATGATGTAATTGATACAATCTTTATTTGAAGCGTTAAAGGTGGGGTAAGCCATTTTTCAAAAACACTGTTGGACATTGTTGATATTTGAAATCAACCCAAACAAACTCACCCCTCTCTTCATTGCTCCGCCTCCAAAACTCACCCTCCAATCCTAACCACCCTGCTCCGAGTCGGTCTCGAACCCCGGGCCGATCGCTGCTGGTAGGTGAGGCGAGTGCACTAACAATGACGCTAAACACCGCATTCTCTAGCATTCGTCAGTGCGCAGTGGTTTACCTGCACAACTCTCACTAGCTGGCCTCTGTTACACACGCAATGCGAGAGTGGGTGTCTGTTTATCACAAAATAATGCTTCACGAAAAATAAAGCGCAGATGATGAACGAATGACAAGGAAGCACAAAAAATGAATGTACAGTACACAAGAGTAAATACAAACAAGAGTTTGTTGTTAGTCGCCAACAGCACAGCAGCTTCAGACAATCAATGACACTCAAACCCAGTGTTACTCACACGTGAAGCGGAATCAAAGCAGCCTCCGCGTCTGTTTTCAGGCCTTCCCACTTAGCTCTCTCCAGCGCTGGAAAGCTTTTCTAATATTAACACGGGTCCTAAAGCACTTGTCCAGTCATAAACCTTCATTTCAGTGATATTCTTTTGAGCTCCTTTGTATTGTGTCTCATCTCTCTTTCTGCAGTCTTTCTTCAAATCTCCCTCTTACACGTTCTGTCTCCTCAACCGTCATACGCCCCCTAATGCTGATTGGCTACACGTTTGTTGTTGGTGTCGGCCCAACTAACTTCCAAACAGTGTTTTTAAAAAATGACTTACCCCAGCTTTAAGTTACTTTCAAAAAGTGATTGATTTAATGTATTTTGATCGCTACCATAGACATCAGTGTTTATATCCGAACTATAAACTTTTATCCCAGTTCTTCTGTGATAATCTGAATTATTGTAAGACAGAAAAATGATAAGGTGAATTCAGGTTGATTGAGACACTTTTTCCAAGTCAGTGACTGTGATCGTATTTGTCAAAGGTTTA
The DNA here is from genome assembly GCA_039654765.1 of Mylopharyngodon piceus. Lineage (NCBI taxonomy): Eukaryota > Metazoa > Chordata > Actinopteri > Cypriniformes > Xenocyprididae > Mylopharyngodon > Mylopharyngodon piceus. The sequence continues at coordinate 18,345,448 of CM077447.1, forward strand.
ATACACAGCCATATTGTTGTCATTTAGGAATAAGATCGCGTGGGTGTTTGAATCGAGATTGCGATCTTTTACCGATTAATTGTGCAGCTCTACTATTATAGTTTTTATTAATGTTTTGAATTAGATGTTGTTTATATTTTGTGTTTTCATTTTAATTTCAGTTGAAGTTTTAGTAATTTTGTTGTAGTGTTTTTTTTTTTGTTTTTGTTTTTTTTTAGTACATCAAGTAAAAAACAATGCATATAGTTTCATGTTGTTTTGGCAACTAGCTGAAATAAAATAAGTTTAAGTTTTCATATTTTATTTCAGTTAACATTTATTTTAATAAATAATGAGTAAACAAAAAAATATGGTTTTAGTTTTCAGTTTTAGTTATAATAATAATTAAAGCTGCAAGCAGCGATGAAAGGGCCCTCGCACCCGGGGCCACCACCACCCGGTGGCCTTAGGAAAACAGTGAATAGTGGGTGACAAGCATGTAAGCGAGCAAATACAGTTGAAATATGGCAAAGTCATTTCGACATGCCACACTTCCTGCTGCCAACAGGTGGCACTTTGACTATTACTGAATATTGCCATGTAGATGTCTTAAGGCTAAGACTATTATCAATCAAGTTTGGAGCAGATCGGACATTGTTTGCCTGAGTTACAACAACTTCCTGTTTTGTGGCATTAATCGCAAACATTAGCACTTAGCCAAGTGTTGCATGATTTAACGTGTTTCTAGTATGTTTGGTACTTCATGGCATATTTAAATGTGTTTCTGGGAGTGAATTATTGTGCAAAGCATGCCATTTTCTGTTGTCAGCAGGTGGCACTATGACTAACTGAATATTGGCATAGAGATGTCTTCAGGCCAGGACTCTTATCACACATGTGAAGTTTGGGGCAGATCGGACACTGTATGCCTGAGTTACAACAGCTTCCTCCTTCATGGCGAAACGCCCTTCAATGAAAACTCAAGATCTTTGCAATGTAACATCGCTAAGGCCTTAAGATTAGACTGACCAAATATTATGTTGATCTGATTAAATCTCTATGAGGAGTTAATCACAGTGTAAAACATGTAATTTCCTGTTGCCTGCAGGTGGCGCTATGACTGTAACTGAATATTGCATTGTAGATGTCTTCAGGCCAGGACTCTTATCACACGTGAAGTTTGGGGCAGATTGGACATTGTATGCCCAAGTTACAACAACTTCCTGTTTCATGGTGAAACATTAAACTTTGTCAGGCCGCCACGGACACGCCCTTCAGTGAAAAGTCAAGATCTTCGCAATTTAACGTCACAAAGGCCTTTCGATTAGACTGACCAAATATGACGTTTTTCTGATTAAAGCTCTAGGAGGAGTTTGTTAAAGCACAACGTCTGGAAATGGCAAAAACTGATAAATATCTTTATCAGTAAATATCTCAAAATATCTCACTTCCTGTTGGGTTTACAGATTTTGCACCCAGGGACTTTTTTTGTAAGTATTGGGCTGTTACATATGTCTACCGAATTTCATACCTGTACGTGAAACGTAGCGCGAAGGGCGCTTAATTGAAATTTTGTAGGTGGCGCTATCGAGCCATTTTGCCACACCTAATTCAGAAACCCATATCTGACGTAAATTTTCACCACTTCTGACGCGTGTGCAAAGTTTCATGAGTTTTCGAGCATGTTTAGGCCCTCAAAAATGCGATTCATTTCAGAGAAGAAGAAGAATTGACTGAGCAATTACAATAGGGTCCCCACACCATCGGTGCTCGGGCCCTAAAAATAATAACTCTGCTGAATACTCATCCAATGTTATGCATATATATTTTTTTACAAATATTTCATAGCATAGAACAATGTCAGTAATATTGCAGTATTTCAGAAATAAAAAGATTGAGTAAGTTTTACAAGAAAATACTATTTCAGTCTTTCTATTACAAAATTTCATGTTTAATTGTGTTACTTGCTATTTCTTTGCAATAATGTTTGAAATTTACTAGCAATTTCTAAGTGAAAATGGTTTCAAATTAAATCCTACACCAAATATACATCCAGTGGTCCCAAATAGTAATTGGAAACTTAGACACATTTTTAACTGTGACTTATCTTTGTATTATATGACAAAATATCAAATAAAGTGGCATTTATTTTAAATAATTATAGCATATTTAATATTATAATTTGTTATTTCATATGTAATGCAATGATATTCAGATCTTTTAAGTGTGACTTTGTCTAAATGTATTAGTTGTTTTTGGGGCCGCTGTATAGTGAAATGCAGTGTATGTATATTTCATCAGATGATTTTAAGCCATCTTTTCCCATTTCTAACCAGGTACCACCCATCCTGCTCGATAAACAATTCTCAGACTTCACACCTGACATCACCCCCATCATCTTGGCTGCCCACACCAACAACTACGAGATCATCAAGATGTTGGTGCAAAAAGGTGTGTCGGTCCCCCAGCCTCATGAGGTGCGCTGTAACTGCATAGAGTGTGTCTCCAGTTCGGATGTGGACAGTCTGCGGCACTCACGCTCCCGGCTGAACATCTACAAGGCCCTGGCCAGCCCCTCTCTCATTGCCCTGTCCAGCGAGGATCCTTTCCTCACCGCGTTCCAACTCAGCTGGGAGCTCCAGGAACTCAGCAAAGTGGAAAACGAGTTCAAAACTGAATACGAGGAGCTCTCCCGCCAGTGCAAATGCTTTGCGAAGGATCTCCTGGACCAGACCCGGTCTTCACGTGAGCTGGAGTTGATCCTTAATTTCCGTGATAATTTCAACCTGCTGCAGGATGAGGCCAATAATGAGCTGGCTCGCCTGAAATTGGCTATCAAATACCGCCAAAAAGAGGTACAGTTCTGTTATGATGATGATGTTATTTCTTACAATGGTCCCAAAAAGTACACTATATTGCCAAAAGTTTTGGGACGCCTGCCTTTACGTGCACATGAACTTTATATCATTAAAGTTCATGTGCACGTAAAGGCAGGCGTCCCAAAACTTTTGGCAATATAGTCCCGTTCTTAATCCGTAGGGTTTAATATGGAGTTGGCCCACCTTTTGCAGCTATAACAGCCTCAACTCTTCTGGGAAGGCTTTCCACAAGGTTTAGGAGTGTGTTTATGGGAATTTTTGGCCATTCTTCTAGAAGCGCATTTGTGAGGTCAGGCACTGATGTTGGCGAGAAGGCCTGGCTCACAGTCTCCGCTCTAATTCATCCCAAAGGTGTTCTATCGGGTTGAGGTCAGGACTCTGTGCAGGCCAGTCAAATTCCTCCACACCAAACTCGCTCATCCATGTCTTTATGGACCTTGCTTGGTGCACTGGTGCGCAGTCATGTTGGAACAGGAAGGGGCCATCCCCAAACTGTTCCCACAAAGTCGGGAGCATGAAATTGTCCAAAATGTCTTGGTATGCTGAAGCATTAAGAGTTCCTTTCACTGGAACTAAGGGGCCAAGCTCAACCCCTGAAAAACAACCCCACACCATGATCCCCCCTCCACCAAACTTTACACTTGGCACAATGCAGTCAGGCAAGTACCGTTCTCCTGGCAACTGCCAAACCCAGACTCGTCCATCGGATTGCCAGACAGAGAAGCGTGATTCGTCACTCCAGAGAACACGTCTCCACTGCTCTAGAGTCCAGTGGCGGCGTGCTTTACACCACTGCATCCGACGCTTTGCATTGCACTTGGTGATGTAAGGCTTGGATGCAGCTGCTCGGCCATGGAAACCCATTCCATGAAGCTCTCTATGCACTGTACTTGAGCTAATCTGAAGGCCACACGAAGTTTGGAGGTCTGTAGCTATTGACTCTGCAGAAAGTTGGCGACTTCTGCGCACTGTGTGCCTCAGCATGTGCTGACCCCGCTCTGTGATTTTACGTGGCCTACCACTTCATGGCTGAGTTGCTGTTGTTCCCAAATGCTTCCACTTTGTTATGATACCACTAACAGTTGACCGTGGAATATTTAGTAGTAAGGAAATTTCACGAATGGACTTATTGCACAGGTGGCAACCAATCACGGTACCACGCTTGAATTCACTGAGCTCCTGAGAGCGACCCATTCTTTCACAACTGTTTGTAGAAGCAGTCTGCATGCCTAGGTGCTTGATTTTATACACCTGTGGCCATGGAAGTGATTGGAACACCTGAATTCAATGATTTGGAGGGGTGTCCCAATACTTTTGGCAATAGCCTCGTTCAGACTGTCAGTCCAAATCCGATTATTTGTGTATCCAATTGGAATCTGATCTAAAAACTTTAATGTCCACACTGTGTATCGCAAGTGTTCAGATCCGATTTGTGTGTCCATGATGCTTTTTCGCTTTCTGGAATGTCTGCACTGGTTTCTATGGCAATGACGTTGCGTTCGTAGGTATACGCCAAAAACAACAACAACTGCAACATGGAGGGGTTTTCAATACAGAAGTTGTCTTATTTACATCATGACAGCGTGTAGCCACCGGCACTTGACTGTGTTATGATGAGGCAGCGGCAGAAACATAGGAGGCTGGTATGAGCAGCTTTATTCCGTGCTGTCGTCTCCACCGGTCTCAAAACATATCTCAGTTATAGCATATTGCTAATTTCTGCTCGTCTGGCACTTTGCAACAACACAGCCTTGTTTCTGCAGCGACTTTCAACACGTTTCCAATAACAACGTCTGACGTTTACGTTTTATGTTGCATGAGAAAGTCACATAAACCACACGAAATCCGATCAGAGCAGTCAGACTGAAACGGATTTCCAGAAATGTGATTTGTATAGGATTCCAAACCACATATGAATGTAGCTCGAAACGGATTTCATGCGTTTTTTGGCCGTTCAGACTTGCTAAATCTGATCAGATTTCAATCGGATATGCACAAAATTAGATTTGGACTGACAGTCTGAACGAGGCAATAGTGTATTTGGACACCTAAAATGGATAAATCAAGTGGACCCATCGCCAAAACCTATTTTTACATTTGCTTTTTACTAACTGGTTTCAGGATCATTTATATATATATATATATTTTTGAAGGATGATTGACAGAAACGTTACACAGTAAAATATTTTTGTGATCATTCAAACTTAAGTAGCCTAGTATGCGGGATTTATATTTTTCTAGTTTATATTGTAATTTTCATTCAACATACCTACGATTGATTCGCATGTGCGAGACACTGAATTTTTTTTTAGAAACCTGAAAAATTTATCTGATGTTTTGCTTACTTATATTTATTTAAATGCTATTTGGTTTTATTATTATTTTTTTTTTTATTTAATACAGTGACATTCATATTTTTATGTTTAACTAAAATGTCCAGATATTTTGGGGCTTTATGTGGGACAAATAGGGGAGAACGGGGAACAACCTAACACTTTTTGGCTTTCTCATTTTGTGTAAATCCACTTGGGGTTCAGAAAAGGATTTTTTTTCCCACAATAATTTCACACATCTAGTACAAAAATGTGGTTTTGTTTCATTATTACAGCATATACTTTTTTTCTTTATTTACCTCGAATGAATGGAAGTGAAATGTGACAACATGGTCCGTAGGTGGGGCACATTGTCACATGTGAGAGGCACGTTGTAACATGACCATATGACATTTTTTAATTTTGGCTCATTTTTTTTCTCTCTATAGTTTTTTTTAATATATGACAACTAGTAAATACAGTAAGTTTTGTCATGCTGGCATGTGTGGAATCTTTTTAAACCATGTTTGTTACACCTAGCCCTACGCTCCCCCTGCTTAAGTTTTTTTTTTAAAAAGCTAACTACTTCTTGCAGATTGTGATTACTATCTCTTCTAAGATTGACTAAGCTAAGGACAAATTTGCTCCCACGTATACTGTGTGCCAAGAAGGTCCTCTTAGCAATACCTGAGGGGAGCCAGATGAAATTCAAGCCTCTATTGTGAATTAATTCAAAAGCACTGAAGTGTTACAAACCCAAACTAAGAATCGGGTAATTTTCTTCACACTTGACAAGGTCATCACATGCCTCAGTGCCGTATAGATCTCATAAAAGATGCCCTTTTGACCTGTGATGACTTACTGCAGTGTAGGAGTGAAGAGTCATATCCACTTTCAGCATGTAGTGTGGGTTCATAGCTACTAATTACTTTGCCTCTTGAATTTAGTCTGTTCACATTTCATGGCTTGGTTAGAAAATAGTCCACATCCAGAAGCCATATTCACAGCCCTTCTGCTACTTTGTCTTTTTTTTTTTTTTAATGCAATGTGAAAATGAAGCATCATACATTCCAAATATACACCGATCAGGCATAACATTATTACCACTGACAGGTGAAGTGAATAACACTGATTATCTCTTCATCGCGGCACCTGTTAGTGAGTGGGATATATTAGGCAGCAAGTGAACATTTTGTCCTCAAAGTTGATGTGTTAGAAGCCGGAAAAATGGGCAAGCGTAAGGATTTGAGCGAGTTTGACAAGGGCCAAATTATGATGGCTAGACGACTGGGTCAGAGCATCTCCAAAACTGCAGCTCTTGTGGGGTGTTCCCAGTCTGCAGTGGTCAGTATCTATCAAAAGTGGTCCAAGGAAGAAACAGTGGTGAACCGGCGACAGGGTCATGGGCGGCCAAGGCTCATTGATGCACGTGGGGAGTGAAGGCTGGCCCGTATGGTCCGATCCAACGGACGAGCTACTGTAGCTCAAATTGCTCAAGAAGTTAATGCTGGTTCTGATAGAAAGGTGTCAGAATACACAGTGCATCACAGTTTGTTGTGTATGGGGCTGCATAGCCGCAGATTAGTCAGGGTGCCCATGCTGACGCCTGTCCACCGCCGAAAGCACCAACAGTGGGCACGTGAGCATCAGAACTGGACCACGGAGAAATAGAAGAAGGTGGTCTGGTCTGATGAATCACATTTTCTTTTACATCACATGGATGGCCAGGTGCGTGTGCGTCGCTTACCTGGGGAACACATGGCACCAGGATGCACTATGGGAAGAAGGCAAGCCGGCGGAGGCGGTGTGATGCTTTGGGCAATGTTCTGCTGGGAAACCTTGGGTCCTGCCATCCATGTGGATGTTACTTTGACACGTACCACCTACCTAAGTGTTGTTGCAGACCATGTACACCCTTTCATGGAAACGGTATTCCCTGGTGGCTGTGGCCTCTTTCAGCAGGATAATGCGCCCTGCCACAAAGCAAAAAGGTTTCAGGAATGGTTTGAGGAGCACAACAACGAGTTTGAGGTGTTGACTTGGCCTCCAAATTCCCCAGATCTCAATCCAATCGAGCATCTGTGGGATGTGCTGAACAAACAAGTCCGATCCATGGAGGCCCCACCTCACAACTTAAAGGATCTGCTGCTAACATCTTGGTGTCAGATACCACAGCACACCTTCAGGGGTCTAGTGGAGTCCATGCCAAAAGGGGGACCAACACATTATTAGGAAGGTGGTCATAATGTTATGCCTGATCAGTGTGTACATATATTTGACATATCCATTTTGCTGAAATTATTTTGCCTTCTTTTGGTTTTGCCAATACTTTTATACCCCTTTTTTCAGATGAATTTGCCATGCATATATGATTTGCTTTGTTGCTTACTGTATGTGAGTCAAGTCAAGTAAAGTCAATTTTATTTACAGTATATAGCACTTTATACAATACAGATTGTTTCAAAGTAGCTGTACAGTGATGAACAGGAAAATAAGGATTAAGTGATGCAAACAGAATTCAATTCTTCTGTAAAAAGGATAATAGTAAACAGTCATTATTCAGTTGAAATCAGTTCAGTGTTGATTCAGCTATGTTCAATAACTATGTTAAATTCATCAATTTCAAGTTCAACCCAGCTATAAAGCAGCTATGGAGAAAACAGTGATGTCATCATCCAGCTAAGTTGAGTTCTCATCCAATAGTGTCAGTGCAGTCAAATCAACAATATTGTATGCGAGTTACATAAATATCCATTTGTTATATTCCTCTCAACCCGTGATTATATTAGACAGGACACAGTTCAGATTAAATGGCATTTGTTCCAGCAGTTACACAATCATTGGAAATGGCAGAGAGACGGTCACACCAGCACTAATCTTATTATTGTAAATGTTATTAGAATGTCTCCAATTAAGCATGTGAATATCCACTATAAAATCAGAGATCAGATGCAGCATGCTTTGTATTACCTCAGACCGAGTCGGACGTAAAAATATGTGATCATTAGATTCTAAGACTTGAGGAGATGGATTAAAACAAATACCTTTGCTGTTCATAATGCTCTATCTATTGATCTATCTAAGCAGATTGTGCTGCAGTGTATCTGATTTGCTTGAATATCCTGCTGTGAACAAGTACAATTTCCATGCTCCCTGAACATGGGCTTTCATGTGCCAGCTGTTTGAAGTTTGTTTAACATGTGATGGCATGGTGGTCTTACATCTGCAGAAGATCTGATAAGGGCCTATACATCATAGCTAAACTCCTTAAAGAATCTGATGGAGTGGAAAAAGCAGCATGTGTTTTGTGGAGGTAAAGCATTTTGTGCTTAAATAGTTCATAACTTGCATACAAGCCCTGCAATGTAGATTTTGACACTTTTTCCTCACTTTTCAAATTCCAGTATATGCATTTTGTTTATTATGTTAAGTTTTCAAGCTGCTGTAAATTTATTTCTGAAAATGAAACATAGGAGAAATGAACTTGGTACTGAACAAAGTCAGTTGGCGTGTTTTTTTATTTTTTTACTGGTTGCTGTAGAGTGCAGCAGTAAAAAGGTGCATGCTCCAGACAGAGACAGTGTTTGCTTGGCATGTTTCCTTTTATTTTAAGTGGCGGCCCTATTTGTCCTGTTGAGGTGTATTAAGTTGCTGTTGTCACTCGCACAGCAGCCCCTGTGACAGAGTCCTTTATTTGAGCTGGAGAAGAGATTGTACCGTGCTAATCGACCCTGACGGAGAACACTTAAATTCATCTCAGGCTTGACCTCATCGCCTTCAGAACGCCTGGCTCTGCTGTAATGAGGATGCATTTGTTTGTAATTTGGTTAGGCTCCCTCCCACTTCCGCTTGACATTTTAGATGCCTCGTTAATGGCTTTGGGCAGATAACGGGAGACAAGATGAAGAGGATGAGAGAGAAGAACAAATAAGCAGCAAGAACAAGAGTCAATGTACGACTGCAAGTGGCAGTTTCAGGGCCAAGCGCATAAGTAAAAATATATACGTTCCATTAGCATGATTCAAATAATTTTTATCTCTGTTATTGCAAAGATTATGAGCTGATTTAACTTAGTTTTTCTCAATCGCTTTGGCACATTTTTCAAAACATTTCTCTAAACTGTAAGTTCAATTGTCAAAACTGTTTGCTGGAACATCAGAACTCTGTTGGATGTCTGCAAAATGTAGTAGCTCAGCCAAAACATGTAATTCATGCTTCAAAGCCTAGTTATTGTGTCAGTAAATTGGCTAATGATACCAAAATAAAAAGTGTTTTTGTCATCGTGTGAGCCACGCTGGTCAACATGTTTAGATGTTTCACAATGGTAATATTTGTTATATACAAATTTCATGCTTTTTTCTACTTTTTTGTTCAGACTGACTGCTTTCTATACTGTATAAGAATGTCTTGAGCTTTTTAGATACAATTTCAACAGTATAGGTAAAAATGTACTGAGAGAAGTCAATAATGTAGTACACGAAAAGAAAATGAGCCTTTTTATTTATACAGTACGTTTATTTTTTGTAGAAATGTTACATGTAAACTGAAAATTTGCTGTTGCTTGTTCATTTTTACAGTATATTATGTCTCCCCCTATTACCAACACCACATATTCTTACATATCTTCCTATTGCTCTTCCACGACAAGCAACTGTGAATTTTCAGTTTACACGTAACGCATTTCTACAAAAATAAATGTACTGTATACAGTACTGTTACAGCTGCTGCTGTTCAAGGTTGTGACGTTCCTCCATGATTGTGCTGGGCAAACTCCAAATATATATATGCTTATATATAAATAAATATATGCTTTATATTATTCCTTTTTCATTTCAATGGCAGGCCATTTGTCAATTTATCAGACATTACAAACATTGTATGTCAGATATTTATGGAATAAACATGCATGTCTGACAGATTTTGATAACTGAATTGTCCATTTTTGCATGTGATGGCTCATACGATGAAAGAAAGTTTAGAAGTTGTGAAGTGTTTGACAATTTCACTGAGAATCAACTCATCAGTTTTGATCAACAAGCTGTGTGCGTTTAGTTATTGTGCAAATTGTAGAAAATTCAAATCTGATGTGAACAAGAAATGAATTGTTCAGAGATCTGAACTTATTGTTTTGAGAAAAAAAAAAAATCTCATTTGAGAATTGAACTAAAGCGATTGAGAAAAACTGTAATATAACTTAGAGTAGGTTGCTTATAGTACTTAGTCACATAATAAAATTCAGTTTAATGCCAAACAATACAGCTTAATTCTGCATTCTCGCGAATGATATAGTGGATGTTATACAGGGTTATTATAATTCATTCTATTTTGTTCTCAGATTGTCTTTTTGATTTACATTTTTTGTTATTTTTCACTCTTTGACTGTTAGTGTAACTAACTGTAGCTTAGTTTTTGTTTTTTCAGTATTTTATAGTTTTAGTTTTTTAGATTTAATATTTACAACTTTGATACAGAGAAAAAATATAAAATAAAGGATTTTTAATGCACTATAATAAGAGATTTGGTTAAATATGTACAGTAGTGTTTAATTGCTGCACCATCACGAAACAAACTCAGGGACCATTTACACGACACTGTTTTCAACTAAAAACAGAAAAAAAAATGTATGCGTTTTGGCTGTTCTTTCACACAACAAAGGTGTTTGGGGGTCTGAAAATGCAAACTTTTGAAAACGGGTTTTAAATCTCAATCTACAGACACATAGTGTTTCTTTATAAAGTGACAACTACTGGGTGGTCATGCATAATGGTGTTTTTATTAGTTTTCATGGATTCGTGTGAAAAGGAATCGTTTTGACAATGGTGTCGTCTACTCAAAAAGCTCAAAAGAAAAACTTTTCAGGTTTTAGTACATCATTGTTGTGTAAAGGTATGCTTTGTGTGTTGATTTTAATTTAAAAAGCAGAATTACATATCTCAGGACCATAGTGTTATTGCTAGTGTTATCTAGTTGTCTTTTTAGGTTTAATGAAGACAAGTTAACAAATGTAAAACTTTTACAATATATTCTTTATCAAAAGCTAGTACTAAAATCAATTTGTGGCTAGTTTCATTTTATTTTAGTTTGAGTCATGATAATCTATTTAAGCTTAGTTCCTTTTTTTCTGTTTATATTAGTTTTGTTCTGTTAAAGACCAGCTTGGCCTTAAGATGATCTGACAAAAATCTGGGGAGGATCCAATTAAAGCTGTAGGACAAAAAAAAAAAAAAAAAGCTTTCAATCTAATGCTAAATTTTATTCAATTTTATTCATCTCAAAATTCTTATGATTTTACAACATCTAGGTGATGATGTGCTTTTAGATCTCGTTAGATCTGTTTGTTGTTGTTGTTGTTGTTGTTTGTTTTTTGTTTTTTGATTATCAAATCACGTTACAAACCTTTTCGTAAGCGTTTGACTCAACATGTTGGCTATATTCAGTATGAATCAACATGTTGGCTATATTCTGTTGGAGGCTCAGCAGTCTGGGGAATAAATGGGAATAAATGAGAGAAACCCAGACCTCCTGCCTTACTGTTCATGTTCACTTCATCATTCTGACTTTATAAGACACTAATGCTCACTTTACTCCATGGGTATCCTGGAGTCTGGCTTTGGGCAAACTGCTGAAAACACTAATGTATAGTTTGCTTGTGCTGTAATTTAATTTTACTGACAGTTTATGGCTCAGTTAGAGTGGAATACATGGCGTAATGATGTTTAAGCTGATGCTCCTATGTCATAAACTATGCCAAAGTAATATATGTACACAGACATAAAATTCTAGTAAGTCTTGCAAACGGTAAAAATGAATATTCTGGGAAACCTGACCAAAAAAACGCCAGGAAAATTACTGATTTGGCAGCTTGCTTTCCAGACCACCTGTTCATACTTGGATAGTAACGTATGATTTCCCTTTATTCTCTTCTATTCTTTTGTCTCTCAGTTTGTAGCACAGCCAAATTGCCAGCAGCTGTTGGCCTCACGCTGGTATGATGAATTTCCTGGCTGGAGGAGACGTCACTGGGCTGGCAAGTTCATCACTTGCGTCTTCATTGGCCTCCTATTTCCCCTGCTCTCCCTCTGTTATCTGGTGGCACCCAAGAGCCGCTATGGCCTCTTCATCCGCAAGCCCTTCATCAAGTTTATTTGCCACACTGCCTCTTATTTGACCTTCCTCTTCCTCCTGCTGCTGGCCTCCCAGCACATAGTCTCTAACAAACCTGATCGTCAAGGTCCAAAGCCCACCACGGTGGAGTGGATGATCCTACCCTGGGTTCTAGGTACTGTAACACCACATCCCTACAGAACTGATATGATTTCATAACCTGGTCCTAAACTGAGCTATTTGTTTGTATTAGTATACAATAATATGTACATAGAAAAGTTTAGATATTTCTAAAAGAATATCCACTAGAATTGTGATTCAGTTATGTTCTCTATGCAACATTTGCAAGATTCATCTTGGACCAGAAAAGTTCTTTGAACATGAACCAACAAAATCTCTTGGCTGCTCTTGCAGGATTCATTTGGACAGAGATCAAGCAGATGTGGGATGGTGGATTTCAAGATTACATGCATGACTGGTGGAATCTTATGGACTTTGTGATGAATTCCTTATATCTTGCAACCATCTCATTGAAGATCGTTGCATATGTTAAGGTATGTTACATCACAACAATCACTGGTGGGAATCACTTGGGAATGGACCAAGAGTAATTTATTAAAGGGTTAATTCACCCAAAAATGAAAATTCTGTCATAAATTACTCACCCTCATGTCGTTCCACACCCGTAAGACCTTCATTCATCTTCTGAACACAAATTAAGATATTTTTGATAAAATCCGATGGCTCAGTGAGGCCTCCATTGACAACAAGATAATTAACATTTTCAATGTACAGAAAGCTACTAAAGACATATTTAAAACAGTTCATGTGACTACAGTGGTTCAACCTTAATATTATGAAGTGACAAGAATTCTTTTTGTGTGCCAAAAAAAACAAAATAATGACTTTATTCAACAATATCTAGTGATGGGCGATTTCAAAACACTGCTTCATGAAGCTTCAAAGCTTTATGAATCTTTTGTTTTGAATCAATGGTTCGGAGCGCGCATCAAACTGCTAAAGTCACGCCCCCCAGTGGTGAACCAATGAAATTTCAAAACACTTATGACATGACGAAGCCTCGTTTACTGAAATCACGTGACTTTGGCAGTTTGATATGCGCTCCAGACCAATGATTCGAAACAAAAGATTCATAAAGCTTCAAAGCTTCATGAAGTGGTGTTTTGAAATCGCCCATCACTAAGATATTGTTGAATAAAGTCATTATTTTGTTTTTTGGTGCACAAAAAGTATTCTCGTCGCTTTATAATATTTAGGTTGAAACACTGTAGTCACATGAACTGTTTTAAATACGTTTTTAGTAGCTTTCTGGGCATTGAAAGTGTTAATTATCTTGCTGGCGATGCAGGCCTCACTGAGCCATCGGATTTCATCAAAAATATCTTAATTTGTGTTCTGAAGATGAACGAAGGTCTTACGGGTGTGGAACGACATGAGGGTGAGTAATTAATGACAGAATTTTCATTTTTGGGTGAACTAACCCTTTAACTGCTCCTTTATTCTTTCCTAACAGTACAGTGGTTGCAAACCCAGGGGTGAATGGGAAATGTGGCACCCCACACTGGTGGCTGAGGCAGTGTTCGCCATTGCCAACATCTTCAGCTCTCTACGCCTCATCTCGCTTTTCACGGCCAACTCTCACCTAGGTCCTTTGCAGATATCATTAGGGCGGATGCTCCTGGACATCCTAAAGTTCCTGTTCATCTACTGCCTGGTGTTGCTTGCCTTTGCTAATGGACTCAATCAGCTTTACTTCTACTACGAGACTAATAACATAAGCTGCAAAGGCATCCGCTGTGAACGTCAAAACAATGCATTCTCAACGTAAGTCTTGGGAAAAGGCCTAATATCTAAATATCTAGTACCTCATATCTCAATACTTAATTGATCTATTTTCATTGTCAACTACACCTGCATCTTTTTTTATATATATATATATATATATATATATAGATATATATATATATATATATATTTATATATAAATCAGCTAAATCTTAAATAGTTTGTAATTTTGGACCCTAGACTACAATGAAAGCTGAAAAGTTGTGTATAAGTTGCAACTGCACATCCTGATTTTGTTTGTATTCTGTTTGTAGGCTATTTGAGACCTTGCAGTCTTTGTTTTGGTCAATTTTTGGGTTGATCAGTCTGTATGTGACTAATGTCGAAGCTGAACACAAGTTCACCGAATTTGTGGGTGCCACAATGTTTGGGACCTATAACATCATCTCCTTGGTGGTCCTCCTCAATATGCTCATTGCCATGATGAACAATTCTTATCAGCATATCGCTGTAAGTACTTTCTGAGGTCTGACCTGAGAACTTGTAGACATATCTTCATAATGTCCTACTCTGGTAATTGCTGCATATTATATATACTGTATTTTATAGAAAATAAGTCACACATGATTATCGCACTGGGTCAAAATTGCATTGTTGAAAGAAAAAAAAACAGATACAGTAAGTTGCATCAGTGTTTAAGTCACATTTTATTGTTATATTCAAAAAATAATGTGAAATACCAGTAAATTAAATTAAATGTTTACAGACGTAGTTCCCCTCACTGCATACCAAATCCGTTAAATTGAATGGTATTCAGAACAGAACGATGAAAAATATGTATAAAACAAACATAGATTATAGTCAAATATATTATAAACAAAATTTATTAAAAAGTCCAAGCCTAAACAAATTTATTTGAGGCGAAACTGAAACTGCTGGCGTGTGGGAATGAGCTATACAAATAAACTTGGGCTTACGTTCCTCTCTTATTCAGCACAAATCCAAATTTTTTGACATTATTTGCATCATAAAAGTCATTTTGGAATTTAAGTCATAGTACATTTCAGATGATAAAAAAGACGTGACTTGTATTCCGGAAAATACGGTACAGTGTGCAGTACCTTGTAAGTCACTTTGTTGTGAAAGCATCTGCCAAGAACATAAGTGTAAATTTCCCAGTAATGACCTGCCTCTCACATTTATGTGTTCTGGCTTTCCTGAAGGACCATGCTGATATTGAATGGAAATTCGCAAGAACTAAATTATGGATGAGTTATTTTGAAGAAGGAGGCACCTTGCCACCTCCCTTCAACATTATCCCAAGTCCCAAATCCATATGTTACCTGATTACATGGATTAAGGTGAATGTGTTCAAGAGAAGGTCAAAGAGGACTGAGACATTTGGAACAATAGGGGTGAGACTGTGGAAAAACTGTTTATTTTGTGTCTCTTTTTTGGTCTTACAGAAAAGTGAATTTTATTGAAATTTATTGAAAAGGTTAATATTATGTAATGGAGCAAGGGGAATTTCAGTACAGCTAAATATGTGTCATAAGATGTCTAGATGCTTGGTTGTCTTAGAATCAGCAATATTGTAGAGGATATAATATATAGGATATATATATAATAGGATATAATATTTAATATTGTAGAGGACAGAGAGAATTATTGTATTTTAAATGTCCTTCCTTTTGTCCTTTCAGAGAAGAGCTGCTGAAAATGTGAGACTCAACCACCAATACCAGGTAGCTTTCCACCAAAAATATTGTTTCTCTACAGTTCTTTCTCTATTGTTTTGATTTCTTTATCATTGTTCCACCAATGTATCGTACTGCTATTTCCCTAAATGCAGGAAGTCTTGAGAAACTTAGTAAAACGATACGTGGCTGCCATGATTCGAGATGCCAAGACTGAGGAGGGTCTCACAGAGGAGAATTTTAAAGTAAGCATTGAAAAATGATTTGTCTACAAATAGCTTAGTAAAACACTTATGTTTCACTGGCCCTTATTTGTCTTCTTAAACAATGGATACAACAGTGTTCTTGTACTTTACACTGACACCTAATGGTGTGAATGAAGCATTACATCACAGCACAAGTTTTAAGTTATCGGTGCCATTGTAGAAGTATATGACCCTATATGACCCTTGAATGATGTGTTTTGCAAGTAAAAGTGTCCAGTAGTAGAAAGAGATAAAATTACAATAAAATTCTGAAATAAAACTGTACCTTTAAATAAGTGTTTTGATTAAAAGACACAAGTGACTCTCATCACTTCAACAGGAGCTGAAGCAAGACATATCTAGCTTCCGTTATGAAGTCATTGGAATGATGAAAGGCAACCAGAAAAGTACTTGTGCGAATAAGCCAGGCACAGCGGCCTCCGATGTTTCTCATCCAGATGGTTCGCTTCAGTATCCCTCGGCTCTTCAGCAGAACAAAAAACTACATTTGTACGATGTCACTGCAGTGCTACAGCAACAAAACTCTGAGGAGACAAAGGAGTCTCTCGGTTGTCTGGTCAATGGATCACCAGCAGTTTTGGCAGACCCTTTACTCAAAGACAAAGCCAAGAAGGACTTCCCTGAAGATTTTAGAGACTTTGGGTTATTCCAGAAGAAACATACCATCCTCAACCCAAATAAGATCTACTCACTCGCTGAAGAGTCAAACGAATCAGATACTGACATTTTAGACTGGGTGAGAGAGGAAACGGTTGAGAAACCTCTGGCAGGAAAGGTTGAACAGGAAGAGAATGAATCAAAGTGCCTGATGGAGGAAGAGGGAAGTGTGTTGGAGGACCAAGAGAAAGAGCACATTGCATCTTCGCATGAACTTTAGATAAACAGACTTTTGTAACCAAGGACGTACTTTGTCAGAGAAAGAGGAATATCCTCTCTTATGCACAGATATGGGCCAGGTTTTGTGAGATGAAATTTGTCTCAGGAAAAGATATTTGCTTGGATGTTTTTGGACTCAAGAAACTTCCCAGCACTACAGACTCCAAAAGTAATCATAAATCTACAGGAAGAGAAATGGAGAAAGCTCGGGAAAGCACTACACAGTGTCCAACTGACCTGTTAAATAGTTGTATGTTTTACATATTTATCCTCACGTTTTCACTGTGCAGCATCCTTTCACTCCTTTCAGGACAGCTTGGAAAATAACTATCATGCTATGCCCAGACAAACTGTGTTATTAATTCCCAGAGAAACTGCCTATTATTATTATTATTATTATTATTATTATTATTATTATATTACATAATATACACTACTGTTCAAAGGTGTGAAGTAAGATTCGAAATTCGTTTTTGATCAAAAGTGACAGTTAAGGTTTTTTTTAAACTTTTTTTTTTTTTATTTATCAAAGCATCCTAAAAATGTATCATGGTTTACACAAACATATTAAGCAGCACAACTATTTTAAGCATTAATAATAATAATAATAATAATAATAATTTTTTCTTGAGTACCAAATCAGCATATTAAAATGATTTCTGAAGGATCATGTGACACTGAAGACTGGAGTAATGATGCTGAAAATTCAGCTTTGCCATCACAGGAATAAATTACATTTTATAATATAGTAAAACAGAAAATAGTTATTTTAATCTGTAATAAATACTTCACAATATTTATGTTTTTACTGTATTTTTGATCAAATAAATGCAGCCTTGGTGTGTAAAAGACTTAAAAAAAAAAAAAATAATAATTTCAAAATCTTACCGACCCCAAAAAGTTTGAACAGTAGTGTATAAATGAATAAGATTATGGTTTAATCTCCTTTGAGCTCCAAATGATCTAGATTTAGATTTAGATTTAGAATGCACAGCCTAATTTAAAATATATATATATATATATATATATATATATATATATATATATATATATATATATATATATATATATATATATATATATATATATATATATATATATATATATATATATATATATATATATATAATGACTATGCAATTTAAGTATAGCACTCTTAATACAGATGTTTATATGTCTGGTTACCAGATTTCTAAGCACTATCCTCAATATTGTGATGTTGGATACGTATCTAACTCTTGAAATGTTCTGAGCTCTTATAAGTAACAGTTTCACCTGACTTTCATGGACCATATGACATTCAGTAATAATTCAGCTGTGGTTATTTGAGAAATAAAAACTCACTCTCCCGGTAACATGCTTCAAGTTTTGGTTCTTTGTTATCTTTATGTTCTGCTTACAAAGCCTAGAATTGCTCTAGCATCCAATTTAGTATTTTTTCAATTTAATTTTAAGCATGGATTGAAGCACCCCCCTAATAATGCTCAATCTTTTGTTAGATTTATTCTATTTTGAAAAATGAATCTATTATGTACTGGAGTTTTTCCACTATGCACACATTGTCATCTCTCATTTTTCCAATCTGGAGCGGCTGGTTGCACTATGAGAGCTGATTAATATTACAGCAGTCATAGAATCTTTCACTCTCATAATCGCTTGCTATTTGTCTTTTATTGCCATGGCAACACTCAGTGCCTGCTCTTGTTCTGTAATTAATTGACTTCACAGTAGTTCCTTTATCTGGGGGCACACCATGCTGTTTTCAATTATAAGTGAATGAAGTGTCAGCAGATAGTTTCTCAGACTTTGTTTCTGTTGAAATGTGTCGCTCCCTGTGATGCTCCCAGTGTCTTTGAGGTAAATGTGGTTGCAGTGAAAATTTGCTGTGAATCTGTTCCTAATGTTCTAGGAATGTTCTTTTTATGTTTTTATACAGTCCAACAACCAAAACTATTAGGTGGGAATTTAAATTAGAAACCTCTTTCAGTTTACAACCCTTTAGTGTTTTTATTCTACCCACGGGCCGCTTATACTACCCCCCTTTTGCCTTAATTCTTTGTGGCATAGATTCAACAAGGTGTTGGAATATTCTGGTCCATGTTGTCATGAAAGTATCATGCAGTTGCTGCAGATTTGTCAGCTGTACGTCCATGATGCAAATCTCCTGTTCAACCACATCCCAAGGGTTCTCTATGGGATTGAGATCTGGTGACTGTGGAGGCCAACTAGTTTGAAATTTCAGCTTTGTGACATGGTACGTTATCCTGCTGGAAGTAGCCGTCAGAAGATGGGTACACTGGTCGTGTGTGTGTGTGTGTGTGTGTGTGTGTGTGTGTGTGTGTGTGTATGTAACTGAGGCCAGCTAGTAGTTGCTGTGTGAGTAAACCTCACTCCTCTGATCTCAAGAGATGCTCTAGCGACTGACGCTTGGGTTGCAGCCTTTAGCCTCCTCGTTAGAGCATCCAACTCCCCGGCCGGAGACCCAGGTTCGAGGCCCGCGCATTGCGGGGCGAGTAGGACCTGGGTAGAGGGGTTATATATATATATATATATATATATATATATATATATATATATATATATATATATATATATATATATATATATATGCAGTATCTCACAGAAGTGAGTACACCCCTCACATTTTTGTAAATATATTATATCTTTTCATGTGACAACACTGAAGAAATGACACTTTGCTACAATGTAAAGTAGTGAGTGTACAGCTTGTATAACAGTGTAAATTTGCTGTCCCCTCAAAATAACTCAACACACAGCCATTAATGTCTAAACCGCTGGCCACAAAAGTGAGTACACCCCTAAGTGAAAATGTCCAAATTGGGCCCAATTAGCCATTTTTTCTCCCCGGTGTCATGTGACTCATTAGTGTTACAAGGTCTCAGGTGTGAATGGGGAGCAGGTGTGTTAAATTTGGTGTTATCGCTCTCACTCTCTCATACTGGTCACTGGAAGTTCAACATGGCACCTCATGGCAAAGAACTCTGAGGATCTGAAAAAAAGAATTGTTGCTCTACATAAAGATGGCGTAGGCTATAAGAAGATTGCCAAGACCCTGAAACTGAGCTGCAGCACGGTGGCCAACACCATACAGCGGTTTAACAGGACAGGTTCCACTCAGAACAGGCCTCGCCATGGTCGACCAAAGAAGTTGAGTGCATGTGCTCAGCGTCATATCCAGAGGTTGTGTTTGGGAAATAGATGTATGAGTGCTGCCAGCATTGCTGCAGAGGTTGAAGGGCTGGGGGGTCAGCCTGTCAGTGCTCAGACCATACGCCGCACACTGCATCAAATTGGTCTGCATGGCTGTCGTCCCAGAAGGAAGCCTCTTCTAAAGATGATGCACAAGAAAGCCCGCAAACAGTTTGCTGAAGAAAGCAGACTAAGGACATGGATTACTGGAACCATGTCCTGTGGTCTGATGAGACCAAGATAAACTTATTTGGTTCAGATGGTGTCAAGCGTGTGTGGCGGCAACCAGGTGAGGAGTACAAAGACAAGTGTGTCTTGCCTACAGTCAAGCATGGTGGTGGGAGGGTCATAGTCTGGATCTGCATGAGTGCTGCCGGCACTGAGGAGCTACAGTTCATTGAGGGAACCATGAATGAGCAGAGCATGATCCCCTCCCTTTGGAGACTGGGCCGCAGGGCAGTATTCCAACATGATAACGACCCCAAACACACCTCCAAGACGACCACTGCCTTGCTAAAGAAGCTGAGGGTACCTAAACCCTATTGAGCATCTGTGGGGCATCCTCAAACGGAAGGTGGAGGAGCGCAAGGTCTCTAACATCCACCAGCTCCGTGATGTCATCACGGTGGAGTGGAAGAGGACTCCAGTGGCAACCTGTGAAGCTCTGGTGAACTCCATGCCCAAGAGGGTTAAGGCAGTGCTGGAAAATAATGGTGGCCACACAAAATATTGACACTTTGGGCCCAATTTGGACATTTTCACTTAGGGGTGTACTCACTTTTGTGGCCAGCGGTTTAGACATTAATGGCTGTGTGTTGAGTTATTTTGAGGGGACAGCAAATTTACACTGTTATACAAGCTGTACACTCACTACTTTACATTGTAGCAAAGTGTCATTTCTTCAGTGTTGTCACATGAAAAGATATAATAAAATATTTACAAAAATGTGAGGGGTGTACTCACTTCTGTGAGATACTGTAAATATATATATACAGGTGCTGGTCATATAATTAGAATATCATCAAAAAGTTGATTTATTTCACTAATTCCATTCAAAAAGTGAAACTTGTATATTATATTCATTCATTACACACAGACTGATATTTCAAATGTTTATTTCTTTTAATTTTGATGATTATAACTGACAACTAAGGAAAATCCCAAATTCAGTATCTCAGAAAATTAGAATATTACTTAAGACCAATACAAAGAAAGGATTTTTAGAAATCTTGGCCAACTGAAAAGTATGAACATGAAAAGTATGAGCATGTACAGCACTCAATACTTAGTTGGGGCTCCTTTTGCCTGAATTACTGCAGCAATGCGGCGTGGCATGGAGTCGATCAGTCTGTGGCATTGCTCAGGTGTTATAAGAGCCCAGGTTGCTCTGACAGTGGCCTTCAGCTCTTCTGCATTGTTGGGTCTGGCATATCGCATCTTCCTCTTCACAATACCCCATAGATTTTCTATGGGGTTAAGGTCAGGTGAGTTTGCTGGCCAATTAAGAACAGGGATACCATGGTCCTTAAACCAGGTACTGGTAGCTTTGGCACTGTGTGCAGGTGCCAAGTCCTGTTGGAAAATGAAATCTACATCTCAGCAGCAGGAAGCATGAAGTGCTCTAAAACTTCCTGGTATACGGCTGCGTTGACCTTGGACCTCAGAAAACACAGTGGACCAACACCAGCAGATGACATGGCACCCCAAACCATCACTGACTGTGGAAACTTTACACTGGACCTCAAGCAACATGGATTGTGTGCCTCTCCTCTCTTCCTCCAGACTCTGGGACCCTGTTTTCCAAAGGAAATGCAAAATTTACTTTCATCAGAGAACATAACTTTGGACCACTCAGCAGCAGTCCAGTCCTTTTTGTCTTTAACCCAGGCGAGACGCTTCTGACGCTGTCTGTTGTTCAAGAGTGGCTTGACACAAGGAATGCGACAGCTGAAACCCATGTCTTGCATACGTCTGTGCGTAGTGGTTCTTGAAGCACTGACTCCAGCTGCAGTCCACTCTTTGTGAATCTCCCCCACATTTTTGAATGGGTTTTGTTTCACAATCCTCTCCAGGGTGCGGTTATCCCTATTGCTTGTACACTTTTTCTACCACATCTTTTCCTTCCCTTCGCCTCTCTATTAATGTGCTTGGACACAGAGCTCTGTGAACAGCCAGCCGCTTTTGCAATGACCTTTTGTGTCTTGCCCTCCTTGTGCAAGGTGTCAATGGTCGTCTTTTGGATAACTGTCAAGTCAGCAGTCTTCCCCATGATTGTGTAGCCTACAGAACTAGACTGAGAGACCATTTAAAGGCCTTTGCAGGTGTTTTGAGTTAATTAGCTGATTAGAGTGTGGCACCAGGTGTCTTCAATATTGAACCTTTTCACAATATTCTAATTTTCTGAGATACTGAATTTGGGATTTTCCTTAGTTGTCAGTTATAATCATCAAAATTAAAAGAAATAAACATTTGAAATATATCAGTCTGTGTGTAATGAATGAATATAATATACAAGTTTCACTTTTTGAATGGAATTAGTGAAATAAATCAACTTTTTGATGATATTCTAATTATATGACCAGCACCTGTAAAAAAAATTAAAAAAAATTATATATATATATATATATATATATATATATATATATATATATATATATATATATATATATATATATATATATAGAGAGAGAGAGAGAGAGAGAGAGAGAGAGAGAGAGAGAGATATATATATATAGATAGATATATATATAGATAGATAGATAGATAGATAGATAGATAGATAGATAGATATATAGATATATATATAGATATAGATATATAGATATATAGATATATATATAGATAGATATATATATATATATATATATATATATACAATATATATACAACTTTTTTGTTGTTCTTTTTGTCCTGTACTTTCCTTTCACATCTCGTGATCTCCTATCTGTTTACAGCAGAATGACTCCACAGCTTGAGTGGATTAAGTTCATGTTCTGATATTTACTACCAATGTCTCTCAGCTCACCAGCATAGCATGCAACACTTGCAGCATGACTTGTCCAAAAGCCATAAAAGCACAAACGGGGAGCGGAGGGGAGGAAAGAGAGAAAGAGTGGGAAGAAAGTACAGGAGCTATTTCCAGATGCGTCTTCATATCTGTCTCATTTATGCACTTTCACTTCAGGAACACGTTTCTGTGAGATTTAGGGTGTGTTCACACTTGTAGTTCGATTCTCTTGGTCCAGACCAAAAAAAGAAAATAATATATTTATTCCTGGTTCGCTTACCTTTCACACTGTTGTTTAAAGACTGAACCTAAAAGGAAAAAAACAAAAAACAATTTGCGACAACTAAACAAACATCCAAAACAATGCTGGGCTAAATGGGCTCGTTGTGTACATAGGCCTGTATAAAATGGCATTTTGACCAGCTGAGAACTTGTGAAAGGTTTATAAAATGTGTGAAGGAGTCAAAATTCCTCCCTTGCACACAAACGAAGATCTGCTGCAAAGAGATGGCGTTTCTGACTTCTGTACTGAACTCCTGTATGGGCAATGTAGCTCCTATGGCAGCATTCACAAATGAACCACACTCAATCGCACTAGAATTCATTTTAATCAAACCAAACCTGTCAAGGGTGTGTTCACATTTGTAGTTTGGTTTGCTTGGTTCATTTGGTCTGGACCATTTGGTTCAGATGGTAGCGTTCACGTTTATTCAAGTGAACTGCACTAACAGAGCAATCGCACCAGGGTTAGTTTTAATCGAACCAAACATGCCAAGTGTGAACACACCCTTAAACGTCACATTTTCAAAAGATAACACAAATCCTGTTTTGACAGAGTTGGTGTTTTGCTAGGATTTGTGAGGTCAAACAAGACTGTCATTGCAATTTGATTGTTAACAGGTCGGAAGAAAGAAGGCCCTTAAAGGCCAATATATTTAGTGACCAATGGCAGATGGGATTAGTGTGAAAAATTTGTTTGAAAAGTGGTTATGTTCATTTCACCTTTGTCATTTAATTAACTGTAAATAATATTTAAAGGGATAGTTCACCCAAAAATGAAAATTATCCCATGATTTACTCACCCTCAAACCATAGGTGTATATGACTATCTTCTTTCAGACGAACACAATCGGAGATGTATTTAAAAATATCCTTAGTCCTCCAAGGTTTATAATGGTTGTGAATGTCACAAATTAAGTAAAAAATAATGAATCCATCCATAAAAAAAAGTAATCCATACGACTCCAGGGGGTTAATAAAGCCGTGACCGGTGATTTGTTTTGCTCTATCCTCTGCGCCTCCGTGTTCGTCATTTCGTTGTGCGTCAGGTCAAAGGATACCCTTCCGCCGCAAATCGACTAGCACATTCTGCGTACGGTCGTCCACCGGAAGCTAGTTATTTGAATTTATAAAGTTTTAAATATGGATATTTTTCTTACAAAAACGCATCGCTTCGCTTCAGAGGACCTTTATTAACCCCCTGGATTTTTTTAATAGATGGATGCATTATTTTTTACTTCAAATGTGGCCCCTATTCACAACCATTATAAACCTTGGAGGACTAAGGATATTTTTAAATATATCTCTGATTGTGTTCGTCTGAAAGAAGATAGTCATATACACCTTTAATGGCTTGAGGGTGAGTAAATCATGGGATAATTTTCATTTTTGGGTGAACTATCCCTTTAAGTGAGATGGCTGACTTCAGATTGGGTGGCATCCTTCAGAACCCTGCTAATATGTAAGTACAGTATGATGTCAGAAATATCCTTTTCATGTTTTTTTTTTTTTTTTTTTTTTTGCTGTTGTAATAGCTTTCCACAAGATGGAGCCACTCATTCAAAAGGTTCTACAGGTTGTCATAGATACCACCATCTTTTCAAAGTTATGTTTGCATCTGGCCACAAGAGTGAGCCAAGCACAGAGACATGAATCTGGATGAAACAGCTGCATAATATCAGAAGCATAATATCTTATGCTTCAGAGCTTGATTTGTATTAGTGTCAATATGTGGATACTTGGAGTGAAGCTATAGCATTACGTAAAACTGATTTATACCTTACTCTTGCAGTCTTCGGTTTGCAAAATTTTATTCTTCATGTTTTACTTCACTGAAATATTGTCCCTTCAAGTTACAGGTTTACCAACAGACTTCCTATAAAACAAAAATCTTTTTTTCCATTATATAATATGCCTCATTAATTTACAGTAGCATGAGGTCGAAAAATCAACAGTGAAAATATGGGATTTTTTTCTTCACCCACAATATAGCTTTGAAAACATTTTGAAAAACTTACAACAAAGAAAAGTTGTAGCATGAAGAAATATTTAAGAATTGAATTTGTGACATGGAGCGTGTGAACCTCTTCATACAAAAGGTCAGAAGTTCTTGCTTCCACTGAAACATTCTCATTTGTTGGATATACATAATCATCAGGTTTTACACAAACTAGTTTAAGTTCTGCTGTCATACCAAGGACATTTTTAAACTTTTTACTCATTTTTAGTCTGATTATGTACTTTGTGATGAAAAACGTGGAATTAAAAATGCAAAATAGAAGCATTTCGTCATTTATGTAATCATTGTGTAACAGCAACATATGCAGGCTATGTTGCATATTTCTCCAGAGTTTCTCATATGCCAAATATCACCAGTAAAGAATGACGATTATCAAATATAAAGAATGTAAAAGTTCCACACCAGTCCTAATATAGACTAAAAGAGCTCTCCATGTATATTATTATTCTTTTGTTAGGAATTCTACAACATTTCCTCCTCACACCTCAGCTTGTTTTTGAATTAATCGTCCACTCTTTGTGTTTTGCTTATCCAGTGTTAGGAGGTGAGATCATAGAGACACTCTGGTGAACAGGAGAGGCTGGTGCACTGACAGATTGCCAGTCTGTCCTGCTGCAAAGAGCTGAGCTATAAAAGCCCTCTCCCCCTCAGCTGGAGCCCATTTCTTGCTCTGAAGTCTCACAGTGGGGAAAGCAGGGATGAAGCTACTCTTTGCAGCTACTTTTGCACTCTTTGTGCTGTCTGCCTTTGACCAGGCAGACTCCTCAGCCTATGACAAGATAGTTGCCCATAGTCGTATTCGAGCAAAGAAAGAAGGGTAAGAGATATTATTAATTTAATTTATTATTTTGTTAAATTATAAATTGCCTATTTAATTTAAATATTAATATTTATAATAAGAATCATTTTCTATAGTTTATATTTAATGTTTGAAATATATTTTAAACAGTTATTACTTAACATACTGTAACATTGCTGTTATTATTATTACTGTATATTTTTCTAACTGAAGCTTTTCTTTCTCAGTAAACTGTGTGAACCAAATGTAGTCAGGTTGATTGTCAAACTGAATAATATTTTTGAAAAAATATTTATTTACAGTGAAATACTTGATTTATAATACAGTTTATGTTTAGGTTACTTGACAAAATGTTTTTACAGTGTTTTTTTAATATCTTTTGTAAATTATTGAATCATTTTTAATTAATGACTGTCGGTGTGTTTTTAATTATTTCTTTTAAATAAATCAAAGGCCTTAAGAATGGTTTAAAATTGGTAAATTATAGTTCATTGTCTTAATTTTACCTTTATTACATCAAAGCCAAACATTACTGTCCTAGGTTTAAAAGAAAAAGCACCATGCTGTCACAAAACAATTTCACGCATCTGTTGCAGTTTTCTGTCCCAGCTTTACTCATTTCATCCCGTCTTACCTTTACCTTTCTGCAGACCAAATGTGTGCGCTCTCCAGCAAGTCGTGGGGACAAAGAAGAAATACTTCAGCACTTGCCGTAATTGGTACCAAGGGGCCATCTGTGGAAAGAAAGCGTAAGTGTGATGTTTTATGATTTGTGGAGTCTATTACAAATCCTGTCTCTTTGACAGAAACTGGAAAGTTCCAGCTGCTCCAGTGGTCAAAGGTGAAAGGTTGCTGTCCCAACTGGTAAGAGTGCGTAAAGATTTCCAACAGTTACATGCACATATGAATTCCTACTTAAGCTGAGCTCCAAACGCAGCTTAATAGTTGAATTACAATGCTTCCTATCCAGATGAGTTTATAAAATACAGAATTTGACAGCAACAGTAGATTTACAATTCAATATGGCTGCCAAAACAGACAAACAATTATTCCACGGCTACAAACCAAATTCCATGTGTTTCTGCGGCACTCAGTCTTACGAACCACCAGAGAGCTGCAAAACCTTAATTGGTATAAAATGGTGAGACCCACTGACATTGTCAGGACATGCCATCAATGATTAAAGAAAGCAGTAGAGCTCGCCTGGAGTGCTTGGCTTGTGTTGAAACACCTTTCCTTAAATTTCTGTCCTAGGGCAAAACTACACAGCTGTCTACAAGGTGGAAATGTCAGCAGGCTCTTTTGTTTTTCAGGAAGCTTTTTGGCAAAACTCTGTGAACTTAATGGCGTGTGAAATATAAAAAATATTAAAAAAAAAAAAAAAAAACACACAACAACAAAAGAAAGATTTCAACATCTAGATCAACAATATACCGTAAGATGAGCGGCAAAGTCCTACTGTGAAGGCTCCAGTAATGAGGTTGTGGTTTCTGGAGGCCAACATGGTCAACCACAACCGTTGATTCATGTAGAGTTTGTTATGCCTCCGGTTTATTTTCCTTTTTCCGTGGTTGGAAAAAAGAGGAACGGCAACGTAAAGAGTTTTCCCGGGCCTCTCACGTGTGACCAAACAGCACCAATGTGAGGTAACCTCCAGTGGTTTCAAACTTCCTTAGTTGCAAAGCCAGACTTGCCTGAGATATTCTGTAGATTTTCTGCTTGTCTTGCAGTTTTGTATATCAGAAAGCCAGGAACTGTTCTGCTCTAAGTATTTTCTCTGCACTCAGCAGACCATTACATAGCGGTCTGGCATTCTTGGTAAATATCTGGTTTAGTGTGCTTAGCTTACATAACTTAGATTAGTATGACATTTTTAGATCTCCCTCAAAGATTGGGGCAAAATATGATATTACTGATGGTGTCTCAGTGTGCAGATAAGGGAATAATGAAGATTACTACCTTTTGTAGTGTCTGTTTTCATTCAAGTCATAGGGTCCTATCATACACTCGGTGCAATGCGGCGCCAGGCGCAAGTATTCTTTGCTAGTTTCAGCCCAACGCAGTTATCATTTTCACGTCCTGCGCCAGGTTGTTTAAATAGCAAATGCATTTGCGTTCATTTGTGCGCCCATGGGTAGCTGGTCTGAAAACGAGGTGTGTTCAGATGCATTGTTGGCGCATTGCTATTTTGAGGCAACTGAAATAGACTGTGCCATTGACCAGCTGAAACCTGGTCTAAAGTCAATGGTGCAATATTTGTTTTGTTATTTAAAGAGCACGTTAGTAATATGCGCCTCTGCTTATTACACACACAGGGACGCGCAGCAGCACACAAACATGCCAAATATTAAAAATAAAAGGATTTCAATGTAAAAGATTATTATTGTTTTAGATTATGCTCAGTTTTTCCGCTTGCAAATTCCGCCATGTAAATAGCGAATCCGCCATGGCACGAGCGCAACTGGCTTTTAAAGTGAATGGGAGATGAGACTCTAATTGGTTTATTGCATGTTATGCCCAAAACACACCTATTACCCCAAGAGAATAGGGACAACCCTTTTAGACCATGCACCGGCCGTACTGACCATTTGCAAAAGTGGATTCAGACACACCCTAAGTGCACTTGCGCCGTGCGCTTTAGACCATGCGCTTAGATCATTAAAATAGGGCCCATAGGTTTGAAGATCTCTATATATTTTGGTAGATATCTCCATCATCTGATGGTTTTAGCTCCATAATGGTTTGAACATATGCATAATGTTGTGGATCCTTTGAACTGGTGAATCACCAGGGAGAGCTTCAGTTCAGCTGGAAAATCTGACCTTCTCCCCAATGATTAATGTGGTTGGATTCCCTCAGCATGTCTGGTCAACAGGAGTCATGTTTTCCTCCCGTTTTGGGAAAGATGCTTAAGAAGATGTTCTAGTGAGGCTCTAATGATCTCATCAACTTCCCCCAGCTATCCTTTCACTGCACTTCACTTCCATAGAAGACATTGAGCCCAGCCATGACCCAAAACTATTGCTTCTGGATCCTCAATGTGGCAGTCACATAGAGGACAGCTTTGAAATCCCCATTAGCTTCTTAGTTCTTATTGCTCAGTCTCTAGGACTTGTCAGTTTAAACTCTTCCACAAAATTTACAACTGACTGTCAGTTCTTATTTGGTGATTTGCAGGCTGTTTTATCTTTCTGGGGAATTCAGCAACATGCATCACATGGAACCGTTTTGCTGGTGTGGAGATTTCCAAGTGCACTAACCCTGACTGGTGTCTATCTCTTAATCTCCACCACTGCTGGATTGCGTTTATTATCAGCAGCTTTGAGAACTTCTCAAGGGATTGTAACACTCCAGTGGTGATTTCTCAGAGGACCTTATAAAAATCCTGTTTCCCATTAACAGCTGTTTATTAACTCTACAATATGGCTGCTGTATAGTTGGTATAATTAGCTTAGGTGCGTTTTATTGAACCCGTTATTCATATTAAGAGCCTGTTATAATGCAAATGAACTTGCAACTGGCTAAACACACACTAAAGGGAATGGAAAAGAAAAATAAACCGCAATAATGAAGCACAACAATACCTTGGTGAGACAGAAAATGTTTATGGTGGCATTTACAATTATAATTCAAGTTCTGAAGTGCGTTTCCTTAATATACGTGATGCTTAATAAAATAGTTGTATTTAAATTTTAAAGCACATAATGTGTTTATGTATATTCAGACAGTTTAATAATATTATTTATACAATTTTTAGATCATTTCTTTTTATTATATTTTTGTTTCTTAAAGCTACCAAGAACAAAATGACTTCTCATCCATGAGATTCCATTTGTGTGGTCATGGAAACATATTTACAAGCTTGGTTTAAAGGGCCGTTTTCAATAAAAACAGAAAAACCATAGAATGCAACCTCCATTACTGGAAAACTGCTGATTCAACATTTCCTTCCATTGTACATTGTAACTTCCAAACCAAGGTTTTTCACTGGGTTATAAATTTACTTTAAAGGCTTCCTGGATCCAAAAAACACCCCTCAGCCTTACTAAACCACCAAGTTGGTCTCAGCGCTTAGCTTCAGGGTACTTTAAGTATTAATGCAATGCTGTGACAACATAATGATAGTGGAATAAGGCACAAACCTCGGGACCACATAGCATGTTTATGTACAAAGACAGTTAATGGTTGCCATATGGAAAGACTGTCTGTCCAGTACCATGAACTGTGTTATCATTAAAACCAGGATAGCTTGTAACGATGAGTGAATGGCATCCAGGAAAAAAAAAATGAATTTGAGCCTGTACATTACTGGTATTTTATTTTTTCAAGTGGCGCCAAATGTCTGAGCTTCAAAACTCACTTAACACATGTTCTTCTGGTTTTATGTCTTTCCTTCCTCTGTCCAGGACTGTGTTGTATGAGTGTTGCCCAGGTTACATGAAGCTGGATGGCTTGCGAGGCTGTCCTGCAGGTTGGTTGATTTCATTTAAGTTACTTACTGATCAGTCAGACATTGGTAATCCATAAAGTCTGGCTATATTGTCAATACAATACAAATTTACAATGATAAGTATGCTAAGTATGATTGCTACCTAATTTGAAACCTATAATGTTGGACAAAATGTTCAATCTTGTGGTTAATCTGTGTCACTTTCCTTGCAGTTGCTCCCATTGACAACGTTTATGGCACCCTTGGCTTGGTCAAAGCGAAAACTACCCAAGAATACTCTGCTCTATCCAAGCTAAGGCAAGAGATTGAAGGTGCCGGGTCGTACACCTTCTTCGCACCCAGTAATGATGCCTGGGATCTTCTCAATTCGGTAACATCTCATTCCTTTCTCTCTTCAGCACAAACAAGGAAATTGAGTAATTCCTTGACTGTTTTGCATTGGCTTCCTCTCTGTTCTATAGGAAGTGAGGAATGCTCTGGTGAGCAATGTTAATATCGAGCTGTACAATGCTCTGCATTACCACATGGTCAACAAACGTCTCCTCACCAAAGACCTCAAGAATGGAATGACCGCCACCTCCATGTACAACGACTTGAACCTGCTCATCAATCATTACTCCAATGGGGTAATTTGATATCTTGAGAAGCGGAGGGTTATGTTTTAGGTTATTTGCTTCTCCATGAGGGACTTATTTCACACATGGCTCTTGTTCAGGTTGTCACAGTGAACTGTGCCAGGATCATTCACGGCAACCAGGTGGCCACCAACGGAGTGGTCCACGTCATTGACCGCGTCATCACGGCTGTTGGCAACACCATTCAGGATGTGATCGAAGTGGACGATGAACTAAGCACTTTGAGTGTAAGTCTTAAGAATTTGGAGCCGTGTAGTCCATGAACCAAACCCACTGACCAAAAGTTGTTTATGCTCCATTTCTTTTCCAGACTGTGGCTACTGAGGCTGGTTTGATTGAGAAGCTGGGTCAGTCGGGACACTTTACCCTGTTCGCCCCCACTAACAATGCCTTTGAGAAGCTGGATAGAGAGGTTATGGACAGGCTTATGAAAGACAAGGTTTCCCTCCAAGGTAAACCCAAGCACAAAAACATAAAACACCCCATGACATCCCACTGCACTATTCTCATTTGGAGTGCTTTAAGTTGCCAAAGGGACATGTTAAATCCCATATTGATGGCAGACTTGGCACAAAAAAAAGGCTTTATTCTTATTTAATGAGACAAAGGTGCAGGAAATCAAGGGTCTGGCAGTTCGCTCGTGCCGTGTTTGTTGATATGAGTCAACTGAGTGAGGCCAAGTATTATTTTGCCCCCTTTCAAACCAGATGGGCCCGCTGCACTCCAAGCTGTAGACCTGGAATTCTCAGACAGTTGGCAAACAGTGCCATAACAACACTTATGGGACTACTTTGAGATTTAGGCAGGGTTACAGTTGAGCCACTTGGAGAAGAGATTAAATCTGAAGGTTCTCTGCAGCAATACTGAAGTTTATGTGTACGTCTTACAGTATTTTCAGAATACTGTGGTTGATGTTTGCTTTGGAGTTCAGATGCATTAGCTTTCCCAGTGATCATGTAAAAGAATGACATAATACCCCACTCTCATGAATAAGGTTTGTCTGAAATGCACTAAGGGTTGTATTAACTGCTTGAGTGAAAACTAAAATAAAACAGATATTATGGCTAAATCTGTTGTGCCAAGCGGAAAGACATTTGATCTGCTACTTAAGCCACTTTCATGGAGGGAAGCCATGGAAATGAAAAAGGAAGACTCCAAGCTTAACCTAGATACGGATGCCTGGTACAGTTAACCATTGAAAGCTTGAATGTATGCGCCCATTTGGCTCCAGTGGTTCATGTTTTCCAGAGTAATGCGAAATAAATTTTGTTACCATTAAAGCAAAATGTTTGTTGTAAGGCCAAAGGAGAAAGATCTAAGACCTTCTGAAAAGAGCATAATCCTTGTCTTGCCAGAGACATATAGACAGGAAACAGCTGTTAGCTTTACGATCCAGTGAAAAATGGTGGCGATGGGATCTCTGCCCTCTTATTAGTCCCTAGCCAGACTTTTGACTTAGAGACTCGCTCTATTTCCAGTCAAATGGTTCGGAGCTGCTGAGAGACTCACTCAGAGAGGACCCAAAGGCTCCCAAGGATCCCCCAGGTTCCCTTTTGGGAACTAATGGGAAATGCAATGACATAATGGATTGCATGCAAGCATTTGCATGCTATCTACTTAAACTATATATTAAATCAATTTAAATAGTCTTTAACAAATACTAAACATCATGAAATCAAAGTTCATGTGGAAGCTATACTGTATCTATATATGCTAATGTACGCCTATATGCATTTCAAATTTACAACCATTTTCTAAGGAAAACTGTGCTTGCCAAGTGATTTCATGCTAATTAATTTAAAGCAAATACTGTTAAATCATTGTTAGCATGTTTGTATGATGCATTTTCAAACAGACTCATTTCCATTAGTGATTTTTACCTGATGTGGTATGTTCTAAACATCAAAAAAAACATAATATCATTTTTCCATGATTTCCTCATATCTCAAGAGGCGTGTAAGAGGAATAACAGATGTGCTTGGATGACAGAGACTGATGTTTCTTCTCTTCCAGCTCTCCTCAACTACCATCTGTTGAACTCTGTTCAGTGCTCTGAGGCCATCATGGCCGGCACATCTTATGATACCCTGGAGGGCAGCAATATTGAGATTGGCTGCGATGGCGATAGTCTCACAGTCAATGGCATAAAGATGGTACTCAAGAAGGACATTGTCACCACCAATGGAGTCATCCACCTCATCGATCAAGTCCTCATGCCCGACTCTGGTAAACTTATCCTATCAGCCTCTTTTACCCTTTGTTTTTTTTTTTTTTTTTTTGAGTGCAGAAATGACTGATATGGC
Organism: Mylopharyngodon piceus; assembly: GCA_039654765.1. NCBI lineage: Eukaryota > Metazoa > Chordata > Actinopteri > Cypriniformes > Xenocyprididae > Mylopharyngodon > Mylopharyngodon piceus. The sequence continues at coordinate 18,379,070 of CM077447.1, forward strand.
TGATTTATCCTGTGAAATCTGTCCGTATCAAATTAAAATTTACATAAACCCTGCCCCCGAGAACACACAACAAAGGGGTGAGGCCATGTTGGACTGCTTTAGAGAAGAGAAAGAGTTGTTGTAGTAGAGTGTTGTTACCATGCCGTCATTTTACGCCGGACTGCTTCACAAACGAGGGTCAATTCAACGCTGGATTTGTACAAAAGATTAACATGACGGCACATACTAGTCGATGACCTCCACAGCAACTATATAAATTTATCCACTAACCATTCAGAAACGTTCAGTTCCATTCTAAAAAGTTGTAACCTATTCCTGAGTCTCTCCATCAGTGTCCGACTCCGGTTTGAACAATGTAAGACTGAACACCGTTACTGACAATCGTCATTTTGGCTGCGTGAGATTCTCCAGCTTTGTTGTTGTTGAGCAACCGAAGCGCGAGCCGTTAAAGCTCCGGCCTCTTCTGGAAAGCGTGCGGGAGCAGCAGCTCATTTGCATTTAAAGGGACACACACGGCATGTTTTGCTCTCACCCAAATAGAGGCAAATTTGACAAGCTATAATAAATGATCTGTGGAGTATTTTGAGCTGAAACTTCACAGACACATTCTGGGGACACCAGAGACTTATATTACATCTTGTAAAAGGGGCATTATAGGTCCCCTTTAAAATAAATTAATACTTTTATTCAACAATGACACATTAAATTGACAAAAATTTACAGTAAAAACTTCTATAATCTTAAGAGAGATTTCTATTAGAAAGTACAACTTCAGTAGCTAGGAATGTAAATGCACACTACAATATGTTACAGTTCAAACTCTCCGATAAAACCTTCTCTTCTACAATACTTTCTAAATGCTGGGATTTTGCCTTTTTCATCTAAGCTAAACAGGTTATGGAGTTGGTTGGACAATCTCAGGGCACCTTCAGTGACATGTTGACAGAGCTGGGCTTGTCTGCAGCCATGAGACCCCAGGCTGAGTACACGCTCCTGGCTCCACTCAATGCAGCCTTCAACGGTGAGCAAATACATGTCAATCTCCCTCTTCTTCTCTTTAACTAACCTTCATAGTCTCCTTGCCGTAACTCAGCTGCTTGTTTTTTCTCTGTCATTGTCTGTTTTAATTCTACCTTAGCAAGACCTGTGTTCTTTCAGTTGCTGATGTGCCTTGCCTTTGTTAACTTCTGCTGTTCCATAACTATAACTTTGATTCCTCGCGGGATAGCAGGTGTAAAAACAGATGACATATAATGCATGTGTATGGAAAATGGCGGCTTGCTGACACAGTAGCTGTCTATTTGTTAATCTATGAGCCTCACTGGGCTTCCAGCACTGAAAAGATGGTGAAAGAAAAAGAAGATAAAAACTTCTGTTATCCCACCTCCCATACAGAACGTTTCAGACCTCACAGGAGGCTAAGCTGGATCTTTCACCTCATCATCACATGTTTGTAGTTCATTTGTGGCTAATGACAGGTGAACACATTCATCACATTATATTTACAGGGGTAAATCGTTCCTTTTACTAGGCTGCATAGGGGGAAAGGGACAGTGCCTGGGGTTACAATAACTGAAAGTCCTGTCTGGGAATGCACATTCCACAAACCGCTCACCACGAAAGGCCGACCAAGTCTTTACATGTTACAGTTTGACACATATAATGTTTTAATTTTATAGCCACTTTGGTTATGTGTATATTCTAATATGGTTGATTGGTCTTTTTAATCGAGTTGCATTATATTGTGTTATTGATGTTATCACAAAACTGCTTTGTCATGATGGTAAACCACAACTGCAAATATATTTTTTCCTCTGCAATCTAGATGAGGTGATGTCCATGGACCAGAGCTTCCTGAAGATCATTCTGGAGAACCACATCCTGAAGGACAAGATTGTGCTGAGCCAGCTGTACAATGGTCAGCGCCTGGAAACACTTGCAGGGAAATTTCTCAGAGTCTTCGTCTACCGCACAGTCAGTGTTGTTTTATATGTCTTTGTTCTTGATTTACTTATGAATTAGAATCTTCCATATGGCAATAAATATGTGCAATATGTATTTTCAAGCAGTATATTTTCCTGACATATTCTGGACATGTTTGTGTATATTACATAAAAAAAGAAGTATATATATATATATATATATATATAAAATTAAATGTAATATACACAAACGTGCAAAATATGTCAGGAAAATATACTGCTTATAAATATATATTGTATCTATATTAACTGTATTTATTTTTGTATTTAAACTGCTAATATATACATGTTTATATAAATGTATTATATATATATATATATATATATATATATATATATATATATATATATATATGAAATGTATTTGAAATTTATTTTCTTGCCTCTTTTAAACAAAATATTTTTACAACACATATTTACAATACATTTTTTTGTACAGGGATTTTTTTTATTTTTAATATTTTTAATTTACTTATTTATTTATTTTGCCATATGGGAACACTTGAACAGAATCATAAAAATACTGTGTTACTCTGTTACATCACTGAAATCTTAGGTGCATGAATTCTTATTTTTTGGCCATTACTTACATTGACATTTATTGACAATATAAGTTCTAAGTAATAGCTCAAATAGTTTCCATTAGTATACGCAGAGGAAGTGAACTGTCTCGTAATATTTTAACTACGAAGGCTGTCTGCATTGAGAATGCCTGCTTGATCCGTGGAAGCAAAGAGGGAAGTAACGGTGCCCTCCATCTCATGAAGACCCTGATTACGGCACCAGAGTCCACCATGTACGAAGTTCTGTTGAAAAACGGAGCATTCAAGTAAGAAAAAGTAAAGTTTTATCAAGTCAAAGTGAAGATAGCTTTCTTATCCTTGTAGTGACTATCACTTCATTGCTGCAGAATATTTTTGTCCCTGATGGAATCAGCTGGTCTGAATGGTCTGCTCAAAATGCAAGGAGATTTCACACTTTTTGCTCCGACAGATGAGGCTTTTGCAGGGCTCAGTGAGAGAGAATTGTCTCTTTTGAAGAGTGAGTTCTTTCATACATGTCATTTTCAAGGCACACCACATCTGGAATTACTGTTTAGCTTTGTTTTATTCTGGATTAATGAGATTAAAGATGAAAGACAGAGGCTACAGGATATGACAACGTCTCTTCTCTGTGATCAGGTGACGTTAACGCCCTCAGAACCATTCTGCTCTATCACTTCAGTAACGGCGTCTTCATCGGTGGAGGCTTGGAGACTGGAGTCACTAACCTCCTCAAAACTCTCCAGGGCAGCAATTTGAAGGTGTTGTATGTAAGTATCCAGCACTTCTGCTGTCCAGCCTTGAAATTAATTTCCAGTCATAACATCTGTTTTAGGAACACATGCAAGAACTTCAGATTATATGATTCCACTCTGTATTATAGAGTTTTATGGTGGGAATTTCCTGTGAGTCAAATTAAACCATGCTTTGTAGTAAACCACGCTTTGTAGTAAACCACTTATCTTGATACAACCTCTGATTTAAATGTAGAAGAAAAATGAATTGATTTGATATATGGAAGAATTAATACAGAATTTCTTTTTTTATGGTTAACAAAGTTTTTTTGTAACTTTAATATACCTTTACATTGGGAAGGTCACATAAAACATTGTGTTTCTTTGGTTAAAATGTTGTTGTAAGGTTATACTGTAAGTGTAAAAAAAAAGTCAAATAAAGTAAAAAAAAAAATCTAAATTAGCTGTCTATATTAATTAATATTTCTAAATCTGAATACATTAACTTACATCAATGAAAATAAAATTAATATTCAGATGAGGTAGGTATTGCTCCTAAACATAACAAGAACCCATATTATCATTCTTTACATTATATTAGTGTATTTATTTATTTTTGTCATATCTATATTTTATTCATTATTCAAACAAGTAGAGATGTATATACATTAATATATATATATATATATATATATATAATTGTTATATGTTATATAATTGTTATATTTCAGTGCTTTTTGTTTGTTGTTGTTGTTGTACTTGTTAAAATTAAAAATTAAAAAATGAACAAAAATTACATAATATAATAATATTTGCTATGTTTGTTTTATGATAGCATTTATTTATTGAAAAAATATTGCAATTTGTAGGTAAATGAGAGCATGCAGGTCAACACTGTGAAAGTTCCTGAATCGGATATAATGGCCACAAATGGAGTTGTTCACTTCGTCAGGACTCTTCTGTACCCTGAGGGTGGGAATTATGAAATTGCAGTTACAGTGATGTTTTTTTGTGGCAATCAAGTCCATGTTTCAAGAACTATTAATTGTCATTATATTTTAAAGATATACCTACTGGGAGCCAGGAACTCCTTTCACTCCTGAGAAGGATCATCCGATACATCCAAATTAAGGTATTGAACAATATGTTGTTATGTCTTTGTAAAGACGCAAGCAACACACAGATCACTCATGAACACGCTTTTTACTCAGACTAACTCATCTCAAAGACTGTAGATATAGAAAGATGGTTCACTCCTATTAGTTATGAATGGGAGAAACTGCAACGCACAATATGGCGGAATATGTCCCGCCTTCTAAGTAAAAGAGCCAATCGCTGATTGATAAAGTCATTGCGTCACTGCAGCTGCTGTTGGAGGCTCCAGTTCCCATAGAAACCTGAGACTCGCGCTTAGGACTGCGCATGCACATTGGTTCATCTAGCCTGAAAAATAACACAGTGAGGCGTTTCTCAATACCAAGTATGCGAAGTTCAGACTTGAGTCCTTGGTAGTTCGGACTTGGCAAGTTCGACTCAGGAGAACGGACTCCAGTCTGGTGATTCTGCAAATGGTACCAAGCTGCAACCTCCCCCAGTTCTCTTGAAGCCAGTACGGAAGTGACTTAAACCGCAATTTATCGACTGGCCCCACAGGCTCCAAAAGAGAGCAGAATCTCATTGAGCCCCATGTTAAAACGCCCAACTTTACAGCGGAAAAAAAACCTCACCTCAGCTAATTCCAGCCGCTGAACTTGGCATCTCTGCCGTGTTTGTGCTTTTTTCAGGATTATTTCATACAATTATTAAATAATATGGCTTGATGTGTGGTTAATGGTCGAGACAGATGAGCGTTTGTGTACATGTGCACACATGAGGAAGATAAACAGAACACACGTTATTGGATCGTCTTGGCATTGGCTAAAAGTTTTGTCCGTCAGATTTAATACAATGACAATGGCTGGAGAATATGCCTCTCAAGACACCATAAAATCCGACAGCACTGCTTGGATATTATAACTAAAACTGCTGCACTATTTTGAAAAATTATACTTTGGATGTTGGCTCATTTGTTTGTGAGAGTCCAAAGTAAACACTGCTCAGGTTGCATAATTTCTTGAAGAACGATGATGGAGAGCAGATCGTTCAGAAGAAATTTGATGCAAACAATGGACAATATATCAATATTTTGCTTTTGTGGACAAAAAGTGCTGTTGGATGTTTTTCAATGGACCCTCATGCACATTTTAGCCAAGTGCGACAGATTGGATTCATCTCACAATCGCTATTTCATTACAAAGGTATGAAGTCCCGTTTGATTTTGCGTGTTGTTATTTGCACACCCGACACAAATTACAATATTACTGTTGCTGGAGCATCTATATCGTAAAAAAGACACCGTAGATTGACAGTAAACCTTTAGAACTTTCAAATGATATAACTTGTTATCTTTATTAATATTTTAGATAGTATCTAAGATAAATAGCTCCTTAGCCTGAGCTAACTTGGTCACGTCAAGCTAGGCGGGCGTGGTTTTAGCAAACAGGCATCTCGGTTCCAACTACGTCCCAACTCTTTGCCCATTTTCAGTTATCCGGGAGTGACGTGCGGTGACGCGCTGCCAAGATGGCGACAGCCCATTTTTCTTTTTTTTTATTAACCAGACAAATATACAATAATATACAAAAATTTACATTTTAAGGTTGCAGATTGTAAGATTGAAAATATCCAGTCTTTAGAAAAGAGAAGAAAGAGCCAGAGCAAAGAAGCCCCAGTGAAAAGAAAAGCCAGAGAAAAGAGCCAGAGCAACAGTTACAATCTTCTTTTATCCCTTCCTTGACCATGTGACTGAAACCCAAATGTGAGACATTCAAACTGACCAATCAGAAGATTAAAACTTACCCCACTGTACTAAAGGTGTGACAATTCGTAGACCCCTGATGTACACACATCTTGGCCTATAGGCCTTGATCACTATCAGCATCTTTGTGCCTTCCAAAATGCAAGAGAGAGGGGGTTGAAAACGCAGAGCAAATGTCTTTGTTCATTTTAAAATATCTTTGGATATTTTCAGTCTTCGTCCATGGCCAAGACATAATTCTTGAAAACATGAATCCATGCCTTAAATGGCATCAGCGGCTCACCAACATTTTGTTGAAAGGGTGTAGGCTGACTTAAATTCCATGGCATCCTCATCGCCAATATGTTATGTCTTTGTAAAGATGCAAGCAACACACAGATCACTCATGAACACACTTTTTACTCCGACTAACTCATCATCTTGTTATAGTACACTCATGTACACTCAACATCTGCTAGTGCCACCCACAGGACAAGTGGTGACACCACACATTCAACAAGCATGAAGTAGTTCACAGAAAGGCTTGTTTGCCATGCCGGTCTGGACTTAACTTGATTATGCGCAACCAAATTCAGGCTTCATGCCTTGATATGATCTCAAAAAGCAGATGTCTAGTGGGATCCAAATGCCATCTTTTTTTTTTTCTTTTTCTTTGTTTAGCTAATTCTACTTACATGCCTAAAATAAAGTGTAATAGTAATAGACAGGATATTTACATAGGCGAATTTTTGTGTCAACATGTATTTTCTTTCCTTTGCAGTATGTTTCTGGATACAGATATCAGGAGATCCCTCTGTTGGGTATGTATATCAAAAAATGTTTTTTATGTCAATGCCATGTTTCTTTTTATCAGTTTTCTGAACGATTTGTTTTTTTTTTTTTTTTTAAATCTGACCATCAAAGGATTTATATGTAATTGACACCAATGAAACTCATTACACATGAGAGAGCTACTGTAGATTATTGCTCTGAGTACTGTGTTTTCTTATAGGAGTCATCCCGGGAGACCTTGTTTTGGAGAACACCCCGGCCATTACGAAGGTTACCCGTGTGATCGAGGGTAAACCTTCAATCACAAAGGTCACCAGGGTGATCCAAGGACAGCCTACCATGACTAAGGTTACGAGAGTCATTGAAGGGGATCCAACTATGACCAAAGTCACCAGAGTCATTGAAGGGGATCCAACTATGACCAAAGTCACCAGAGTCATTGAAGGTAAACATCATTTAACACACCCATGAATGCAGCTTTGTGAGTAAGAAATGTTTTAGAGAAAGAAAAGAGCGGAAAACAATTTGTTGACTAATAAAGATTTTCATAAATTACTTGGTGTGATAAGTGTCAGTGAAGTGAATATATTTGTTGTTTGTTGCATTGTTTAATTTTGCAAAAAAGTGTGCAAATATTTTTAATTGTGTTTTTAGGATGCATAAAATGCTAGCTATGAAATGACCATTATCAAAAGAGCCAAACAGTTTATTCCTGAAATGTTTAAAATGTAATTTTCACCACATAATGCTACTAAAAACAATACATAATTGAAGATGTGATGGATATTGTTCTGACAATTAAACTAATGACAGAATCCTGTAATGCATTTATTTTATAAAAGTCCACTGGGCCAAATGCACTATGAACTATGAATGACAACTCAAAGTGTTGCCTTTTAGTCATCATCATATTACAAATGTTTGGTCATTCTCCAAAAGACAAATGTGTGATAATGTGACTTGGAATATGGCTATGAAAAGCACATGCGATATTCCCCAATAGTTCATTTGAAGCTCGAGCTAGCCAGAACCCATCCTTTCCTGGACCTGGATTTCACAAGTATTGACACCTGCCTAATGTTTTGTATCAACAGGTCCTGAATATTCAGTCACCAGCTCCTCCAATATGGAGCTTTATGGTAGTGTGACACTTTGAACCCTTTATTAGCATGCTAGCGCTAACAGTTAACCTCATTTTGTCTTCCTCATTCCAATCCTTTTTTCCATAAGGTTTGTCATATTCTAGGTTACGGAATACGGTGTCTTTCTGTTGTGCTAAGGGTACTGGTAAAAGGCAACTAAACCTTTTGATTTAGTGTTTTTTCTTTTATACTACTTTGGAGTTAGCTATGCTACAAGCTACGGAGTAAAGCCAACCCAAAACTAAACTTTCCTCCTTTTTCCTTTTCTCTCTAGTTCTTCATGTATAATCAGATAAATGTCAGTACTATTCATTATTTCTTCTTCTTCTTTTTCTTTCACACTAGATATCGGCGAGGACCCTGATAGCATCACTAGATACATTCAAGGTGAGACTCTAACATTTGCAAAGGTATCTAAAGCTAAACTGTCCCAACATGGTTGACCTCTATGCCTTTTGCTAATCTGTTTCCAGAGGGAACAAGAGTGCCTGGAAGAAGGCCTGGTAAATAATTTACTAAACATCAATTTGACAATTTTGGATTTTTTATTTTGTATTTTTTTATATTACATGTACATAGATTGAACAAGCATTGTGCTACAAGCTTTGGTGATCTCTGTGACCTCTCTTTTCATATTCTCAGGAATACCCCGGAGGAGAACCTAGATCTAGATTGTGAGCACAAGTAGAAAACAAGACCTGAAGAGTATACCATATACTTCCTTCTTTTACTTGCGCAGTGGTCCAGAACATACCAGGCTGAAGTTGAGTTTAAGGCAAAAGAAAAACAAACTCAATATTGATCATTCCTGTTTGCTCCAGAGATAATGGATGATTTTTGTTCAAGTACATTTGGTCCAAACGGGGATACAAAATTCCCTGTATGTAAATAAGCTCTCTCTCTCTCTTTTTGTTAAGTATGGTTTGAAAAACAAAAACAGAGTTTCATCTTCGTCATGAATGAATGATCAAATGTGACGTTACACAAGACAACATCTGATGCTTTCTAATGATCTTGTGTTACATGACTTGGAAACATTTGTACAACCATGCATTACCAGTATACATTAGCCATTCAAACTCAAAAAATGGAAGCGTTCATATGAAATACGTGGTATAGGGTACAGTTAAAATGAACAAATGCCTTAAACCAGCAGTATGAATTTATTTTTCTGGGGTACGGTTTACCGTTGCACGTACTATGATTTTATGGTGCTCATGTTTAGATGGTGTAAAATCTAAAATAAAAATAGAAAATATGTTGCATTGTTTTGTTACAAGTCTTTTTCATGTTTCTTTTCATGGTGGGATAGAGGTTAGATTGTTCTTCCTTGATGCTTTTGTATGTGTAAAGTGTGTCCATTTGCATAAACTGTGCACAAATGTGCTGCACAAAAAACTGAATTTTCACGTTACCAGTTTAAGGTTAATTTGACAAACAGGTTTTGGCTCCTTTGCATTTATTTTTCAATTTCCATAATAAACTCAACTTTTAGACATGGAATTGTGTGTCATTTTTTGAAGTAACACAATGTTAACATTATTTCATTTTTTTTTTTTAATAAAAAATTGAATATAAAAGTATAACAATATAATATTAATAAGAAGAAAATAATATAGAATAGATAAATAAATATTTTAAGCATTGAAGTGTTATCTTGCTAAGTTTTACTCAAGGATGAAAATATTCGTCATGTGGAAAAATCTGAAAAATATCTCAAATGTGAGATGTAGGCTAAGAAAGAGGCACAGTTTATCAGAATTGAAGAATCACAGCATTTCCAGTATAATTACTCATATTTTAGCACAATCTGCACAAAAAAAGTCCCTATTTATATACGTTTTATAAATCAGAGCATGCAATGTATTTGTGCATTCATCAACTTCTCCACTTAACATCTCCATTTTTTTTTTTTTTTTTTTTTTTGTCATCTTTTCCCCCAGGAGGTACACATTCTTACTGCCTATGTGAGTTCATGCAGTCACTGTAATGTGGGATATGTCAAGGCACACCTGTATTACAAAATTTTTACATAACTTCTGTTTTAGCATGTCATAGACTGACATTTTGAATGTAGTGAGCATGTCATCTAAAGAAAGTCAGACAAAAGCAACCTGCTTTGAAAAGTAACTCAACTTTCTTCTTTAGCTGTTAAAAAGTTTTTTGAAAACATGTAGTTTTGCATTATTTGTTACTGTAAGAAATACTGGTTATGTAAGATTATGGGCAATATAGTAATGTTTTTACTTTTACTAAATATTGTTACATTTTTAACTGTGTAAAAAATATAATAATTCATCTATAGTTTGGACCTGGCAAATGATCAAACTGTATACATATATAAACTAAATGTGTGTAAATGTTAACAGCCAGCCCAACTAAGAAAGCAAAGACTGAGAACATTTTTTTCAGAACACAAGACAAAACTTGTTGCTGTTCATTTCCATATAGAAGTGGAGGTCAAAGCGGGACATTTCAGACGGGGGCTAGTGGCGACATGCATCCCACTGAAGTGTGCATACAATGCAGCTGGATTGATTTGAGCTGATTCCAAGAACTACAGTCAGATACCAGCATGATGTTTCTGACAACCTGTTTGAGTCACTTCAGCTCATTTTATTCTGATTATAAGAGCAGCAAAGCTTGTGATCATGTCCTGAGCTTTTGTTCCATCATTTTATATATTCAAATGCTGTCACTATCTTTCATTAGCTGCAGGGCCGTCACTAGAGGTTAGAAAAGTGGTGATGATTCTCGGGGCCCCTGGCTTTCAGGGAGGGCCCCAGCAACAACCTGCACCTGGGCCACGGATACCCGAGCTATGGTCCTGATTAGCAGTCATGTTAGAGCCCAGCCCTCAATAGCTTGTTCAGGCAAGAGGGACTTTGCAAAGCACAGCGAGCTGGGTATAGTTGTTCGGAACATGCTGGTGGGTTGCAACTCATACACTCCCTCTGAGACAATCTATCAGGATATTTGAAATGACACGAACATGTTTCAGGGGGAAAAATGGGTGTGATCGCTTTTTGAATCAGTGCATCTTCAGTTTGAGTCTTACATACTATACAAGACTGTTTTTGCAACTAGAAATTATTTCAAAAGGAACAGTTTTTATATAATAGTTCATTGTGTACTCACCTTTATGTTGTTTCAACCCGATCTCACGGCAATTCATACATATTTTACGGGGTGGCTAATTAAAGGTCATATGAATTTGTCTGTTTTTTATTTTACGAAATGCCAAATTCGTATGAATTTGCATAAATGACCTACCCCTAACCCCACCCCTAAACCTACCCGTCACTGGGGTTTAGACAAATCGTATGAATTTGTATGAGTGAGGTCGTACGAATTCATATGAATTAGCCACCTTGTAAAATACATACAAATTGGTCGTGAGATAGCGTTGGTTGTTCAAGTCACCATGAAATCAAAATTGACAGTTCTTGTTTATTTGATGGAATATTGTAGTATTTATTATAAATGATTTATCTGTGCACATCAATATTTTTTTAAAAATTCATGTGCCCCTGTAATCTTTAATCAAAGTAACATCCCCTCCTTCTTGCTGTGACATCTTGTCTCTTCTCCGATGATGTGTTTACTGGGGCAAGGGCGTCACAATAGGGAAGAAAAGACTATTGCAACTTCCATTTCATGCCAACTTTAAATGTACATGCATATGAGCCCTTTATTTTTAAAGCTACAACACTTGTGAAGGACATAAACAGGTTCAGCCATGCCTAAAGGGGCAAAGGTCACAAGCACCAGACCTTTACATCCTAACACAGGCACTTAACAAATGGGCTGACGGGGAAAGTTAACTACTTTACACACATATTACAACATTTGCTTTGCACACTCAAGAAGAGAGAGTTAGTCCAGTCATAACCGCCAAATTTACTTCCAACCATTGCAATTATGTGACATGTATGAAATGGGGAGTTACACTGAAGAGGAAGAACCATTGCTGGATTTATTAATACCCACATTTTTTAAAAGGTCATTAAAATGCTGTACGGATGAAAATCCTGGCCTTGGTTGGCTATGAATGGACTCTCTACATCGCAAACTTTATGAGTGGTTGAAATGGAATGCTGTATTACTAATGATACAGTATTGTACTTAATTTTCTCTCGCTTTCTTCCCTCCTCTTTTCTCTTCCTTTCTTTAATAGTGTGGTTGAATTGATCTTCATGATAGTGGAAGGAAGTGTTTAAAGCTAATATAAAAACCAAATATAAAACCAACCTTTTTTTTTTTTTTTTTTCTCGATCTCTTCAGAATAAGGAAACTAAAAAGGGTAACTAAGAATGAAAACACAATAAATAGAAACACAAGAACGAAAAGATAACTAAACTGAACATAACTCTGACACACACACATATCCTGTTTTTTAATTATTATTTTATAAATACACCACTGTTCACAAGTTTGGGCTCAGTAAGATTTTTTAATGTTTTTGAAATTTAAAGCTGCAGTCCGAAAGTTTTGCCTCTTTGTTGCCATCTCTGTTTGAAACCTGCAATTGCAGTTATTTGCGGAATTATCATCTTTACGTGGGTTGTGCCTCGGCACGGCTCTTCAACGCGGAAGAATCTAATGTTTACTGTCAGTCACCACATCGGTGTGGACAATGTACTTCAGAATCACAGATTGTAGTATTGAAGTATGACCAAAATAATAATTTTCACCAGAAAATATCATCTGAACAAGTAACATGTCTGCCACTTTTGTTCTGACCAACTGAGAAAAAAAGCATTACAATAAATCGCGCTGCCAATGGTGATTAAATCTAACGATCGCTCATATCACGTCAAACCGTGCAAATTAATGGTGCTTGCCAAAGGCGAAGCATCATTATTGTTCTCCTGCATACTTCTTCTTCTTCTTCTGGACAAAATTTCGGCGCGTAACTCGTCCCGCAGCTTTTGTCCTAGACCCACGAATGAGGTGTCAAATCGTGCGGATTATTGAGGAATGGTGTGCTATGACTTTTATAAGCGATCGGGTGTACGATGTTCGCCCGGCGGGCGAAAAAGTAGCCAAAAAATCCTATAGACTTAACATTGCAACGAACTTTGACGAGTCATAACTCCTAACGAGAATTTCGTAGAAACATGTGGGTAACCACGTTTGAAGAGGCTGACAGTCTCTGTCAGACCATATCTCAAAATGGGGTGTAAGTTGTACCCCTGGGGCGCAAGAGCTGCCCAAAGTTGCCCCATAGAAATAATTTGGTGAAGCTGTGCCCATGAAACAGTGTGTTTTTCCTACTATGGTAAATTACATAGGGATTTTGTATTGAACATAACTCTGGATCACAATGTCATAGAGACAAGGGGGCGGGCTCATTTTACTCAGGCAACCAATCAGTCTCTCAGGATCATTGTGAAGCTATCAAGCCACGCCCTAGCAACCATATAGAGCACCATAGCAACAAGTTCCATAGACTTCCATTGAAAAAGATCAAAGGAATATCTTTGGATAGAAGTGTCATAGGAACATGAGGGTGGGCTCGTTTGACTTGGGGCAGCAAACTGCCAATCACAAATCACCTTCAACACTTCATAGCCACACCCTAGCAACCATTAAGAGCTACCTAGCAACCTAAATCCAAAGAGGGATATCTTAACATCTGAAAGACAGAGAAGCATGGGGGTTGGTTTATATTGGCAAGCAGCCTTTGGAGTATCATCATTGGCAGCTGCCAAGCCACTCCCTAGCAACCAAACAGAGCACCCTAGCAACCGTTTTGCAAGACCTATATCTCTGCATCAGAACATCGTACAGACATGGGGGTTGGCTTATATTGGCAAGCAGCCTTTGGTGTATCATCACTGGCAGATGCCAGGCCACTCCCTAGCAACCAAACAGAGTACCCTAGCAACCGTTTTGCAAGACCTATATCTCTGCATCAGAGCATCATACAGACATGGCGGTTGGCTCTTTTGACTCATGCTAGCAAACTGGACTTCCAACATGCTACACATGCTAGCAGTGAATAGCTACATGCTAATACTGATTAGCTAAGTGCTAAAGTGGGCTGAGAACATGCTAAGAACTCTATAGAAACTCCATAGTAACTATCTGTGACAAGTACCAACCACCTAGTAATGTCATAGCAACCACACAGGTTACCATAGCAACTGCCTAGCAACCATCCAGAACACCCTAGCAACCACCTAGCAACACTGTAGTGACCACCACAAGTACCTTAGCAACTGCCTAGCAACACCCTAGCAACCACCCAGGTTACCATAGCAACCGCCTAGCAACCACCCAGAACACCCTAGCAACACCTTAGCAACCACCCCAAGTACCTTAGCAACTGCCTAGCAACACCCTAGCAACCACCCAGGTTACCATAGAAACCACCTAGCAACCACCCAGAACACCCTAGCAACCGCCTAGAAACCGCTCAGAACACCTTAGCAACTGCCTAGCAACACCCTAGCAACCGAGTGGCGAATTTTGCCACTGCAAGCACCATTCACATTTTCTTCAGGAAATGTACATTCTAGTTATTATTATTGTTATACTTTATTCTCAAATTGTTAATGTTAACAACATCATCATTGCGTGACTATGTGTATTTAGTGTGTATTAGCGTTACCTGTAGATTTCAATTTCTGTAGCCACTCCACAGTGTGAAGTCTTTTGCTTTTGACTACGAGTTAATCTTCAGTTGTCACTGATGATTGTCATTTGGACCTTTCTGGATTACAATCCGCCATCAAAATGATTTAATTAACAAAAAGTTTAATTATTGCAGCTGCTGTGAGAAAAGGCTATAAATGATCCGCTACCAGCAGCATCCTCACATGCCATATAGCCTACTAGCTGGGACTCCTTCTTTATGTAAACAGACGTGACATACTGATGCAAAAACGAACGGCTGCATGCTGGAATTTCCCGCGGAAACCCACCAGTACCACCGGACTAGAAAACATTATTGCAAGCTTACCATTAAAGTGCAGCTTTAAAGTGATTTTTCTTTCTTTTTTAATATATTTGTAATTTATTCCTGTGATGGAAAAGCCAAATTTTCAGTGTCACATGATCCTTCAGAAATCAATCTAATATGTTGATTTGGTGCTCAAGAAACTCTCATTTTTAAAGGTGCAATGTATAAATTTTAGTGGCATCAAGCGGTGAGGTTGCGAACTGCAACCAACAGAGCTCACCCCTCCCTTTCAGAGAAGCTACAGTGGCCGTTTGGCCGACACAAGACAAAGATGGCATCGTCTGAGACAGCAGAGAGTACATTAGCCAGTGAAGCAATGAGGATACTTCTTACTTCTAAAGCCCAGAACACACCAAGCCGACGCCGCCGAACTACTGGCAATGAAAGCAGACTGCGGGGTTGGCTCACGTCGGCAGCGTCTGGGTCCAAAGTTGCCCTGACACACCAAACCGACGCTCAACACCCGACGGCCAAGTAGCACGTCCGTTCTGTGCCTGCGTAAGAAGAAATGCCTTTCTGTACCAGCAGGTGGCAGTAGCTGAACAGCCAATCAGAATGATCAGATGGCCCGACTGACCGACGAGCTCCGACGCCGAATCAACATGTCGAATCAGCCGAAAAAAAGCCGCCGAGGACCAACTTCAGCTGATGGTGCGGAACACACTGAGAAAACAGTCGACCGACCAACTGCCCGATGACCGACCATCGGCTTGGTGTGTTCCAGGCTTAACAAAGAATGGTCTCTGCTTCTAATAAACCAGATGACTACTAACTACTATTACTACTTCGTGCATATTCAATGTTTTTGATGCAAGCTGCCTCTAAAAACACGAACAATTTAGAAGAAGAACAACATAGTGACTAAATGCGCTCTGTAGAGCAGTTTGTCCATTTAGGGCTGCTGTAGAAACACGCCGGCACAAAATGACGACTTGACATGGAGGGGGGACCCACGGTGTATGAGATAGAAATGGTTTATTCTAAGGTAATAAAAACATAACGGTTCATTATGTAAAGTCAATAGATCCTCCCAAATTTTACACATTTCACCTTTAACTAGTTGCTTATTAGCTTGCATATTGGCTGTTTATTAGTACTTATAAAGCACATATTAATGCCTTATTCTGAATGACCATATTCTACATCCCTAAATCCTACCCCATACCTTAACTTAAACACTACAACAACTACCTTACTAACTATTAATAAGCAGTAAATTAAGAATTTATTGAGGAAAAAATCGTAGTTAATAGTGAATATGTGTTCCCCATACCAAAGTGTTTACATCATTTCTTATAATCATCAGTGTTGAAAACAGCAGTTGTGCTGCTTAATATTTTTTGTGGAAACTTTTGTTGTTGTTGTTGTTGTTTGAGGTATAGAAAGTACAATATAAATCATTTGTAACATTATAAATGTTCTCACTGCCTCTTTTGATCAATTTAATGCATCCTTACTGAATGAAATTATTTCTCCCAAAAAAAAAAAAAAAAAAGTGACTGGACTAGTATTTATTCTGTTTATATGACCTTAAGTATGTTGTTCTTTGTAAAACCACATCCTGCATTTTTTCGCATTAGTTCCTGTCTGTGATTCAGTTTTCAACTTTAACTATAGCAACTCCACATGAAAGGGTATAAACTATCAGACCATTTGTTAAATAAAACCAGTTAGTTTAGATGACAACATGAAGCATATTCTTAGGTTATCAAAACATTTTTACTGCATACTTGAAACAGTTTATTCCAACAAGTACTTCTATCTCCATAAGTAAATGTGTGCATTACACACACACAGTAGGAAATCCTAAAAAAAAAAAAAAAAAAAAAATTCTACTTTATCATTCAAAATGAATCAAATACTGAAGTTATTTAATTGCATGTTCAGTTAGCAGCATCATTTGTATTGTGATAATGGAGCAGTCTCAGCGGTTATATAATCAAAATGGAGCCCAAATAAATGGAGCCCAATAAATGGATCAATCAACTCATATTTTATTATTTCAAAGTTGACATTGAGAGTAAACATAATAACAAAATATATCATCATGCAAGTGCCATCTGTCCCATGTAAGCCTTCAGATTGAGAACAGCTGTCATGAGATATTTTGCCATTATCTATCACATGCTGGAAAATAAAAATACTTGAAACAAAGGAAATATTTTTGGGAAGACACTAAACTCATGAAATGTCCACAGGTTTATCTATTACGAGTTCATGTAGAGTTGTTTTTTTAATAATATTTTTATTCTGTTGGTTTAATTCCATCTTTGGAACTACCTTCACTTTAGCAGCCTCTTTAGCTGACTAGCAGGAGGAATTATATACCTCTCCATCCTGGTCTTGGAAGGTCTAAAGCTCTCTGAATTTTTCCACACATAATAAGGTAATAATTGTGTGGACAGCTCCATCTGAATCAGCATTCCACTAGCAGTTGGATCCATAGACACATGGATTTTGAAGAGCCATCCAAGAAACATCTTCTCAGTTTACTTTTTTTTTTTTTTTTTTTTGGTCAGAGATCTCACGTTTGTCTTCACAAAACATGTTGATACCAACTAAAGCCACATAACTGGTGCATTTATCTCAGAGCTTTCAGCATCTCATACTGTAGTAGTGCATGCAAAATCTTCATTAGAGCCCTCTTATAAGTTGTTTATCTTCTCAATGAAAGACCATTTGACTTTCCATACATACTTGAGCTTTGAGTTGAATGGCCATAAAATGTCAAATAATTGGGTTTCCAGATGATTTCAGTTTCCAGCTGTTTCAATGCTAATAGATTCTGCATAAACGTAATGGTCAAAACATCGCACAGCATAATACATAATAGTACAAACACTGTGTATTTTGATATTTATTGGAGATTTATTGGAGGAGACTTTGGTAAGGTTTTAAAAATGTTCTGTCAAAACAAAAATTAAACCCTCAGATAAAAATGCTTGTAGGATTATATCTATATCTATATATATATATATATATATATATATATATATATATATATATGGATCCTGGAGGAGCAAAAAACAAAAACAAACAAACAAAAAAAACATCTACAGTGACTAAAAAGTGATAAAAGATAATCCTACTGTATATCGTAAACTAATTATATTAATCATAAAAAATACCAACCCGATCTCACCGCAATACGGAAGTTTTTTACGAGGTGGCTAATTCGTATGAATGACCTACCCCTAAACCTACCCGTCACTGGGGTTTAGACAAATCGTATGAATCCGTGCAAGTGAGGTTGTACGAATTAGCCACCTCGTAAAATACGCACAAATTGGTCATGAGATAGCGTTGAAAATACTGTTGAGAATCAAGAAATGCAATGTCTAATGATAATAAAGATTGTTTTCCACTTTCTTTCTTCTTCTTCTTTTTTTTTTTTTTTTTTTTTTTTTTTTTAAAATAAATGCTGGAAAGAAAAAAAAAATTAAACCGTGATAAATATTTTTTAACAGTGGTGCAGCCAGTATGTCAGAAAAACTCATTTTCAGGTTATCCTGAGGAGGTGTATGATATTTATGGCTGGATTTATGGCCAAAATACAACAGGCAAGAGGCCACATTATACAGAAATAAAGAACATGTCCCCTCGTGAACCATTCTTCCACAATAAACTTGCATGGAAACAATTAAGGACAAATTGCAGACAGTTACAAGCAGCAGTGAGATATGGAAGGAAAATTTTAAGGACTTTTCTGTTTTATACCAAGTGCACTATGCCATAACTGTTTTTTTGTAGTTCTCTGCCCTGCTTCAGAGATACAAGTAGCCTGCTTTATACATATATTTCTGCAGCAGTAGCTTTGGCAACCTGTCAAAGTCAGCCTGCTGTGAAATTCTTCTTTAGTACATTGTAGAGTTCAGGGTGTCACGTTATGATGTAAGTGCAGGTGTGACACTGGAGAACGGTCTTTTCCAACGGAACACAACCACACACATGGTTTGTATGAAAAACACATTTCCTGTGCTCTCTTTTAAATATGGCCATGTGTCACCAAAGAACATTATTATTTTCAGTGTGGTCTTGCATGGACAGAGGCACTCGTGGCAGTATTATATAACATGTATATTGTCTTGTTCCCCTTCTCAGGGAACAGGGTTGCATTTACAACCTGAGACGTTCCCTTTCAAAGTGGAACTTCAATGCTGAATCTTGGTGTTTACTATATGGGGAACGCAATACCCACTATGCCATGCTGAAGAAATGACTAGGCTGTGAGTATGCACAAACAGAGTGGGGATAGCACTTAAGTGACTCTACAGATTTTGCCAAAGTCAGAAGAGCATGTCAACACCCATGGACACATCCTATGTGACTTGTGCAAGAGATGCACAGTGGCTCTGCTCCCCAAGCCAGCATCCATAGGTGTTTAGGGAATAACCCCTAAATATTCTGACTTCAGATTAGGGAAGTCCAGGTTTAAACAGCCTCATCCTGGCACCAGACAGCTCTTGGCCTGAAACCCTGGATACAAGGGAATACATAGCCTCAGCTATGTTATGCTAAGCCTGAGAGGCTCATAGGGAGCAGTCTACCAAAGTGAGCATACTAGTCAGTACCGCCAGTACGCCCCAGTATGGGGACACTATACTCTCAAAAAGCACCTTCCTTCAGATGAGACGTTAAACCGAGGTCCTGACTCTCTGTGGTCATTAAAAATCCCAGGATGTCTTTTGAAAAAAGAGTAGGGGTGTAACCCAGGCATCCTGGCCAAATTTGCTCATTGGTTTCATCAGACCATCTCCTCTCCACCGATAAAGCTGGTGTGTCGTGGGCGTTCTAGTGAAATATAGCTGCCGTCGCATCATCCAGGTGGGTGTTGAACATTGGTGGAGGTTAAGGAGATTCCCCTCTTCATATGTAAAGCGCTTTGAGTGCAGAGAAAAGCACTAATGGCCGGCTAAATGTGTCCCTTGTGCAGTATATAATACAATAAAACAATAAAGATGGAGTAAATAAAGAATAAGAGATGCATATAAAAAATGTTTCAAATTGTGAAAATGCATATTGCTGTCATTTTGATCTATTTGCTCATTTGTATGGGTGCAGCCTGCAGTACACGTTACATAATGCTGTAACCTGGAGGACACTCACCTGACACCTGCCAGAACACATTTACAACAGCAACTGGCTTTGAATCCATTTCCAGTATTTACAAACTGATCACAAACAAAACTGAAAGCCACAAAATGGAATATAAATAGGCTCCGTTGTGTCCCATGCTGTTGGAGATCAGACAGCCTCCAGATGGTTATTTGTGATACTACATCAAAACTAAATGATGTATTATAGTGATAAATTCTTTGGAAGAAATCGGTTTGATCGGTTCCTGATGGATATTTGCCATTACATTACATAAGTAGTAGGATGATTGATTTCAGTCAGTAGAAATCAGTCACTGGCTTTACTACATCACAATCAGGTATTAATTAGTAGTCTTCATTCCATTTTGTTCATTTTGCCTATTATAAATTTTTTGATCATTTATTTGTTTGTTATGAATTGTCATAAATTAATGCCGACTGGCAAATCAACACATTCTTTCTCACGCAAAGCTATACGTTTATGGTGATTTTACATTGACCTGCTTGTAAGTTATATTGTTGTGCACTGGTTAAGGGTTAAGAACTCAGAAACGTTCAATATAATATCCTATATAATATTATAATATAGTACATGCCTTAATGTGTGTACTAATATATTTGATAATATTCAAAACTTTCCAAGGCATTGACAGATATCTTCCAAATGAAATAAGAATATTTTATTTGTAGGCTACAGTATAAATTTTTTATAAATGACTAAGACCACATGACTAAGACCAAATTTTTTTCCACCAAATTGGAGCCAGATATAGATCACTTTTACAATATCTGCCCATCCCATGGATAGTTTGTAGTGCGCAGCACTCAATGATTTTGATGATCTTACTTGTAAGCTTCAAAGAAAAAGCGTCTTAAGAATTGAAGCCCTAAAGCATGACATTTCAACACAAATCACTCCAAATATCCAGATAAAATGTCAGACTAAACTGCTTTTAGGCTCTTAATGAATCATTATAAAAACAAATCTGCAGACATAAAAGCATCTGCCTTAAGCATAAGCACACATACTCAGACTACTGCATCACCTTATGTATTTTTCACTAACACTTTATTTAGCTATCACAACCTCTCTTATTGTCCAGCACCCTACACTGTTTAAAGTGATTCTTAGATGTAGTAAATAATGCTGATAGTTCATCCAAAAATTAAAATGTGTCTTCAGCAGACTCGGATTAAACTGCTCGATTCATATGGATTTATTTTACAATCTCTTTATGAACGTTTTGAAGTGTCCGATTTTTGGTGAATAGACTTGCAATGGAAATCTCTCAGATTTTATCAAAAATATCTTAATTTGTGTTTCGAAGATGAACAAAAGTCTTATGGATTTGGAAGTAAATGATGACAGAAATTCATTTTTGGGTGAACTAACCCTTTTATATTTTAAGTTCATTGCATACATTTACGTAATCAGTACAATTGCCATACAAGCTTTTTAAAGTTGAACACCTCTTTTTTTTTTTGCTGTGTGCGGTATTGTCAATCAGACGTTTACGTGTGCCATCCGGTCCAGCTGCACTGTATTTCCCGTTTTGTCATGAGAATCATTACTTATTCTAAAGGATTGAGCCTGTCAGAGAGATAGAGCAGATGTCACAGACACTTGCCCCAAGCTGCCAAACTCTTGTCCTCCTCATTTTTCAAGATCTTGTGCATGTGTTAGGAAAAGAAAGTGGAAGGATCCCCTGAAGGTCAGCTACTGGGAAAGCACTTCCTTTGCCAAATTCTTATGGCTTTTCCGTATGTCAGGGTGATGAATTAATCCTTAGCACTCCACTCTTTAGCAGTACATTAGCCAGATGCTGACGAATTTCACCACACACATGGATTACGCTGATCTCACATGATACCTCATTTATTCACAGTGAATGATGGCAGTGTTTTGACATTCAGAGAGATGCAGTCACATCCATTAAATAGTTGATTCTGACATGACAACAAAAAACCCAGACATCAGTAAATGTGTTTTGGAAGCATTGTATTTGAGTGTTCACAAACTGTCTGAGACCCAGCTGCAATTCTTAATAAATTGTACAAGGATAATTTCTTGTACATAAATTGTTTGGTATGAATGCAAGTCTCTAAACACAACATGATTTATAACGTAAATGCAAGAAAAACTGAACCTAAACAAAAGATAAATTACACCTAGTAGTCCAAGGGTAAAATACACCTGTTAATTATTTTATTTTATTTTTTATTCAGTGAACCCTACCATAACATAAGTAAAGGCTAACAGCCCATGGATGAAAAAAAAAAACCTAATTAGCGTAGCTGTTGTTCATAACATAAAAGATAATCATGTGCATTTGATCTGATTTAACTGGAGTACAAAGGTATGAGATGCATTATGTGAATGCTTGGCTAAAGAGATGCGTCTTTAATTTAGATTTAAAATAGGTGAGTCTGAGCCCCAAACATTATCAGGAAGGCTATTCCAGCATTTAGGAGCCAAATGTGAAAACGCTCTCCCTCCTTTAGTGGATTTAGATATCCTAGGTACAACCAGAAGCCCAGTGTTTTGTGATATTAAAGAGCATGATAGATTGAAGGGCGATAGAAGATTGATTAAATACACAGGAGCTAAACCATTTAGGGCCTTATAGGTCAGTAGCAATACTTTATAATCGATACGGAACTTAATAGGTAACCAGTGTAGAGATCATAAAATTGGTGTCATATGATCATATTTTCTTGACCTAGTAAAAACTCTAGCAGCTGCATTTTGGACTAATTGTAGCTTGTTTATTGAGGATGAAGGACAACCAGCTAGTAATGCATTACAGTAATCTAGTCTAGAGGTCATGAATGCATGAACTAACTTTTCTGCATCAGAAACAGATAACTTGTTCCATAGCTTAGCGAGGTGGAAGAAGGCTGTTTTTGTAACATATGAAATATGATTTTCGAAGTTGCTGTCTAGTATAACACCCAGGTCTTTAACTGTAGAGGATGAAGTAACAGTACATCCTTCTAAATGCAAATTGTAGTCTAAGAGATTCTGTGTACAGGTTTTTAGTCCAATAAGTAGTACCTCAGTCTTATCTGATTTTAATAGAAATGCAATGGTTATCCAATGTTTTATATCTTTAACACACTCCGCCAATTTGGATAATTTAGAAATTTCATCTGGTCGTGATGAAATATATAACTGAGTATCATTGGCATAGCAGTGGAAACTAATCCCATGTTTTCTTATAATATTACCAAGTGGTAGCATATATATTGAAAATAGCAGAGGGCCTAACACAGATCCTTGCAGCACTCCATAATTTAAAAGCCTCACAAGAGAGCTATTGTACTGAATGTCCAAGATTATTTACACAATTTTTAAAATGTGTTCAAACATAATCAGAACAACATGTGGAGGTTGAGTTCTAGAAGAAAATTTGTAAGAAATATGTGCTTTGTTGTGGTCCTGTGTTTTTTAATGCTCTGGAGTCTCTATATGTCAAAGCAATGAGTCGAGAAAGTGTTAATACACTATGGCCCGGTTTCACAGACAGGGCTTAGATTAAACCAGCATTAGGCCTTAGTTCAATTAGGACATTTAAGTAGCTTTTTATAATCATGCCTTAGAAGAAAAACATTACAGGTGTGCATCTTGAGACAAAGCAATGGCACTTACATATGCATTACATATGCAACATGCATTTTAGTCTGGGACTAGGCTTAATATTGTCTGTGAAACTGGGGGTATGTATCTTTTCTCTTTCAGTTAAAACTGTAATTCAGCATTATCCATTAGGTATGTGCGAAAAGTCCCAAAAATGATAAACATTCAAGATGTTCATGTTAACAGCTCTTTAAATAAAACTACATATTCATTGTCATTTTAAGTAATGGCAAAGGAAACTGATTGATTGTCACGTTTGTTCCAGGAAGGGAGGACATATTCTTCTCATTGAACTCCCACTGAGAAGTCTATCCACATGCTGAATAAACATCTGTGATAGTATATATACTAGAGATAATCAGACAACAAACTTAAAAGTGTTGCAAATGGAAAATTAATAGGCAACATTTTTCAGATAGACAGTTCCATTCTAAATGGTTTAAAGAACTCTAATGACAAATCTTTTGTGGCCTGGATTTTGGTCTTACTAACTTTGGCAAAAAAAAATATGGGCATGCAGAGGCTAAAATCCTGTCCAAAGTCATACACAGACAAATTATATCAAGCTGAATGCTCACTGAACCATTATGCATTTAATCAAGTTACTTAAATACTTATTTAAGTGCAAATCCAATGTAATTTGTTATTTTGATTTCAGAGTCATTTTGATTATAATTGTAGCTGCTTGCGGGATGTTTGAACGATACGTCAGGATAAGCACGGCGTCTTTTTAAACAACTTTTGACCAATCACTCTCCATCATTACTGTTCTTCCGCTGTCTTAAACACCTTGTCTTTAACTCCTCCCCGCTACTGGTTGCGGTTTAGTGTTGTGAGAACAGTTAAGCCACGTAGATGGGGATCCCTGTGTTCCTTGAGGCCAGGTTTCCACTACAGCATATGTGTAATGTAACTGAGGGCCAGCTGCCTGCAAAAACAGAGCGCTGTTCCAAGTCTTTGTCCATCTGCTGATCCAAGTCAACAGCAACTGCTTGGAGAACAACAATAGTATTTCTATAATGTAATACATACACTCATGTAGATCTTGAATAAATGAATTTTGGCTGATAATCAAAGGCTAAAGGAAAACTTATATAACTACAAAACATAGGAAAACAGACTGAATGATAACCCTCATTCATTTTTCCATCCAGAAAAGGGGACAAAAAATTGACAAAACAGATGTCTTTTCTGAAGCTTTTCATAACTTTCACATAACTTTCATATGACTGCCTGTGAAAGTATGAAATTTGTTTGAATCACAACAACCAAAATGAGATCACTGATTTAGTGTTTTTGAATATGATATAGTGACTGTTCAGTAATCATAATAAATAAAATTTACATAATATTAATACACAGCTACATCATGTCAAATTGCAAATCACTAAATCCCAGTTGGTTTATTGAGTAGAGCAGGTGCTCATGGCACATGTGAGCTGTTTACAGGGATACAGATTCGAGTCTCGTCTGGGTCATGTACTGATCCCATTCCCTCAAGTTTTCTCCACATTCTGGGACATCATAAAACCCCTCATAAACATATTTAAGCAATATCACACTTCACACAAGAGTGTGATAACAACAGCTGTGCTGATCGTAGACCAACAGCACGGGTGCGAGTGTGATTATACATCAGCCTTCCAAAGCCACAACAACTCTCTGAACATCACAGCAAATTGTTCTGACCCTGAATGGATCACTGTTTTTGAAAAAATCTGAGGAATGAACGACTGAAGTGGCGCTACGCAGACCGATCGGTGTATGACATCAAAGTACCACATAGAGCGATTAGAGAGCAGACAGCTCCGTATGCTTATGAATTGCTCTCATGGTACTTTGATGTCATACACCGATCGGTCTGCGCAGCGCCACTTCGAGTCAAACACACCTAATCATTTGTCAACACTTATTGGCGCAACAATGTAACTTTCAGTCACTAACACCGTGTCCTACCGTGTTTTTGTCCTAACTAGCCGCGACGGCGACACACGACGATTCTATTTTAGAAATCGTTTCTATTTCTATTAAGTATGGCAATGATAATATCAGGTACTGTTTATGTGCTTTATTTAATGTTAAAAGCCTCTAATATGAGTTTGAATATCATTCTGTGTTCCCAGCTTTTTTGCTGTAATGAAAACATTGGCTAATTCACCTCAGATCTTGAAAATAAATAAATGGGCACAAGAATGTTACTGTCAACTCAATGTGAACAAACAAGTGTAGTCTATGACAAAGATTGTTTCAGTCACTCCGTATGTACTTTAAATAATGTTTAAATGGTGTAATATTTATGAATTTTACTATGTACTAACCCATTTCATTGTGTCAGCTGTGTTCTTACCAAGAGAGCCCGCCCACACTCTCTTCTGATTGGCTGTGGTTTTTGATTGATTTTATCGCTTCTCATTGTCGCGTCGCGTCGCGTCTAGTGTGGACAGTCAAATTGCTCGTTGCTGGAATCTCATCGCATAGCATCTGGTTAGGACACGGTGTAAGGCTATGTTCACACTGTCGGTCCAAATCCGATTATGAGACTGTCATCCAAAAAAAAAAACGACCCTATAGGTTGTTTTTCAACCACCTTATTACGACCTATATTTACGTTTTAAAGTCGATGGCGTAAAAATAATGACAGTGTCGTGTTACGTCTGTCGTCATGAAATGACGTATGACTGTCGTTACCAATCAAAATGCGTGTTCATTTAAATGCAGTGTGTGGACTTTTTACACCATTTGTCCTATTTCCATTTAGCAAAACTCATTTTTTTATTAACGACTACACCCACCCCACCCCTCCCCTCTCGAAATATGAAGCAGATAAAAGGGAACAATGCATTAAAATGAAAGTGTCCTGTTGTCGATAGGGGCGCAACTTTAGCAAACGCTCATATGGGTCGTATTTCATGAATTAAAATGAAAGTGTCCTGTTGTCGATAGGGGCGCAACTTCAGTAAACGCTCCTATGGGTCGTATTTCAGGGAAGTGACAAACGACCTATAGGCGTATTAGTTGGAGGACATGTTGATTTTTGCGCATATCTGATTGAAATCCGATCAGATTTAGCAAGTGTGAATGGCAAAAAAAAAAAAAAAAAAAAAAAAAAAATTTTTACAAATCCGTTTTGAGCTACATTCATATGTAGTTTGAAATCCTATTCAAATCGCATTTCTGGAAATCCGCTTCAGTCTGACCGCTCAGGGGTGCATTTCCCAAAAGCATCGTTAGCCAACTAACATCGCAAGTTCCGTCGTTACTAACATAGTTCAGCGATTTGGTGTTTCCTGAAACCATAGTTCAAACGAACATTCGTAAACTGCATAGCAAAGCTGTGTGGTTGGAAGGACAGCTCTCGAGCTGTGGTTAGAAGAATTTCTTGTTTTTATGACGTGGACTTAATAAATCATTACCTTGAGCAAAATAAGCAAGCTGACATTAAGTACAGTGTATATCTTTTAGAATATATACAAATGTTATTTACATATTTTAGTTTGTCAAGAGATTTTAAGCACCGAAGAGTGCGAATGTGCGTATGTGCTCTGGTACGTAAGAACGAGCCTATGATTGAATCTGGAAATAAAGCAAAATAACTGAGAAAAATGAGAATTAGTCCTCAGATTCCATGTCCGTAATTTATAGCAAAAAATCTAGCATTATTTGATCTCAAACGGATTCATTTAAAGAAGTTATTACTCACCACCTGCGTGACGTCATTCACCAGCGTGGCTGAACGACAGGTTTGCGACAATACGGTTTCGGGAAACAGTCGTGACTAGCTAGTTGATTTGTTCAACGATGCATCGTACTAGGAAGCAGCGGGAAATGAACCCCTGATCGGATTTTGAGTTGTTTATTTGAACACATATGAATGTAGCTCAAAACGGATTTCATGTGATTTTGTTTACCGTTCAGACTTGCTAAATCTGATTGGATTCCAATCGAATATGCACAAAAATCAGATTTGGACTGACAGTCTGAATGAGGCCTAAAAATCCGAAACTATGCGCTAGTCTGTCTGGAATACACAGGAACAAGTGAAGCAATACATAAAGTGAAAAGTGCTGTTGGACACTTTTGGAAAGCAGTTCAACCAATCAAATTCAAGCTATCTCTGCTTTAAAGGTAACACGGATTGCAACAATTATGGTCTCTATTTTGCAGCTTGAGGCATTCTTGTATTTGTGCTAGCATGATTTATTTTAATATAAAACTAATGGAATTCTGTATGCAAGCCAAAAATCAAACTTTTATTTCAACGCAGGGGCTGTATGCCAGGCACCTGTTATATTGTATGATGATATGTTAAAGAAAATGTTGGCACATGTTTAGAACAAGCTTACATTGGCCCAGTTCAAACAGCCTCAGTGGCAAAAGATTCAAACTGTTCAATCTTTTCAGCCATGGAACAAATCCCAGTAACACAGAGATTAAGTGTATTAAAGGAGTATAATTGTACCACTGAATTTTACTGGATTCAAATAATGTATTATGATAAATATAATAAATTAATTTGGTTTGAAATTATAATGATGGCAAATTAAATATATTTAAGTTATGTATTCATAAATATTTTGTAAAATATTTACAATTATTGAACTGAATGACATTTTCCTATGTTTTATATGGCCTACAATTACATAATGAGAAAGTCATGACATGTGTGCTACCCTCAGGATTCATTTCACTATAGATATTTTTCTTACAGGTCTAAGAAAATGTCAGTAAATTACCCCTCACCATTTTCACTGATTTCTCCGATTTGAGAATGTTGATGTAAGGGAGAAATTAACCTCACAAGAGAAATCATTCTTCATAGCAACACAGGTTATTAAAAAAAAAAGTTTTTATCTGACCGAAATCACCATGGCGATGTTCTGAATGTACTCATCTGCGAGCATTTAAAGGAATAGTTCACTCACAAATTTACGTCATCTTTTACTCTCCTTCGTGTCATTCCAAACTTGTACAACTATATTTCATTTTTTGGAACATAAAAGGTGACTTTTTGGGGGATGGGGGGATGGGGTGAGGTTCTTAAACTCCAAAATGATGAAAAAAAGGACCACAAAAGTTCATATTATATTCATTAAATTACATGTTTTATATTCCACATCTTCTAAAGTCAACATCTTTGTGTGACAAACAGACCAACAATGTATTTTTCAGAATTTCTCTTTTTATGTTCCACAGAAGAAAGTAATAAAGGTCCGGAATGACATGAGTAAATGATAACAGATTTTTATTTTTTCCTTTAAGCTCTAAACTTTAAGCTCAGTTGATTATGCAATCGGACAGATGATGGACAGAACATCAGCAGCACTCACCCTTTTGTTTTAAGTTCGTGATGAAGATAATACATAGAAACCACCTTTATATATTCCCAACAGCTAAGATTGAACATTTGACCTTCTGAATGAATATATGAACAATGTCAAGTGAGCCCGTGAGTCACCGGCGCTGCATTAAAACTTCCATATTTGTACAGTACATAGAGCCGATCAAATTATTCAGCACACGATTTGACTTTCTGTCTTTTCGTTAAAACAACAAATCAATGGAAGACAAAAAACCTTTCCAAAATGTGTTTGGTTAGCTGGCAAAGCAGTGAGTCAGTATCCGTTAAATAACCATGATGTAGTGAGGTGTGTGTATGTGTGTGAGACTGTGAGGTATGTCTGGGCAGAATTAGTCAGTGCTTTGGTGGTGGTTTGGGTAGCATCTGGTAGCCTGATGTGTGGTATGATGGTAACAATCTCTGTGGCTAATGGAGTCATTATTACTCCTAATTAACTAAAAGGTTTAGCTTCAACCAAACTCAACTTATATACTATGATCTTTTGCCTCTGTGTCTACCACTGAAGTCATGATCCAGCACATTTCATGTAATGGCCATATAGCAGACAAATTTCAAAGGCTTTCTCTGGAATCTTAATGCACACGGAACAGATATCCGTTGCCTCTAGAGAAGTTTTATGTAAATTGAAAGGGACAGGTCTGTGGAAGCCAGATCCCATGTGCTACAGACTGCAATCCAGACCAAAACTTGCCTCACAACAGATCATTAATATAGGCTATTTTTACAGTCCAAGAAGGAACAGAAGACAGAATAGAGTTTTTTTTTAATATGATGTGCCTCTTTTAAAGGACTCTACAGACCTCTGTCTAGTTCTCAGGGTAGCAAGTCTAAAAGCCTGGGTATACTTCATTTTCCACGTTCTGCTCCGTCTTGCGCACAGTTGAGCACACAAGCCTTTCAAAGTATACTCCTTTGGCCGTAAGCGCTGAAAGATGCGTTCGGCATGTGCGCACTTTCTAGTGGACTGCTGTTTTCAAGCTGTTTTCAAGTCGCTCACACATGCGCTGTTGTACGCAAACTAGTTAGTTTGTCCGCGCAGTCTCAAAAATTGGTCTGCACAACTACTACTTTTACTACTACTACTACTACTAATAATAACAAATTTTATTATTAGTATATTGGAGCTGTGGTCTAAGATAACATATTTTGACTTGTGAGAAACATGCAGGAACATAGAGCAATATAGGGCTATTTTTTATTAAAATTATAAACAATAATAATTATTACTACTACTACAAGAATAATAATATTATCATTATATCGGAGCTGTTGTATAGAAGTTAATGTAACAGACGTAGGCCAGTAAGAGCTGTGCATGTAAACCTCACTCCCCTGATCTCAAGAGGCGCTCTAGCAACAGACGTTAGAGACATTCTTTAGCATCCTTGTTAGAGCGCCCGACTCCCGTGCCAGCGGACCCGGGTTCAAGTCCCACTTAAGCCCATACTTCAGCAAACCCGCAAACCCCGTCCGCGTGCAGCCCAATACGCACAGTACTGAGCACAATGTGCAGTCGTCGAAGAAGAGTGTGGAAAGGGGGATTCAAAAACAAGACGAGTAAACTTAGAAGCATAACCTTCTCCATCATTTTTGATTCCTGTTCTCTTGGTGTATCTTCTGAACTATGTTGTAATGGTGGATGCACTAATTTTCTTCTCCGATCCTGGCCAGCGAATGTCCCGTTGATGACACGATGTCTGGTAAGAGTATAGAAAAAATTGTACTGCGCATGTGTCGAACTCTGTGATCCGCGCGCATTCGTGGTCGAGTATACTTTGAAAGATGCGCGGACACAACTGTGCGCGAGACGCGTCCGGGCGCGGAAAGTGAAGTATACCCGGGCCTTTAGAGCGGGCGGTTCGAACAGAAGGGGTTACACTGGTGCCATGACTTGGATGGGAGTGAGGTTTAGGGGGGTGAGTATAACGGACGTAGACCAATAAAAGCTGTGCGTGTAAACCTCACTCCCCTGATCTCAAGAGGCACTCTAGTGACAGACGCTAGAGACTGCGTTCTTTAGCTTCCTTGTTAGAGCGCCCAACTCCCATACCGGTGTACCAGGGTTCGAGTCCCACTTAGAGTGGGCGGTTCAAACAGGAGGGGTTACACTAAGACATATTTTGACTTGTGAGGAACATAAAGGAACATATAGCAATATGGGCTTATTTTTATTAAAATTATTACTATTATTAAGTTGTTGTTGTTGAAGTTGTGGCCATGTGATTAACACACATTATGACGTACGAATGTGGGCCACTCATTTCCTGAACCTTTTCTCCCATCTTTTTTTGTTTCCTGTGAAGTAATAAAATTTCAGAACAACTAAGATTTTTATTTAATTAGCTTTTTTTTGTACCTGTCAAACTCAATGATAATCAAAACATACCAGTTAAATAAATTAAATTAATTCAAAATGAAAAGTATCTCAATGTACACACCCTCTCAGATTACCAGTCAAAACATGCATGGAGCCATAACACAGCTATACAGTACATGTGTCTTTAATAAGAGGATACTGAAAGAAACAGCAGAAAACGGGTCAGCTTCAATGACCCAGCATGCTATTTTTTTATAGCTCTAGGGTGCATTTGTGTTGAGTAACATAATATACATTTGCAATCTCTTCTTAAAGATGAAATTTTAGGCCAAACTCTATAAAGAGCACATTTCACATAATTTGCTAATTAAAGTTATTATGGTAGAGTTTGGAGACAGGTTTGGACGGCTGTTTCAGACTGCACCATCCAATTAAACATCATTATCTCAACATTTTACCACTACTTATCTTGTAGGGCAGAAAACCTTGCCACTGCATGCTCCAAGTACGTGATGCAAGCATAGAAGGTGTTAGAAAGTGTTATAGACATTTTGCTATATTCTGTTTAAAAGTGTGATAACTCTCCCTTATTTATATTAAGTGAGTCACTCACTTTTATTAAATATTTTCCACCTTGAAATACATTTCTGAGAGAGATGTGCCTGATTAGTTAGACTAAAAAAAATAGAACATCCAGTTCTTCTCTCTTCCCCAAAAAATTATGAGCAGATACAAACAGGCCATTCATTATTACTTGGGTGATAGCACATAGGGTTTTTTGATCTTGAGCCACATCACATCAGTTGCAGGCTATACATACCAGAGTTCGTACATAACAGGATAAACATAAATTAATACATTTGTGCATGATATTAACAATTAAGACATGTTATATTTTATGCATTCAATTGCATAAAATAATTTTTGAAGAAATACAGATAATATGTGTATGATAAACAGAGTGGCCGCTTTCCAACAGTGCCCCCTAATGACAATGAAACATCCGCAGACAGTTTAATTCGGTATAGTTAATTCATCAACTAGTTAGTTTTGGCATCAACTCCAAGAAGCTTAAATCCATGGACAAATCTTTTAAGTTCCTCAGACTCAATTTTTCTTCATCTTGAAGTAAAATAGATCTGTGGAATTTAGATCCAAGCTCAAACATTTTCCAGTTGCTGATATGCTTCTACAAGTTTACCCTAAATTTCTACTTGCCATATTTTTAATAACCAAACATATATTTCCGAAGACATAGTGGCCTTGTTTTACCTCTCTGCTGAATGTCAGTGTCTTGTCAGTTTCTTGGATGAAGAAAAGAGACAACATATCCAGCACGGCAATGAATCACTCCCTCAGAGATATCTTTACAAGAAATTAGACAGTTCTCCCTTACACAACATTCATAAAGTGGCTTTAGGCAATACAACATCCCTATTATATATATACAGTCAAACCAAAATTTATTCAGACACCTTGAACATTTCATTCATTAATACAATTTATTCACTATAGTTTAAAAAAAATGGTAATAAAATATGACAAGATCTCAGAGTTAAACTGTCAGAAAAAATTTATCTTAATTATGTCAGATAACACTTAAGCAAAACATGGTCAGGTTAAAGTGTCTGAATAATTTTTGGTTCCGAATTTTTATAAATTTTACTGATAGTCCACTGTATGAAGAATTTTTGGGTATAATATGTCACAGTTTACTTTATTTTGCTATCCTCACTTACATAAATGAAATATAGTGTCCTGCACCCACTAGTAAAAATATATCAAAAATATAAAAAATGTATGAATAATTTTTGGTTTGACTGTATATATATATATATATATATATATATATAAAACAATGACCTCAGTTTTTTTTTTTTTTTTAATTTTTTAGAAATCAAATGTAAATTCATGTCCGTTACTTTTAACATTGTCACATTTTCCTCATTAAATGAACATTACCTTACATTACATCAAATTAATTATTTATTAAAACCAATCTCATCAAGTAAGTGTTTTAAGCATTTTTACATTAATTCCAAAATAATAAAGGCAGTAACCATTTAAACAATATATTTTATTTGTGTATTGATTTTCAGCTGTTCTTTTTAATAGTCAATTTATTTCGGATCATCAGTCATGCTCGGTAAACACTCTGCACAGACACGAAGATTTATCTTTAATTTCCCCAAGCTGATTGCTCACTAAAACCCCAGCAGTCATCATGTTTTCAGGCCAAGTTTGATTTTAAAGTGACATAAAACCGGTGATATCTAAGTGGCTGAGCTGTTTACTTACTTTTTATTTAATCTTCCCATTGACGCCATCATTTTGTTTATTCAGACTGACGCGCGGAACGTGCACGTAAACAAGAGGCGGGATTTATTGAACAAACCAATCATATCCAATCATAACCGATCATATCCAATCATAGCGCGATGGAGGCATTGCCTCCTCTCACGTGACTTTCCCCCATTCATTCTATATTACCCCCCACAAAACCCACCGCACGCTTTAGGGGCTCTGTTCATTCTCTATGAGCTCAAGGGAGACACAAGAGACCCCGCTGTAACTTTACCTGCGGGTGTCGCTGTTGGACAGTGTTCCATTACAAAAACGAGTGACTTGTACACTTTTTATTGTCATATTTTGTAATGTTTGCATTGTTTTATTTTTGTAATATGGATTATTTTCTCATCCTAATTTTTTGAGGAGGCACTGCCACCCTTGCCTTCTCGGAGGAAACGCCCCTGATATATATATATATATATATACTGTATATATATATATACACACACATATAATTGCCCATTAATAATTAAGTTCACCTGTTGTTCATTTAGTTCCCTTGTCTGCCTCTGTGTATTTATAGCTCTCAGTTTGTTCAGTTCTTTGCCTTGTGTTGTTTCGCTGCCATGTGTTTCTTCTATGATCTTCTTCATTTTGAGTTATCTTTGTTTTCATTTAATAAAAGTGCTGCAATTAGATCCTTCTCCTCATTTTGCCTGACCACACCGTGACATATGGTTCCAAATACATTTCATTAAAAATATTTGGTGGTGTCCAAGTCTTGCCTCATCTTCCCCTAATCCTAATGTATTTCTAAACTTTTATAACTTGAAATAGTATTATTGTATTTCTTAAATTTTTCTTCTTTCATTTCACCTGCCTCCTTATGTTTAAAAACTAATTTTTCAACTATTAGTTAATGCAGTGTTGGTGAGACCAGTGGCAGAATTTATGATCAACATGGTCCATATGGTCTGCATTTGGTCCAGATCTCATGCTGTGTAAATATCCCATAAAATCCTAAAGCAGCATTTTATAAATAGGACTTCAGGGGTCAAACATGACGCATGTGGTCCTGCAGAGTCCTGCATGGAGAGGTCGGTAGAAAACATCAACTCCTGTGACCTATAGTGATATCATCCAAGCAACATAATGTGAAGTGGCAGTGGGTGTATAAACTAGGAATCACAAATGTTGATCATTATAAACTTCATATTAATACATAGCTTTATAAATGTAACATGACTTTAACGCACATCTTTGAAAGCGTGCTTGTTTACAGTCTCTGAATTTGGATCATAGTACCAGTGCTGCTGAACTTTAAGGGCACTGTTGTGACAGTATACAAAGATTTATAGTTCAATAACTTTCTCTTTCCTCAGGGGGGTTTATGTGAATTCCTGTTTTATATATTTTACATGCACTGAAATATAGTGCAGCCATATGCTTTGGTTTAGTTTGACAGTGCTGTGATGTCATGCTTATAGGAATGTCATGCGCTTTGAGTCTATTTTAATGCATGTTTTCATATCTCACCCTTCACACATCTATGTGTACTGTAATTAATTAGCACTTGTGTGTGTGTGCCTCACGTGTACAAACAAATATAATTTTCCAGCTTGCTCTCATGTAAGTTGTTTTGTCTGTGGGAAGTACTGTATATTTTGCTGTTGAGCTGGTTGGCGGATGCCGTTACTAATGTTCAACACAAGGCCTTTCAAATGTGAAGTAATGCATGAAGCAGATGTAGTAGTATGCACCTTGAGAGCTTCATGAGAGTCGCCAACTATCTGTCTGACTGTCTCAAAATCTCAAGCTTTCGATATTTTGCCTCCTCTTTATCTTTGCAAAAACACAGCCAGAGCTTTTCTCACATTGAACTTTACATACCTTCTGCTCCAGGTGTTTTCCAGTGTACTGTACCAACACAAAACTAGACATGGATTGCACAACACCCATCGTCACAGCTGTAGTTTAACATGTAGATACAGCGCCCTCTGTTGATCAGTGGCTTATAAATATATTATGATATTAGAGATTTTTTTTTTTTGTATCCAGTCAGTTGATATTGAATATTTGGTAACACTTTACAATAAGGTTCATTAGTTAAACATTAGTTAATGTATTAACTAACATGAACTAACCATGAACAATACATTTGTTACTGTATTTACTAATCTTCGTTAACGTTAATGAAAATACAGTTGTTCATTGCTTGTTCATGTTAGTTCACAGTGCATTAACTAATGTTAACAAGATTTTAATAATGTATTAGAAAATGTTGAAATTACATTAACAAAGATTAATAAATACTATAAGTGCAGTTCATTATTAGTTCATGTTAACTAATGTAGTTAACTGTTAACTAATAAACCTTATTGTAAAGTGTTTCCGAATATTTAAATATGCATGCTCCCAGCTAACAAAAATATGTTCTAAGAATGTTTTGTTAACGTTCCCATTAAGTTATTAGAATGTTACTTAAAAAAGTTCTTTGAATGTTCAAAACCTCTAGTTTAATATATATATATATATATATATATATATATATATAATTTTAAACTTTTTTTCTTGGTTATGTGCTAAAAATACTTGGTTTACAAGTATTACGGGAACATTCATTTGTGAATGTTCTCTGAACCATCTGAAAAAAGTAGTAACGTTTAAAAAACATTAGACAAACGTCTAACTAAAATGTTTCTGAAAAACATTCAATGAATGATGTGTAAATAATGTATTTGTGCTAATGTTTTGAGAACATATTCAAAGACATGATAACTTGAACAAATGTTCTATAAACATTACTGGAAGAAAGTTTGTTAGTAACTTTGAGAGAACCTCGCCAGAACGTTTAGCCAAAGTTCTGAGGACTTTCCCTGTTAGTTGGGCTAGATTTGGATTACCCACAGTCATCTAATGCTCACTTAAAGTTAATTTCTGAAATCATTAATAACATAATAACACCATTAAATGTAAATACCTAGTTAGTAAATCTAAAAATGGATGTTCATTTTTACAATGTATAGGCTATTATAATGTTGTGATGCCTAAATTCACCGCATTCCAAATAACTGATTTTGGTTTATTTAGGAAGAAAATGCATAGAATTTGTATATCAGTCGTCTATCGGATATCGGCCATAACATAAAAATAATTATTATCAGTCAAAATTTTAATTTCTGTGCATACTGTACCTAACTTCATCCTTAATAGTTTATATATATATATATATATATATATATATATATATATATATATATATATATATACATATATATATAAATAAAGTCATATTTAAAGTCTTCTACAAAACCAGTCTGCCCAATATCATTTTCTATCCCGCAACTAGATGCCTGAAATCAATCATAAACACATGCACACGCAATGTTGTGTGTGAAGAATTATCTTTATACCTAAAACTGTCTGGAATTAATTGGTTCATATAAACACAAATGTTTGAGTGCCAAAGCACATTATACTTTTTTTATAAGTGACTGCTCTTAATTAGATGGGGAGGGAAAACATTTTGAAAACAAATACTAAGAACTCAGCCTTTAGTTATTAATCCATTTAATTATAATGGAGAGAAAAAACATGCTATGAAAATTTATAGGCGTTTCAAAGGCTGCAGGAAATTCCTCACTGTACAAATTAAAACCTCATTACAATAACTTCATCTGCCAACAATATGAGAATTAAAACGTCACATGCTGATTTAAAGGCAGATTGAGAAATGGATAAACTTTAGTGTCATTTATAGAGAGCTGCCTGTCTTTAAAAAAGACTTGTCTAATCATTGGTTAGCACACCTGTTAACGTTTACTCATATTTATCACCATTTCCATAATACAATTTGTTATACATTTTAACCTTAAATGCTGGTGAAAAAAAACGCTCGCCTCGACTAATAAAACGTGAACTACGCTACATTTGTCGAG
Source organism: Mylopharyngodon piceus (assembly GCA_039654765.1). Taxonomy (NCBI): domain Eukaryota; kingdom Metazoa; phylum Chordata; class Actinopteri; order Cypriniformes; family Xenocyprididae; genus Mylopharyngodon; species Mylopharyngodon piceus. The sequence continues at coordinate 18,416,701 of CM077447.1, forward strand.
CAAACTCCTCTAACCAATCAGAAACCTCAGAACGCATCAAGTGACTGAACGCGGAAGCACATGTGTAGTGGACGCGCTGCTAGATCATCTTCTTTATTCGATCACGTAATAGACACGCACAAGTCGGGCAGCAGCTCAGCTGTCAGAGAGCTGAAGCTGTTCAATCAACAAACCCGGAATAAGGCGAAACACACATTAAACTCCATATTTCACTTCATTTGTCGCATCTCCTGGTGAGTTAGCAAATGAAAATGTTTGGTTAAATGCTTTGAATGTAACAGAGGTAGAGGCGGAGGGTTATATGTGGGCTTAATAATATGGTGTTAGCAAGTAACACTCTTATTATGTTGGATTCTGTGGCTTTAATACTTAAGTTACTCGTGTTTCAAGATTTACTCGACAAACTACCAGCTGGGCCTCTTCTTTAAGTTTGAATGTCACTTCGCAATGTTAAGCAGGTGTTTTGTAAATCCTCATATGACACGGTCATGGTCAGTGTAAGCTGGTTCAGGGCTAATAAGCTGAGAAAGATGTGACAGGAAAAGATTATTTGACTTAATTTCTATGAATACGCATAGTAATTGAATTTAACGTATGTTGACAAGTTCTTCCTTCAGAAATGTATTATAGTGGTTACATGGTACAGTCATTATTATTAACATATTAAAACACATGGAGTTGACAGCATTCCTGACTTTCAGTTTCATTCTGATCCTTTCAGTTATGGAGCAAGCAAAGCAAGAGGCATTTGATCAAGCCAGGCTGCAAGTGATCAAAGATGGCTACGGAAAGGCATTTGAGTGCATCAATAAAGGCCTGACCGAGGACGAGGCGGGCCATGGCGCAGAGGCACTAAAACTGTACCGGCAAGGACGGCAGCATCTCCTCAGGGCTCTTAGTGTGCCTTCGCAGGGCGTAGAGTGCGTGGGTCCCTCCTGGGAAACGGCTAGGCAGATGCAGCACAAGATGCAGGAGACCCTCAACAACATCACCACCCGTCTTGCCATGCTGGAGACCCTCCCAGATCCCAACGGATTCTCAGATAGCAGTGCAGCCCCTCAGAGACTCTACCCTGAAGTCCCAAAGGTCAAGCCGGAGAGGTCAACTCCACCACAGATGCTCCCTTCCAATGTCGGGGTTGCAGGCGCTTCAGGTGGGTCAGTTCCAGTCTCCCCAACAATGCAGCCCAATTTGTTAAGTGAACAGCCCCCTGCGTACACCCCTCAGGCCGCAGACGGGCACCTGACAATTTCCTACGGCACCGATTCTGGCGAGCTCTCTTTGGTAGGCGATGAGTTCTACAGCCATACGTCTAATTCTACACCTTCTCTTCAGAATTTGGGGGAGGATGGGGAGGAACTCTTTTTCCTTCCTCAAGGAGTGCAGATCTTCTTCGTTACCCCTGATGGGCAAGTGAGCGCTCCCTCTTACCCAGGGTACCTACGCATCATAAAGTTCACCAATGAGTGCTCAGAGAGGGTTCCAAACAGGCCACCTGCCTTCCTACAGGTAAGAAATCACAAGTTCTGTTATTAATTTACTCTTCATTTGTCTGAGAGAGAATCTCACAAAGAAATGTGGAAGTTATGTTTTCAAATGTTTTCGAAATCTAATTTCTTATTTTTGTCTTTTCATTTTGTGGGTTAAATGTGACCCAGACACATTCTGGGCAAGTTTCATAATATTCTACCAAAAACTGTTGCTTGTTGTGTGCTCTTTTCATCCATAGAGACTTGTAAATTTATTAAATTCCATGAATTTGGACATAATGGTCCAAGGAGGCTTGTTTCAAGTCATGGTGTACTGTAACCTACTTTCACAACCTTTTATTTGGCTTCCTTCACTTTTGAGATGGTGTTTTCAATGAGGCTGACCTCATCCGTTGTTTCTTAATGGTGTCATGTGAGTGTATGCTCACTGCTAATATCCAATAAGCTTTCACTGAGTGACTTCATCATGGGAAAGCCCCAGTTATCAGGTGGACCGGTGCTACAGATTGAGCTTTATGACCTGATGGTATTTTCTTGAATGGTTCATCTTCATGAGAGACAATATAAACAACCTGGTTTAGCACAATACATTTTACACTTTAAACACCACTCTTCTGTTGTTTTGTGATAACATTTGATAATATTGCTATTATCTGCCAGATGTAATAATACATAATAATAATAATAAAATGATAATCACAATATGAGATGATAGTTTACACTTGAACATCACCCTGCTGTTGTTTGTGATAACGATTGATGATATGCCGAATGTAAACTCACAATTCACAATGTGAGGTAATTGTATGGAAATTTCATATTGTGTGGAAATCAAAATATTGAGTAATAACATGTAACTCTTGCATGACTTTTGGACCCTATCATGGCCCAAAGACTCTTACGTCCTAAAGTAAACTGTATCATCTCTCCACACGGACATTGAGGCCATAGATTAGCCGTGTCATCAAGCTGAATAAAGAACCTCCAGTTGCTGCGCTTTAGGCTTTGACTGTAATCCAGTTTAATGCTAGCAGTCATGAGGACGAGATGAATGAATCTAACTACAGAGCTGTCTACTGTCTCAACTTGGAGGAAATCCAGACCTGAACCTCAGATTTTGATCCTCCCTAGAAATACAAGGGTCAATTTCCATTTATAACTTTTCACTAGAAGTGAATCCATTACATATCTGCAGAAAAGATACTGTCAGCAGGCTGCATCTTTTATGATTTATTCAAATGTTGAATGAGAAACAATTTAGAATCCGAAGCTTTATAATCATGTTTGATTTTTTTTTTTTTTGTGTAGTCTGCAACATCAGGTCACTACAGGTCTCACAAACCAAGACAGGCCTTTAAAGAGATAGTTCACCCAAAAATGAAAATTATCCTATGATTTACTCACCCTCAAGTCATCCTAGATGTATATGACTATCTTCTTTCAGAGGAACACAATCTGAGATATATTTAAAAATATCCTTAGTCCTCCAAGCTTTATAATGGTAGTGAACGGGGGGTGAGTTTTTGAAGCCCCCCCCCCCAAAAAATGCATCCATCCATCATGAATATAATCCATACGGCTCCAGGGGGTTAATAAAGGCCTTCTGAAGTGAAGCGATGGGTATTTGTAAAAAAAAAAAAAAAAAAAATGTCCATATTTAAAACTTTATTACCTATAATAACTAGCTTCCGCCAGACGGCCGTACGGATCGATTTGTGTCGGAAGAGTGAACTCTGACCTGACGCATGACTTAAAGGGTTAGTTTACCCAAAAATGAAAATAATGTCATTTATTACTCACCCTTATTCTGTTCCACACCCGTAAGACCTTCGTTAATCTTCAGAACACAAATTAAGATATTTTTGTTGAAATCCGATGGCTCAGTGAGGACTGCATAGCCAGCAATGACATTTCCTCTCTCAAGATCCATTAATGTACTAAAAACATATTTAAATCAGTTTATGTGAGTACAGTGGTTCAATATTAATATTATAAAGCGACAAGAATATTTTTGGTGCGCCAAAAAAAAAACAAAATAACGACTTGTATAGTGATGGCCAATTTCAAAATACTGCTTCAGGAAGCTTTGGAGCGTTATGAATCAGCGTGTCGAATCAGCGGTTCGGAGCGCCAAAGTCACGTGATTTCAGCAGTTTGTCGGTTTGACACGCGATCCGAATCATGATTCGATACGCTGATTCATAATGCTCCGAAGCTTCCTGAAGCAGTATTTTGAAATCGGCCATCACTATATAAGTCGTTATTTTGGGGGTTTTTTTGGCGCACCAAAAATATTCTCGTCGCTTTATAATATTAATATTGAACCACTGTACTCACATGAACTGTTTTAAATGTGTTTTTAGTACATTAATGGATCTTGAGAGAGGAAATGTCATTGCTGGCTATGGAGGCCTCACTGAGCCATCGGATTTCAACAAAAATATCTTAATTTGTGCTCCGAAGATGAACGAAGGTCTTACGGGTGTAGAACGACATGAGGGTGAGTAATGAATTTTCATTTTTGGGTGAACTAACCCTTTAATGACGAACACAGAAGCGCAGAGGAGAGAGCAAAACAAAACACCGGTCACGAAATAGAAGTCTAAAACGCAAAATTTTAATGAGAAATGTCAGAGGATTTCAATATATGAGAAGAGGAGCTTCAGTTTGTTGCATAGCCCTATTTGTTTGAACCGCGAGAGGTGTCTAAGCTTACGATACTCCTATATCCTGCGTCATACATCGCGTCAGGGGTTACTCATTTGGCGCAAGTCGACTTGCACAGTATGCGTACGGTCTTCTGACGGAAGCTAGTTATTTTAGTTTATAAAAGTTTTAAATATTGATATTTTTCTTACAAAAACCCATCGCTTCGCTTCAGAAGGCCTTTATTAACCCCCTGGAGCCATATGGATTATATTTATGATGGCTCTATGCATTTTTCATCTGAAAGAATATAGTCATATACATCTAGGATGGCTTGAAGGTGAGTAAATCATGGGATAATTTTCATTTTTGGCTGAACTACCCTTTAAAAGCACTACTTTAAAAAAAAAATATTAATTTAAACGAAAATATCAAATCAGAAATGTGATTCCCATGCTTTTCATAAAGCATTTACAAGAATTTTTTTTATTGTTTGATCTGTAAAGTAAGGCCTTTAAGATCACTATTTTAAGGCAATATTAATATTAAAGTAAATGAATAGATTAAAATAGGAAATGTGATTTGTATATTTTTGGTAAAACATTTACATTAATTACACAATAAGATAATTATACAGTAAGATTTTTATTATTTGATCTGTAAAATAAGGCCTTTTAAAATCACTATTTTAAGGTAATATTAAAATTAATTTGAAGGATTATAGAAATAATCAGAAATGTGCTATATATATATATATATTATAAAATATTATAGGTGTGTGCGTTCAAAATTTGTGTTCCAAATTATTATGCAAGTGACATATCAGTAGGATTTCAGTACAATAAATATTCAGAGTTTAGTTTTTCAGAGAAAGTGTTTGTTTTATTTGTCCATATCTTTTTAGATAACTGGTATCAATCTCAGACAGGTTTGTTAAATAGTTTGCCAGGTCTGCTTACCTGTAGGTAACTAGAAAACCTACTTAATAATGTGGAACAGCCTCTTTAAGCACTTACTTGAATTATTCAGTAAGCGTTTTTATTATTTGATCTGTAAAGTTGTCTAGTATAAATCATACTTTTGAAGTGGGACTATATGTTTAAGTGGAGTAATAAGTATTTCCCAATAAGTAGGACATATGTTCCTGAGTCAACATCCTCATGCTTATTAACTTTTTATTGCCTGCATATTTGAGTAAGGGCCAACTTTATGGCCTGGAAACACATTCATATCAGCCAATAGCTGCCCTCTGATTGTAGGGGTAGGTTAAAAGTTAGAACTGTCCTACTTGAGTAAATCACACTTATTGTTATTTCTAATTTCAGGTTTGTGACTGGCTTTACCCCTTGATGGCCTCTGACTCCCCAGTCCTGCTGTGCAACACCGGGGTCTACATGTTCCCTGACATGATGGCTCCCACCCCGGGCTCATATGTTGGGGTGGTCCTTTCTTCCGAGCTTCCCCAGAAGGAACGCGAACTCTTCCAGAATGTTCTTTCTCAATTGACTGACCTGCGTGTCCAGGTGAGCTGTCCCTGTGTCCCCTCAGGTCCCACCTCAGAAACACAGGGGTCAGCTGTGGCTTCAGAGCAGGTGTGGTGGCTCAACCTCGTCTCAAACTTTGTGTTTGTCACTGACACAATCTGTGCTGCTTTGAATATTAATTTCAGTATCTCACTTGTTGCTGCACCTATTTGGTATTTTTTTGAGTTTTTCTTTTTTTTCTTCACAACAGACTAAAATCAAGAATTTTACACTGTGGTAAAATTTTTATGTATTTTATTTGCAAAATGTTTACACACTTTAAATGCATGAACTATGTGCATGTGTTTGGAATGGCCTTTAAATCTGTTTGTGTGAATGTTAACTTGTATGCATTGGGCACATATAAATGGACCTGTCTGCCTATTTTAACCCTTTACTATCTTTACAGATTTCAGGTGTATTTGAGAGTTTAAAAGATTTATTTAAGGTACTAAAGCATTGCAGTACCACTGAATGACAAGTGCATTTGGGTTGTGTATATTTACATTACACATAGCAACACAGCAGGGTGAGTATCACATTGGAGTGCTTGACTTAAAGAGTTAGTTCACCCAAATTGATAATTCTGTCATTAATTACTCACCCTCATGTCTCTGCAAACCTGTAAGACCTTCGTTCATCTTTAGAACACAAATTAAGATATTTTTGATGAAATCTTTTTGACCCCCATATAGAAAGCAACGTCATAACCACTTTAAAGCCCAGAAAGGTAGTAGAAGTATCATTAAAAACATAACGTAGTATCATAACGACTTTATTCAACAATTTCTTCTCTTCCTCGTCAGTCTCCTACGATGTTGACGTTGTAAACACAGTGCGGTGCTTCCGGGTTCTACGTCAGAACGCCGGCTCTTTATTGGCCAATTCCTGCATCAGTATCACAAGAGAAGAAATTGTTGAATAAAGTCGTTATTTTTGTTTTGTTTTTTTGCACACAAAAAGTATTCTTGTTGCTTCATAACATTAAGGTTGAACCACTGTAGTCACATGGACTATTTTAACGATGACTTTACTACCTCTCTGGGCCTTGAAAGTGGTTGCTGTTGCTGTCTATAAGGGCTTCAAAAAGCTCTCGGATTTCATCAAAAATATCCTAATTTGTGTTCCGAAGATGAACAAAGGTCTTACGAGTTTGGAACGACAGTTCCAGTAATTAATGACAAAAATTTCATTTTTGCGTGAACTAACCCTTTAAAAGTGCACTAAATAAAAAGTTTTACAACCATCATACCTTTGTCATATATGTTTAAAATGTACCCTTACATGAGAGGAAGACTCCACATTAATGACAGTACTACTCTCTGCCAATAAACAAAAATGTTTGTTTGTTTATAGATAGATAGATGTGCTGAATGAAACTACTGTATCTATTATCATTTAATGCACTTGACAGTTCATGTGGTCCTTACAATGCTTCTATGCTTTCTGCTGCTTGCACTGCCTGTAGTGCAGATATTCAAGACCGTTTTTACACCTTTGGCTTTGGGTATGATGTTCATTATTCATGAATAGTGAGCGGGCTTGGCTTTCGCTTTTGAGCTGGCACACTCCCCTGCGGTTCCATGGATTGAGAGCATACAGGAGAAGGAGAATTAATTAGCTGTAATGCTCTTAGCAAACCAAGAACATCATTGTTTCCCTTCTTACCACAGGATAGTCGTCAACCAGAGCACAGCCAAGTTTAACAGTAGCTCACCCGCACCATTATTCTTCGTTTTTTTTTTTTAAATTCAGTTGCATAATCTTATTCTTGTGCTTATGTGACTCAGAAAAAACATGCTTTTAGAAATCATTTCACAGAGCAGCTGCTGCTGAGTTTGGAACCAAGTGCTGCTGTTCCCTGTAAAGGAGGGGGTGATGACAAACACCCCCATTGTTGTGGAAATAACAGGTTGTTGTAGCAGACCATGCTGACTCACTGGCTCAAGTGTTTAGAAACAACAAAGGATTTTTTTGGCAAATGGGGAAAAATCTGGAAGCATTCCCTCCTTGTGTCATTCACAATACTGGCTAATGTCCATATACTCATCCTACAAGTCACCATTTGCTTTTAGTGATTGCTTGAGCCTGCTTCTGCACTCTTTATGATGCTCTGTTTTAACTGTTGCCCGCTATCCTGTGTCTCCAAGGCATCAGATGGCGCAACCGATACCATTAACCTGGGTCAGAAGGTGCCGATGGGGCCTCCTGCAGCTGAAGCAGTGCCCCCTGCTGGTGAGGAGGACAAGGTACTTCCTGAATGGAGCGAGAAGGTGGCTCAGGGGATCCTGACTGGTAAGCCGGGGGGTCTGATCACCCTAAATAAGGCTTGAATTAAAATAATGAATGAAACGAAAGGTTTTCAACATATTCAACATACACTATTAAAAGTTTGGGGTCATTAAAGAAATATCTTATGCTCACCAATGCTGCATTTTATTTTGATCTAAAGTACAGTAAAATATTTTGTGAAATATTATTAGGATTTAAAATAATGTTTCTCTTTTAATATATTAAGTGATTAAATATAAGTATTTTATAAGAAACAAGTAATTTTATTCCTGTGATGGCAAAGCTGTATTTTCAGCATCATTACACCAGTCTTCAGTGTCACATGATCCTTCAGAAAACATATATATATTATTTGATGAGTAGAAAGTTCAAAAGAGCAGCATTTATTTCAAATAGAAATCTTTTGAAATATTATAAATATCTTTATTTTCACTTTGGATTGATTTATTGTGTTCTTACTGAATAAAAGTATTTTATTTAAAAAAATTCTGACCCCAAACTTTTGAACAGTAGAGCATATATTCAAATCAGTTTTTACAGTATTTTACAGTATTCAACAGCATTTTCAAATGTCTTAAATAAAACATTAGAACTTTGTCATAACTTATATTTTCACCAGATGCCAAATAGATGCATGTAAAAAGAAGTTAGGCCTGCCAAAGGTGGATTTTTTTTTTTTAGGATCAATATTAGACAATACATTGAGAAACCTAGATACTGTCATTTGTTTATCACTTTATTGTGGATTTAGAAATCATAAACCTAGTGTTTTAAGCATTTAGGATAGTTGGTTAATTGTCCAACTATTTGGGTTGTGCTAGAAGAACCTCGGCAGTTGTTGCCACCAAAACTACTTATAGAAAGTCCTTAAAAAAAGAAAAGTCAGATAAAAGAGACAGGAAGCACTTCATAATGTACAATATTTAAACATGCAGCATAGTCAGTTTACTTCTTGAAATATATGGACAGGGGCTTCATGGCTGAGCTGGGGTTTGGTGAAGGGGGCGGAGTACACAGGGAAAGCCATACATAAAGGTGCATCCAAACTACGAGAACACATCACTCCAGAGGACAAACCAGCCCAAGTCAGCCCCACGGTAACCAAAAGCCTCCATGTGGCCAAACAAGCCACAGGAGGAGCTGTAAAAGTCAGCCAGTTTCTTGGTAAGGAAGACTTTATCAACTCAATATTACTGTCTTTGGAAATTCCTAATTTAGTTGATAATAGTCAATAAAGATAAGATGCACTTAATTTACTGTGGATGATTTGAGCCAAAAACATGTTCTGTACTGTTTCAGTGGATGGACTGTGCACTGTCGCTGGACATGTTGGCCGAGAGCTGGCACCTCATGTGAAGAAACACGGAGGGAAGCTAATCCCAGAGTCTCTGAAGAAAGACAGGGATGGACGCTCCAATATTGACGGTGCCATGGTGGTTGCAGCAAGTGGAGTTCAAGGTGAAGTGAATCGTTCAAACCAGAAATAATGCTCTTCTTTGCTGTTTTTGGTCACATATACTTACTGTTTATTTATGTTCTGTCAGACTCTTTCCTTCCAAAGCAACTTTAAAGAAACTACAATTACATTATTGTCTCTTTGGTGTTATTGATCAGACAGTTAAAGGGATAGTTCACCCAAAACTGAAAATTACCCCATGATTTACTCACCCTCAAGCCATCCTAGGTGTATATGACTATCTTCTTTCAGACGAACACAATCAGAGATATTTTTAAAAAATATCCTTGCTCTTCCAAGCTTTATAATGGAAGTGAACGAGGGGCCCGATTTTGAAGCCGAAAAAAGTGCATCCATCCATCGTAAAAGTACTCCACACGGCTCCGGGGGGTTAATAAAGGCCTTCTGAAGCGACGCAATGGGTTTTTGTAAGAAAAATATCCATATGTAAAAATTTATAGTCTATAATCTTTTGTCAGGATTTGCAACGATGTGGACAGGGTTGGAGGTTGCAGCAAAGAACATTGCAAAGAGTGTTGCTGCAGAGACGGTTACCACGGTAAAACATAAGTAAGTAACTCCACAAGCGTCTCGGATCATTTCACCTGCTTTTAAGTTGATTGTACCAATGTTTTAACTTTCTGCATTCGCAGTTGCTCACCAGTAACTTTGATCAGAAAAATAAAACTGCACTCACACTAGTTTCTTCCATGTATTTGTTTACAGATTTAGGGGTCTGGAGAACATTTCAGACACCCCAAATGAAAACAAGTAGAAACATTTTTCCCTGCACCCCATAAAATGGCCTTAATTAATGGCTGAAGCTTGTGTATGTTTCTGAATCAGTCAGCACTTGCACGCAATGCTAATGATTTATTGGAGATAATGATTACATCACGTCTGTTGGCATCCTGCGTTGCTTTGTACACTGATCCACAGCTCAGTGATGGAATGAATATCTGTTTCTAACAGCCAAAGTAATTAATCTCATTGTCTTTATTGCTTTTTTTTCTTAACTTTTGAACCTGAGTATGACTTTCATGATGATGTTGCATCAACAGAAGGTTTTACCAGGTTTTATCGGATGGCAAACATAATCATCTTACAAACATAATCACAATTTGACCAAGATGTACAGTATATACACTACTGTTTAAAAGTTTATGGTCAGTACGTTTTTTTTTTTTTTTTTTTTTTTTTAATTGCATTAAATTGATCAAAAGTGACAGTAAAGACATTTATAATGTTACAACAGATTTCTAATTCAAATAAATGCTGTTTTTTTTTTTTTAACAATTAATCAAAGAATCCTGAAAAAAAAGTATCACAGTATCCACAAAAATATTAACTGTTTTCAACATTGATAATAATAATAATAAATCTTTCTTGAGCACCAAATTTCTGAAGGATCATGTGACACTGAAGACTGGAGTAATGGCTGCTGAACATTCCATCACAGGAATAAATTCCATTTTAAAACATATTAATATAGTAAAAATTGCAGTATTATTTCACAATATTACTGCATGTATTTTTATTCAAATAAACAGCTTTGGTGAGCATATAGAAAGAAACCTTTTTTAAAAACATAAAATCTTACTGACTTTTGAACAATGTGTAAATCCTCTTATACTGTACTCTTTACAATAATAAAGATAGTTCAAGATTTAAAGTTGAAATCCTTTCAATAATTATCCAATATTTAAAAGTGGGAAATAATGGTGATCACTATAATGGTGATATAGCTCATATAAGATAATGTTGTTTTGTTTTTTAATCAAAAAACATATATACAGTAGTCAACATTTGAAGTGGATCAAAACTTTTCATCAAAGTTGTCCTAAAACCTTCTTCTTAGGACAACTTAGTTCTTAGGACAACTTTGATGACCCACTTCAAATGTTGACTACTATATATTTTTTTAATACCATCCTTCCCTTTCTAACTGTGCTTAAAAGTATTGGCCATTTTCAGTTCGACTTTTGCACATTGCAACATAATAAACTTTTTTTTTTAATGGCATCTGTAGGATTAATTTTACACTTTTAAATCAGATTTTTCTCTTGAGAAATGACTGAATCCCTGCATGTATGTTTAACTGCTTTGCTCTCCTTTGAGTAATCTCCATCTCCTAAAACGTATTTTTCAGTCACCTCTTTCATCACCCCATCCTCTCTTTTACTCAATCTGGGTTATCTATAATCAAGGTATGGGGCGGAAGCGGGCCAGGCCACAGACCATGCTGTCAACTCAGCCATCAATGTGGGCGTCACCGCTTTCAATATCGACAACCTGGGGATCAAGGCAATGGTCAAGAAGACTGGCAAAGAGACTGCCCATGCCATTCTGGCAGACTATAAAGTCCAAGAGCCGGACGGTCAAGTTAAGAAACATGAAGACCAAAAGTAGAGTCTGAGATTCAAACCTCTCGTTTCAGGTGTCCATTTTTAAGAGCAAACCAAAGGTCCTGTTTTAAAAAAAAAAGACTGAAGAAGAAGTGAATGGATCCTTGTCCGATGAATGCGTTTGTTGTTATTTGTTTATGTGACTGACACTGAATTCCGAAGACCTCATTACAGTAAATACAGTTAATTGTGCTGTCATGTTTAGTATTTCCACTGGTTAAATTGTAAATGCACGTTAAAAATTCCCTTTACAAGTTGACTGACTGCCCTGCCTGCCGGACAATATTCCTGATCATGCCTTACCCTTCACCAGCAATGTAAACTCAACATATCACCAATGAACTCAAAGATCCATTGTTTAGTTGGATCATATTAAAACGTCAGTAGTTTTGCGTGGTATGTGTCTTCTAAATGGACCCTTAAAACAAAGTGCAAGCCAAAGGTGGAATTTATTGTTTTCCATAGAGCCTTAACAAATATTATATTCTTGTATTTAAAGAGAAATCTATATCTAAGCTTTAATATATATGCTAAGAATGCTTTGTGGTAGTTGTTTTTTAATCTGCAGACCTGTTTGCTCTTGGTACTTTCAGGGTTTTTTTATGTTTTAAAATATTAAAAAGCACTTTAACCCATGCTTGGAACAGACATGAACATTTATTGAGGATGATGGGGGTTATTGTGAATAATAAGTGCAAAAAAATAAAAAAAATAATAATTGCACATGGAGTTGGATGCCGGATATGAGAAATCGGCTTAATTAAAAGCTAGAGAAATCAGACTTTATGGGAAATGTTTAAAATCTTTAAAGTTTAAAGTATGTATTTTAATACTATTTTAAATTAAAGAGACTTATATTTAATTTAAACTGTAAATGCCATATATATGAAGTTCTCACACTGTAGATACTGACCACTCATAAAACATCTTTATGCAGTTGTTGTTGTTTTTTCTTATTAAAACAATGGCTGCACTTTTTCCTTTTAAAAAAACTTGACTATAGATAAAGATATAAATATTACTTTGAACTGTTATTATAACATCTCACTGTAAGCATTAACAAACTTGTTAATTATATGTGTATGTCTTTACAAAATGTCTCATTTCAATGTACTGACAATATAAACAGTTTAAAGTTTAACCACAAGTCTAGGTTTGCTCAATGACAGAATCTAATAGCCTATCTGACATAATAAATTAAACATTTAAAACATATTGTTTTGTGTACTTTAATTTATACTGTGTGATGTGTTAAAATTTGTTGTATTGGAACAATTGCTTTGAATTCATTGATAAATTAGACCTAGCCAAGACACTAGTGGCCGGTTTCACAGACCAGGCTTAAGCCTAGTCCCAGACTAAAATGCATGTTTGAGCTGTTTTAACTGAAAGCAACTTGCACTGACATTTCTTACAATATGCCAGTGCCATTGTTTTGTCTCAAGATGCACATCAGTAGCCTAATGTTTTTTTTTTTTCCTAATGCACATTTTAAAAGCTACTCAAGTGTCCTAATTGAACTAAGGCCTAATGAATAAGCCCTGTCTGTGAAACCAAGCCTAGATGAGGTCAAACTAGCTTGAACAAAGTGCCCTGAATCAGCAACATTAAAGTTCCTTTTATTGCATATTAAATGAACAAAATATTTTCTCCATCATGTTTGGCCTCCCCGTTCACATCTGAACTCCATACATGATCGTGTATCCAGCGCAAACATTTATTGCTGCTTTTTTTTTTTTTTCAGATGAATTGAAAGTGTATGCTGCCATCTAGTGTTATACTATGTAATTACACAAGCTCACTGGAAGAAAATTTGCAACTGTATAACCAGTTCTTATTATGACTGATACTAAAAGTAGCTACATGTAGCAAATACACTTCCTCTACCCATATTTAGATTGAACCGCAGTAAAAGTCATGTGTAGGTTTTGACATGGCTAGCTTCTACAGATATTTTAAATGTTTCACAAAAACCTATAGGGTATGGCATAATTCCCTCTGCTCTGGCCTTACAACAATGACATTCCCAAGTAACGTTAATCACATTATATCTAAACAAAATGTGGACAAAAATCCACCATACTAAAAGAATACACGGATATGCAATAGACTTAATAACAATAAGAAACCAATGCAAATTCTGAAACAGTCCTAAGCCTACACCGTGTCCTTAACCAGACGTGACGCCAGCTCTCGGCCATTTTAAACCAGAGTTGTTTTTTTTTGTAGGCTACTAACCAGCCGCGACGGCGATACGACACACTTCTTTTTTACGGTTGCTATTTCTGCTGTGTCGCGGCTGGAACAACATACAAAGTATGACAATGACAAACAAAGGTACTCATTATGTGCTTTTAATTAATGTAAAGAGAATTTAATGTGAGTTTGAATATCATTTTCATGGCTTTTATAGACATAAAGCGACAATGGATAACGTTAATTCACCTCAGATCTTGAAAATAAAGGAAACGACGTTCAAACTGCCAACAAAGGTATTCTATGATTAAAAAGAAGATTGTTTCAGTCACTTAGTATGTATTTTTAATCATGTAAAAATGGTATAAGATTTATGAATTTGATAATGTACCTGTAGGGCCTACCAGAGCCGTTGAAAAAAATATTTAACGGCTCTGGGGCCTACTAATCCATTTCAGACAGAGCCCGCCCACACGCTCTTCTGATTGGCTGTGATTTTTGATTGATTTAGTCGCGTTTCAAGTCAAGAACAGATCAATTGCTTGCCGCTGGAAATCATCACATTGCGTCTGGTTAGAACACGGTGTTAGTCTGTTTAAAATGTGCTTTTCAAAGCTGCAATTTAGTTCATCCCAAGCTACAAAATTAACGAGCAGCATCATGAGCTGTTTATTTCTCCTGTTTTGTCTGAATGCCAGGGTACTGCCATACGTAAACGCCGCCCCTGTGTATTAAAAGACAGTTTGAATAGATCTTGTACCACTGGAGTGTCTCTGCTGGACTGCAAGCGGCGCTGGACAGTCTCCTCCCCTCCCACGAGGACCTGCATTTGAGACAGTGTCGGTGTCTAGGTAGGCACCTCACTAGGTTTTGAGACACAGCCCTGCTCGCTCATATTCATTCATTGAGGGATTTCTGTCTCCATGAATACGACAAAGACTGGCAGTCTCTCTGCATTAAATAAGAGCGAGAGGGGCAGATCTCGAGAGAGACCGGCTGCAACCCATCCGCCCCATCCAGTAGAGCACATGATTCTCTCCTCCTGCTCTTAAAAACCATCACCAGCATCCTCTGGAAGAGATGACAAGCCATTAGATGTATGCTTTCATATCGACTGTGCTCATCGGATAGCTACACGCGCACAAGTAAGATGAATATGCTTTTTTTTTGTCTTTGAAGCATGATGCACCATGTCAGACACCGCACAATTAGATTTATTAGTGCATTAATATCAATTTGTAATTGATGAATCGCGACTTCTTCATTGTGCTTTCCCTTTAGGCGTGTTTAAATAACTTGAATATTATATATATTAATTATTATAATGTATAAATAACACTTTAATGTTTATTGTTAAGAAACATTTTTTTTTATAAATGTTTAGGCCTATCATATTTTTTGTCAGTTGGATAAGCAAACGGAAATGTAAATTTCAAGCAGCTTATTTATTGTATTATGTATAGCCTAATATGCAATTCTTTTATTAATTTTATTAACAAGCATATGCTAAAAAATGCTTTTTGTAGCTATAAATTCAGGAAAAAAAGTCGGGGGAATATTCAAAATAATAAATGGAGTTTTAATTTTTAACATAACTCATCTATCCACATTTTTTTTCCACACAATTTTCCATAGACATACTACAGTCCCTGGTGTTGACATGGAGCTGGAGCATTTCGACGAACGGGACAAAGCACAAAGATACAGCCGTGCGGGTTCACGGGCGAACGGCCTCCCGAGCCCCACGCACAGCGCCCACTGCAGCCTGTACCGAACCCGGACCTTACAGGCTCTGAGCTCCGAGAAGAAAGCCAAGAAGGTCCGGTTCTACCGCAATGGAGACCGGTACTTTAAAGGGATTGTGTACGCTATCTCCAACGACAGATTCAGGTCCTTCGACGCTCTGCTCGCAGACCTCACCCGCTCTCTTTCAGATAATGTAAATCTGCCTCAGGGGGTCCGGACCATTTATGCCATTGACGGGTCGAAAATTACCAGCATGGAGCAGCTGGTGGAAGGTGAGCCTGGGTGTCAGTATATGCAGGTTCAGGGACACCAATATCTTTTGTTTCTTGTTCAACTTGAGGCACATGGTGCTGTTCTTCACGTGTGTCTTGATTTGGATGGTTTAGGTTACATACATACAGTAGGCCTACCTGTTCTCCATATGAAGACACCATGTTTAAGCTGGTTTTGGAACTAGTCTAAAGTAGTCATTAGCTGTCCAAAGAGCTGGGATGACCTACTAGTAGCTGGTTTATTGCTGGTCACAGATGGTCTACAAGCTCACAAACAAATGATCAGCTTGGGCCAGCTAATGAACATCTAGAAACCAGCTACTATCTTAAAACAAGACTTTTGTAGTTTGAAGTAATGAACGTATACCTAATGCTCTGTTGTGAATGACAGTAATGTCTGTATACTATGAAATTAGTTATTTTGAAATGAACCTTTATTTTCCTTCAGTTCTTTTCATATGTTCCTCTGACCTAATCAAAACCCATTAAGCACATAATATCTCTACAGTGTGTACAACAATCAGAGAATCTACTATGTGAAAAGTCATTGTATTTCCTTGTGTTTATATCCAGGGTCTTTGACACCAGAAACAGAGCATGGTTTGTAGTCCTGAACAAATATCAAGCTTGTATTATCTGTGAACAGATATCAGAGTGCCCTGTGATTTAAACCGATAATCATTTTAAAATGCTCATTAATATTTAACAGCTTCTGCATCTCCATACCACTCCCTTTCTCTCAATGTTGACCGATAAATCAAACCTGAGAGCTGAAATTAATAAATATAAGTTGGTCCTTGAATTATGTGTTAAATGACTCTGGTTTGATTAGCAGTGGTATCTCTGATGCTTTTCTATGTAGGACACCCATTCATTCATTCTCAGTGCTGCCTGCAGGTGTAGAATGAATGTAAATGAGGGAGTTGGAGGTGATTTCAGTCTCAGCTGGGCATTTAACCTTGACTGTGTGACCTCTCTGTCATTATGGACTGTTATTAGGAGCTTATATGTCCATTGACTGTCTGTGGGCAAATTTATGAGTTTCCTTCTGTATCCTTATATGATACTAAACATAGCAAAACCTCATTAAAGGCATAGTTTATTAAAAAAAAAAAAAAAAATTATGTTGTCTTCTACTCCTCGTGCTGTTCCAAAACCATATGACTTTCTTACTTGTGGAGAACCGAACTGGAGAACTTAAAGGGATAGTTCACCCAAAAATGAAAATTCTGTTATCTTTTTCTCACCCTCACATTGTTCCAAACCTGTATGAGTTTCTTTCTTCTACTGAACACAAAAGAAGATATTTTGAAGAATATGGTTAATCAAACAGTTGATGGACCCCATTGCCTTCCCTAGTATGGGAAAAAAATACTATGGAAGTCAATGGGGTCCATCAACTGTTTGGTTTCCTACATTCTTTAAAATATCTTCTTTTGTGTTCAACAGAAGAAAAAAATTCATACAGGTTTGAGAAACTTGAGAAGTGGAACAGCTTGACAGAATTTTACATTTTCGGTGAACTATCCCTTTAATTGTCTGTTTTTTTTTCCATGCAATTAAAATAAAGAACTTTGAACTGGAGCATTCAAGGTTTAATAAGGATGCAAAAGTATCATAAAAGTAACACAAATTTAGTTCATACAAGTTTTCCTAAAGCCAGACAAAAGCTTTGTATGATGAACAAACCAAAATTCAGTACTTAAAGGTGCGGTAGGTGATCTGGGAAATGCTAACGTTAGCCTGCTAGCATTGAAAGCATACGACTCCACCCAACCTGCAAATCGCCGTCCAAAGCCACGCCTCCTCTAAAATACAAGAATGCGCGCACACACAGCTGCTCTCGCCAAAGCGCCACAAGAGACGGAGTTAAACTACCTCATGTCTCAAAGCACATAACATTACAATAATAATGAACGTAAGCGACTTAGAGAGCTTGTACCTGACTGCTGCAGATTCATTTCGGTGTTGATACTGTTGACATGGAAACGCATAATTCTGAATCTGACTGAACAGCTCCGGTTAGAACGTCACGGGTTGTCATCTTTTAATTACTGTAGTTATGGTGTAAACGCAGCATAAGCTCATTGTTTTGATTCAGTAGGAACTGTAAAAGGTGGCTGCTATTTGTTTGCGGTGCTCTGTGACTGAGGTCTGTCTGTATAAACTCTGCATAGCATGAAACGTGCTGATGACGTAGGATGTCTGCGCTAACAGGGTGTGCGAGGGTATTTAAAAACATAGGTTGACAGGCAGGTAGGACATCATATTATTTAATTCGGACCGAATATAAAGATTGGATGAACATTTTAAGATCCTACGCCTTCCACAGATGATATATATTTATAAAAATACATTTAGACCGTTTAACATAGTGGTTGCTATCAGCATATGAGGAGACTTTCAACTAGTATAACAAAAAATGTTTCTGTAGAGAATCACCTATTGTACCTTTAACTCTTAAAAATAAAGTTTCTTAATTGGCATGAAGAAACTTTACCATCCATGGAACCTTTCCATTACAAAAAAGGTTCTTTTGATTTTTTAAAATGTTCTTCACACTAAGGAAAATTGTTCTTTTAAGAACTGTTCGCTGAAAGGTTCTTTAGGGAACCAAAATGGTTCTTTTATGGTATTTGCAGCAACCTTTGGAAAATCGCTGCGAAAACCACCTGTTAAGGATGCTGGTAAGTTTTTAATGATAGAAGTATCAATGCCTGATTCATGAATAAATCAAATCAAAAATCAAAAAATTGAAATCTTTTCTGTGAATCTTGTTGAAGCGGTTCACAAAACCTGTCTGAATGATTCATTTAGGAATCCAACTGATTTGATTCTCACTGATTATGTCTGTTATTTTATTTTGTATCACAGGGGAGAGCTATGTGTGTGGATCAATTGAGCCTTACAAGAAGCTGGAATACACTAAGAATGTCAACCCCAACTGGTCAGTTAACGTCAGGACCGTTGCATCAGCACGAGCACCCACCTCTCTGGCCAGCGCCAAGGCCGGGTCTATAGAAATCAAGGATAACAAGGATTTCATCCGGCCCAAACTGGTGACCATAATCCGCAGCGGGGTAAAGCCTCGGAAAGCCGTGCGCATCCTTCTCAACAAGAAGACAGCCCACTCGTTTGAGCAGGTTCTCACAGATATCACAGATGCCATCAAACTGGACTCTGGAGTGGTCAAGAGGCTTTATACAGTGGATGGTAAAATGGTAGGTACAGTGGGCATGCCATTTAAGTTGATAATTCAACTTTTGTATTGTTGGATGCCGCAGTAATGATACTATTGTTTGGTTGAAAGTACTATTTGTATACTATTTTGGACCCACTATATAAGTAGTGGACAGTGGACGCACTATATAACCATAAGTCTTTATTTGTCAAAAGCCAGTGGATCAGGAGATTCGTGTGGTGCAAAAACACACTTCAGCTTTAAATAAAACAAAGTTAGTCTCCTGACTCTTACCTTGGTTAGTCAAACAAGGTGTCTTTTGAGTGCCCTGGTTTCTCTAAAGGCGATGTTGCTCATGCGTCATTGTCTCAAAGAGGTCACTGTCTGTTCTACTCGTAGACTGCCATTCAGGACAAATGAAAAGTGGTGTCCTTACTAGGGTTGCAAAATTCCGGGAATTTTCAAAGCTGGAAACTTTCCATGGGAATTAACGGGAATATATGGGAATTAACGGGAATTAATGGGAATAAACAGGGAATTTGCAAAATTGCAGGTTAGCCTATAACAGGGTACTTAAATGTAGTTGAAAAAAACATCTTGCAGCATAATTTTGGTTAAAACAACCATAATTAATGCAATTTTAGTTGAATTTTTACCCTGCACATTCCTCAGTCACATTCACACAGCACACTACTTACTGTAGGGCTATTGAGGCCACACCCCCTGCATGCACTGTGCATTCCCCCAGTCCATAACATGCACATTTGATCAAAAATAAGGAAAAAACAGTAATATTGTGAAACATAACTACAATTTAAAATAATGGTTTTCTATTTTGATATACATAAAAATGTAATTTATTTCTGTGATGCAAAGCTGAGCTCAAATTTTCAGCATCATTACTCCAGTCTTCAGTGTCACATGATCCTTCAGAAATCATTCTAACATGCTAATTTGATACTCAGTTATCAATGTTGGAAACGGTTAATATTTTTTATAACCTGTGATACTTTTTTTGCAGGATTCTTTGATGAATAAAAAGTTAAAGAACAGCATTTATTTAAAATAGAAATCTTTTGTAACAATATACACTACCATTCAAAATTTTGGGGTCAGTAATTTTTTTTCTTTCTTTTTTTTGAAAGAAATTAATACTTTTATTCAGCACGGATGTGTGAAGTTGATAAAAAGTGATATTAAAGTGATATTGTTAGAAAAGATTTCTATTTTGAATAAATTCTGTTCTTTTTAACTTTTTATTAATCAGTGAATCCTGAAAAAAGTATTACAGGTTCCAAAAAAAATATTCAGCAGCACAGCTGTTTCCAACAATGATAATAACCGAGTATCAAATCAGCATATTAGAATGATTTCTGAAGGATCATGTGACACTGAAATAAATAACACATAACAATTGCTGCAATAAAAATATATATATATTTTACATATTTACTAAATTAGAATTAATTGAATGCGAAAAATAAATAACTGTTATTTCAGCAAAAATGTTTATATTTGTTTTTATATGATACATTTTATATAAATATTATAAATTTATATAAATTTCCCAAAATTTCTAATTAATTCCCATAAATTCTCATAAATTCCCATAAATTCCTGTTAAGTTTCCAAATTGGACTATTTCCAAAATTCCCCAGGTTAAGTTCCCATGGAAAGTTTCCGGAAATTTACCGGAAACTTTCCGCCCCTTTGCAACCCTAGTCCTTACTCTTTCCCTCTTCAGTGCCCTGCTTTTGTGTTCAATTATTTGGTGAAAACATATTACACTGTAAGTGTTGCTAGAGCTCTCTTTGTTTGTGTTAGTAAAAGTTGGTGGTTATATGAGACAAAAATGAATTATGCTGGGACTACTTTCAAACATTGGGACTTTTGGAATTTTGGTTTGAGTGGATGGTGTGGTTTGAAGAATACTTTGTGGTTGTTTTGGTTCAGTGTTATTTTAGTATTATTTATATACTATTATAGTATTTATTAATATTTTGAATTAGCTTTTATTTTTAGATTTTCTGTTTTTTATTTTAGTTATAATTTGAGTAATTTTCTTGTGCTTTTTTTTTTTTTATTTCTATTTAGCTTTAATTTATTTTTATTTCAGTTTTAGTTTTAGTATTTTAGTCTTCAGCTTAAACTTTATTTATTTTATTTCAGTTAGTTGCCAAGGTAAAATTTTTATTCTTTTTAAGTTTAATTTTTTAAGTCTATCATACTTATTTTTTATTGTATTTCAGCTTATTTCAATTATTTTTAATTAACATTATTATATTAACAATAATTATTTACCACGGAATAAAAAAAAAAGTTATTGCGACTTTTTATCTTCATCGAGTTTATATCTTACTTTTATTACTTTTTCATTGCAATTACTTTTTCATTTTGTTATTCTGTGGCAGAAAGAAGCTTCTATAATTTAGACCTGTGGTTAAATGTTTTACTTCTGGGTAAAAGAGTCAAAGTTCATGAATCAATATTCTGCACTCTGAACCTGCAGCCTCGCAAGCTCATATTTTAAACCACAAAGCCACCATGTTGTGGTGCTTGTCAGTATTTGCTCATTTAATTGTTGCTGTTAACATGCTGAGATATGAATTTCCCTGGATGTTTTGTGATTCATGTTGCTTGATTAAGAGCAAAAGAGATGGATAGGGAGAGAAAGGTAAATACTGTAGTGAAGAAGACGGAAGAAAAATATCAGAGTGAGGTAGCCGTATGTTGGTGATGGTGACCTTTCTGTGTCTCTGCAGGAGCAGACTGGTGAAGTGACAAGCTGTCTCCTGAGGGCCTTAAACTCGTTGGCCTTCAGTGGCATTATATTTTCTTCTGTTTGCAGATAGAGAGACACTGGTGCTCACTAGCTCATCTCCAGTACATACTCGCTTTTACCAAATGTATATTTTAGTACTGTCAAATCGATTAATCGCATCTAACATAAATGTTTGTAAATATACTGTATAATATATGAGTATATACACACACATACAGCACATATAAATACAAACGTATGTTAGATGTGATTAATCGATTTGACAGCTTGACAACACTAAAACACACATTTTATATATATATATATATATATATATATATATGGTAAAGTGATATATTACTTAAATAGGCCATTAAAATATATATAATTTACTAAAACATCCAGAAATCAATTTAAGGTGGAATGTTTTGCAAACAGTGTGGAATATCCCTCAATTTCTCACATCCTATGTATGTTAAGGCCCTCTCCCCTCTCCGTGATTTCTCTCTTTTCGGTTTCTATGGCAATCTGGTTGCTGGGGGTGGTTGCTTAGGAACAGCCTCTGCGGCAGGAGGGGTGCAGTAGTGGTGATGTTACAGGCCTGGGTTGGGATGATGGATGTTCAGGATTGCAATGAAACAGGCATCTCACACGAAGCAATGATAAGGCAAAGCATTGATTAGACAAAAATGGCTTTAGAAGGCAATATATTATTTGTTTCATTTCTACATAATTCAATAAATTCCATATTAGTGTTTAGAAGGGAGTGCAGTATGAATGTTATTCATATGAGTCAACTCAAGGAAGACCGCCTTTAGATATTTTATGGAGCGGAAATGTAGAAGATTTCACTATCTAGGAACAGTTAGTGAGAAAGCACTTAGCAAGATGGGCATTTCGCCTTGAATTGTGCTCTTATAAACAATACCTGAAATAAAACTTGGCCTTTACTTGGCAATTACTTCCTGCCATTATCTTCTGAGCAACTCTGGGTTCTCTCAGAGCGACTGATGCAAGCCTTGAAAAGTGTTTTATAGTGTTATTATTGGTTTGTTGATCTGTTGACAAGCATTTATCAGGAATGCTTCCTGATAAGTAACAGGCTAGCACTCTGCATTTGGTTTCAGATGGAGATTTCTGATCAACGTTTAACGCTTCTGCCTGACAGAATCTAAAGGTGAAATAAAAGAAGATAGTATTTAATTAAAGTATTTAATCATTTGATTAGCTCTCTCCTTTTTATCCAAAGCAATTATGGTATATGGAAATACAAAGTTCTGTCATGAAACTCTAGATGGCACAGGCTGATAGGTCCTTAACTCAATCTGCTTGCAATCACATCATTCTCTATAGGGCACAGCTGATTGGTTCCTGCTGTATCAGTAGCCAATGAGCTCGCTGCTCAACCTTCAAATACTTGGTCAGCATTTGCTTTAGCAGTTTGCAGCGCGCTTTCAGAAACCCTCCACCTTCCCCAGCTCCACCTGTATAGATCTGCTACGGGTAATTCATGTATGCTATATTGTACAGCAACAGCATGTCTTAATATAAGCATGATAATGTTTAGTTTAGTTTTGCATAATATAAAATATATTCAATAAAAAGCAAGGAATTTTGTGCAGAAAGAGGCGGAAAACCTGTAAATGAACATAGAGAAAATGATATGACTACATCAAACTAATAATAATTGAATAATCGTAACAACAACATATATCATGTTCAGTCAGCTGGTCATTAATCTCCACTCTTCATCGGGGTCCTAATCATACACCCTGCCGGGGTTTTATTTTGTGATAATAACCAACTGACTGTTCATTATCCCTTAGAGAGCAGACGTATGTTACCACTAATCTGCCAACAATAAAGAAACTTAAGTTTCTTTCATACTTTGCACAGTGAAGTGATCCCTAGTAATAATCCACCATTCTTTTGAAGCCTTTTGTGGTGATGTCACTGGCGTCTTTATGTAAGATTATTCTTATCATGTGAGACAGCCTGAGGACAGACAGACAGGCACTTCCCCTTTAAATCCCCCGGGTGGCATGTGTCTCCTGTTGTCTGTGCCATAAATATTAGTTTAAAGGCTAAGAGGACTCTTTCATTCACGTATTAGCTTCCACACTAATGTGATTTCCACAGGCGGTCATGCTCATAAGGGCTGAACAGCGGCTGTGTAGGATGAGAGGAATGTTTCTGTGATCTTCTTTCTGCTTAGTGTCAGCTTAAGCGTCTTTGACTCTGGCGGGGTTGAATGAAGCGTTTGCCTACAGGATGTCCCTCTCGTGAAGAGCGCTGGAGCCATGTATTTGTCCTCGGCAGAGTTGTGTCAGTAGAATCAGTAGGGCCCTATGAAATCTGTTTTATTTTCTCCAAAATTCTGTTTTTTTCTGCTTTAATTTTTAAGCATTCTATTTTATTTAATTTTGATTTTTTTGGATTCTGTTTTTTTCCGGTGTAATTTTTCTGGATTACGGTGTAATGGTTAAATAAAATTTTACTAATCAAAAGCATGTTTAATTAATTGAAATCATTAAACTTATACAATATTAACAATTTAATAGTTTAACAACTAAAAAATTGTTTAACAAAAATGTCATTTTTAGGGCTCTATATGAAATCTGTTTTATTCTTTCCCAAATTCCATTTTATTTTTCCCAAATTCCATGTTTTCTGTTTTAATTTTTCTGGATTCCATTCAAAAATGTTTCATTAAATTGTAATAATCAAGCAAGACTTGCAATCAATCAATCAATCAATCAATCAATAATAAAAAATAAATTATTGAATTAATACAACTTTTACAATTTAATGATTTATTTATTTATTTATTTATTTTTTTTACAGTAAAGGGGCCCTATGAAAGTGTGTGTACGCAACCACCCTATAATGATAAAAATCCAACCACTCCTTTTTTTTTAATCCCCATAAATCATAAGCAGTGTCTCAGAACAAACCGTTTACAGGTTCCTGGCAATGTGACTTCACTTTAGCCACAGGCCCCGCCCACGAATGTTGACAGACACTACCGTTTTAACATAGAACCGCCCTGAGCGAGTTCACAGCGAGTTGTACAGTCCGCCATTGCTGCGTTGACGAGGATGTCTCCCAAGTGTTTTAGGGGTTCTGTAGCTGGATGGATTAATCCACACAGCTCTCTCAATTTACTCCCTACCGAAATTCGTTTATATCTGCGCAAATCATTTCACACCGGACTGCTTTGTGAACGAATGTCAATACAAAGGGACAATACAAAACAGAGGTTGTGCTAAAAATTTGTTACTCAAGGATAGATCAGTAAACTTTTTGTGATCCAGCTTACAGTCTCCGGAGTGATACTGGATACAGCAGTATTGAAGGTGAGAGCACTTTACTACAGTTCATCGGAGTTGATTTACGGATATAAAGTTCACCAGTTTATCAAGCACCACCCGAAAAGGCATAAGGTCTTTATATATTTGTTTATTGTTAGTTGTAACAAGTGTTTCTGTGTACTTCGCTGTGTATGTTGATGATAATGCAAGGGAGAGAGAGAGAGTTTATGGATAATATTTTAATGCACACTTGCACTGTTTTATTAAGTTCTTACAGTGATTTTCTAGAGTGAAAACAGACGCTTCATATTTTGTGTGAAGTATAATAAACGTTATAAAACTCATCGGTAAACTGGCTTGTACTAATATAGTGGATAAAAACAAGAAGACAATATAAGTTATAACCGTAATTGAACTAAACTATACCTGTTCTATCTCCATGCAGCATATATTTGCAGTTTCTGTCATTATAGTGCGTCCTGACTGACTCCTGACACCGGAGAACGAGCTCTTGAAGCTCCGCCCTCTTAGGCCGAGTGCAGCAGCTCATTTGCATTTAAAGGGCACACACTGAAACGACGCGTTTTTGCTCACCCCCAAAAAGTGGCAATTTTAACATGCTATAAAAAATTATCTGTGGGGTATTTTGAGCTAAAACTTCACATACACACTCTGGGGACATCAGAGACTTATTTTACATCTTGTAAAAGGGGGCATAATAGGTCCCCTTTAACAGCTGAACCTAACCAGCCGTTGGTTTTGAACACTATATCATAATATGGATCAGATCAGGTTTGTTAGCCGTGTGAATATACAGTCCTGCCTGACAGTACGCTGGCTCTTTTGTAAGCCCATGCAGTAGCACGTGGGTGTGTGTGTAATGGGGCCACACGTTTCCACAACGAGCTGACTTGCATTTATGGAGCGAGTCATTACTCATTATCTGCCACTGCTGGACTTATGTAATGCACCTCAATAAGCAGTTCAATTTCTTCATAAAAGGTCACCTCTTGCCATCACTGTGAAACATGAAGAGTCCTTTCAGACCAAACAGTGCTGTCATTTCAAATATCAAGCACAGAAATATGACTGACATAAAATAGATGGGTCAACATTAAGAATTGGTTTTGTTTTTAATTTCTTCTTTTCAAAGGTCTTATTCAGGGTTTCCACACCTTTTGCCCATTGCATTTCTGATTACTGAATTCTTAAAATAATTATATATATTGCACTCACTAAGAACAATTTCTGGACTGTGAAATGTTTAAAGGGTTAGTTCATCCCAAAATGAAAATTCTGTCATTAATTAATCACCCTCATGTCGTTCCACACCTATAAGACCTTCATTCATCTTCAGAACACAAATTAAGATATTTTTCATGAAATCTGAGAGGTTTTTTTATCTCCCATAGAAAGCAACGAAATTATCACATTCTGGCGTTCAGACGTAAATACGGAAGCTCTGCACTGCATTCACTGCGTCAACTGCGTAGAAGACTGACAGGGAAGAGAAAAAATAGTTGAATAAAGTTGTTATTTTTGTTTTGTTTTGCGCACAAAAAGTATTCTCGTCACTTCATAACATTAAGGTTGAACCACTGTAGTCACATGGACTATTTTAATGAAGTTTTTACTACTTCTCTGGACCTTGAATGTAATTTCGTTGCTTTCTATTGGAGATAAAAAACCTCTGTGGAATGACATTAGGGTGAGTACTTAATTACAGAAATTTAATTTTTGGGTGAACTAACCCTTTAAGAACTAAACATAACTAGAAGACAACGTACGCTGTAGAAATGTTCTTGAATTTTAAGATTTTATTTATTTCCATGACTTTTTTTGCCGACCTGAAAATCATAATTTTATAATATTTTCATTTTTTTTCTCTGACTATTTAGCAAAGAAAATTATTATTATTGTGAAACTACGCACTCATTTGGAAGTTTCCAGAAATTAATGTTTATTTTAGGCCAGATTGTGATTAAGTACACTCTTAAAAATAAAGGTTCTTTATTAGCATTTTTGATTTCATGAAGAACCTTTAACATCCATGACCTTTCCATCACACAAAAGGTTCTTTATAGTGGAAAAAGTTTCTTTAGATTATTAAAATTTTCTTCACCAAAAGGAAAAAAAATGGTTCTTTTAAGAACGGTTCACTGAAAGGTTCTTCCAGGAACCCAAAATGGTTCTTCTATGGCTTTGCTGTGAAAACCCCCTTTTGGAACCTTTATTAATAATAGTATATGAATCAATCAAGTGTTATTATTGTCCTAACAGAAAAAAGAAACCCTCTGTGTAAGGAAGTACCACAAGTGCCACCTTCAGGATTGTAAACTTTTCTAACAAGGTTCGAGATTTCTTAACTTCTGATTGGCTGAGAGAACACCATCATGCTGAAGCAGTGCATGCATGGTTAACTCTAATGGTGCATTTCCACCCCATAAACCTCTCAATAATAAATGAAAACTCTTCAGGATGCTATTACCCAACACAGGAAGTATTTTTGATGGTGTAGATTAGACATCATTTGTGTATGGTCTTTTATCAATGCACACTGCACCCCACATAAATAAATTTAGTCACTTATTGATATTTAATAGTAAAATTTTGGTTTCAGAGTCTCATTAGGAAAGTAAAATTTTGCAAATGAATGAGCTTCATCAGTCCATGTCTTACAGATTCACCTCCACAGTCATGCCCATGTGTTTTTAACCAGTGTTTAAGAGACTCTGAGCATTGGTGAGCACAGGCTGCCTGCTTTTGCCCGATAAAAGCTTCTGAGTATTAACAGCAGGAGTCTGTCCAGATCGATGCTCTGTGGGTTATTGCTGGGACACGTGGCGGCCTGCACTGCTGCTGCTGTGTCACTGAGTCCATGCAGAG
The DNA here is from genome assembly GCA_039654765.1 of Mylopharyngodon piceus. Taxonomy (NCBI): domain Eukaryota; kingdom Metazoa; phylum Chordata; class Actinopteri; order Cypriniformes; family Xenocyprididae; genus Mylopharyngodon; species Mylopharyngodon piceus. The sequence goes on from CM077447.1 coordinate 18,444,866, forward strand.
AGGAAATCAATACTCTCCCAGCCGCACCATCTTACTGTGTTTGGCTTGTCTTTCGTGTTCAGTTTTTCTTTCATTTTCTCGTTCAGTTCAATGGCAGAGAAATAATCCATATTGTAATGTCTCATTGCAGAAAATCCAAATCATTTTTGCTTTGTGGTAAATGATAATGAGCAGATGTCTGCTGTAGGAGAATCTGGCTGCGTTTGAACTGTGATTGCCTCTCTGTCTCCATTAAGTCTCAGTGGGAGGTGGGTTAAATTATAGTAGCACACAGTGTGGTAGCTGGAGGTAAGACCTCCATGAACTGTGCACTGAAGTGGCTAAAGACTTACAGAATAGGACAGACAAGACTAACATATGTTGATGTATAGTATGTTTGTTCAATTCTGTCATTACTTACTCACCAACATGTTGTTCCAAACCTGTATGCTGCTATTTTGTTCTAAAAGATCTAAAAGAATCTTTACATAGATCTTTTCCATTCAACAACAATCAAATATATGAAGTATTTGAGTCAAATATCAAATATGATGCCTATTGCACAAATTAGATGTCAGTGACATCAAATGTCATTATGTATGTCAAACCGCAGCCATAGTTGCTGTGAAGCTTATTAGTGAATAATAGTTTAAATATCGGTCTATTCGTCATTTAAAGTGAATGTATTGGAGTGTTGCCACGTCTGTGGTTTTCCCACAGAATTGGGCTACTTTTAAGTTGTTGCTGCGGGTCAAAAAAAATCCCCAGTTTGATTTCCACCCCCGTACGTACAATTTTGGCACTCCAACACCCCCAAAACACCACCCAGATGTACAAATTCAGCAGAGAATTCAGCCCCCCAATGGAGAAAATCGCATTGAGCTATATTTGGGCTACTTTTGTTACACAGACCTGGCAACCCTGATTATAAGTCTATTATAACTGCTTTTTAGTCCTTTTTGAAGCTAGACAGTCTAAGTTCATTATAGATAGTTGTACACTCTTAAAAATAAAGGTTCCAATAGTATTTTTTTTTTTTTTGCAGTGATGCCTTACAAGAACCATTTTGGGTTCCCAAAAGAACATTTCAGTGAACAGTTCTTAAAAGAATATTATTTTCTTAGTGTGAAAAACATTTTATAATCTAAAGAACCGTTTTCCACTATAAAGAACCTTTTGCGCATTGAAAAGGTTCCATGGATGTTTAAGGTTCTTCATGGAACCATAAAAGCCGCTTTTCCACCGTCGGGCCGAACGGTTCTTAGAATGTTAAGGAACGGTTCCAGTTATGTTTCCACTTGAGCCTGGTACGGCACAGCACGATTACAAACCGTTCTCGACCCGGAATTCTCGGCACGGTTATCTAACCACATTGCCACTCAGGATTGGTCACTTGTCTGTTGCCTGGCTACCAGTTTCTCTGTAGCTGGCTAAGCGCTCTATTTGAAAGTGAAAGTGAAGTGAAGTAAACTCAAATTAATAATAAAATTAAAAGAAATATTTGATCATCCTCCATAACGTGGTTGTTATTTACATCTCATCATCAGTAAACCATTGCGTTACCAAGGCAACGACTGATGCTTTTGTATTACATTACAAAGAGCAACCCAGCCCCACAGTGGAAAATGTAACCGTAACCGTAACAGCCGGACCGGATTGGCACGGAATGGAACGGTTACGCAATGAGAATTGTTCATCCCAACAGTGGAAAAGCGGCTATAGATGCCAAATTGCCAATAAAGAACCTTTATTTTTAACAGTGTATGGAAAAGAACATAAAAATGTTCTTCAGAATTCTCCTTTTGTGTTCCACAGAAGGAAATAACAGCTTATGGGTTTGGAATTACATGAGGGCATGAGGGCAATGACAGTATTTTTATTTTGGGTGAGTTTGTTTAAGGGTTGTACTATTATCCTTTCAATACAGCAGTGATGATAGTTTAAACTATTCATTCAAAATAACCAGATTAATTTGCACATGCTTTCTTTCAACTAAAGCATAACGAAATGTAGTTTCCCTATGATAACATAATAATGGTAGATTAAATTCCATTTAATCCAATTTTCATCTCAGCATCTAGTCTGTGCACTTTATCAAACTGGCCTGGATTTCCCTTCCTCTTCCAATGACAGATCCACCGCTGTGCCTCCCCCACACGACCTCAGAACCCAGACAGACTATTTCTAGCAAATATGCTAATGTGTTTTCCTGAGAAAAATCCTTCCTGCTGAAATGGGAGGCAACCCCCACACAGGTGATCTAAATCTGTGATAGCATATGTCTCAGTGTAATGAAAATTTGGGAACAGCACAGTGCGAAAGACTATAAATTATTGAAAGGCTATAAAGCTCTACTTTGTACTATATATATATATATATATATATATATTAATAGGATATTTATATTTTTTGTTTTGAGTAGATTATAGATTATTATGAATCTACTAAAGGCACCCATACACTGCAACATTATTGGGCCGATTTTGGGCCCAAATTTCCCCTTTTCTGACAATCCTGGGTAAAGTCCTGATTATCTTGATGGTTCTACAGATTATCTTATCAAATTTTCTTGTGGTGTGATGTGTGTTTATAGTGATTAAATCTGCCTGGAAGAACGTTGGGGCCACACAGATCCCAAATCGTAAATATCCAACATGTTGAATATTTACGATCAGAAGGGGGAATCCCGAGGAGAAACGCACATGCACTCTGTAGATTGTCACGAACGAAACGATACCAAAATCAGAAAGCGGGCTGACGAAGGATGGAAGCATAACACGACTTCATCCAAACCTTTTAATTTTTTTCACGCATTTTTTTTTTTTTTTTTTTTGTAAAAAGCAGTCCAAACACTGTTGTCACCATTTCTTCTTGCCCATTGTCCACCATGTTTGTTTACTCTAAAGTCACCTTTGACTGCGAGAGATTTTGCTAGATTTCCCGTTTTCACAGTCGGGAATCTGTTTTTTATGACTGGAATCTGTTAGGGGGTCTCAATCAGCTCCCTAGCTCATGAATCAGTATTTTGGGTACATGAATCAGGGCACTGGTAAGGACTCTGGTTCACTACACATTGGGACAGTGATTACTCAATTTCCGGCAAGGGTATCCGGCAAGGGTATCGCGGATATGATGTCATTGACAGGCGACGCAATGACACGGACCGTTACACTGGATAAAATAGCTGATTTCTCTGGATTTAAATGTTGTTGGAATATTAGATAATGTAAGTACACCAGTCAACAAAATATATAACATTGTTCTAGTGGCTTTTGGATATTTTAATCCAAAAATCTTACATATTGTGCCTTTAATCAACAACAGGCAGGACCTATATCTTTTTGATATTATTTTTTATGCTGTTTAAAACATTGTTCTATTGCATATCCTTACAACATTTCAGCCGAATATTAATTATAAATGTTAACTAAATGTGTTCATTACCTGTCTAGCGATGTGTTTTTGCTGACATAAAAAAAAAAAAAAAAAAAGTTTATCTTTCAAAATCTTCTATTGCGTGTCATTATATCTGAGTTGGCTCGTGCGTTTTATGTTTTGCGCTTTAGAAATGTGATGTAATTTTTGTTAAATGAGCATAGTGAGCATCGATGCGCACTGGTTTTTGCGGTGCATTGTGGGATTTTTAACGTTCCAGTGAAACAGAAAATCTTCTGCATATACACATTTAACAGAATCCTTGAAAATCTAGTGAATTATTCATGCGTGTCAGTTTGTAGCACCCAGATTTATTCAGGAGACAAATAGCCTCATGAAATATGAACAATAAGAAGAGCGTTATGTGGATACTGTCACCTATGGATGTTTGCTTGCCATTTAAGTTTGCTTTTTTTTTTTTTTTTGTAAAGGGAACATGTTGGTTTTGGTAGGGTGTCGATCTGCTTTGGTAAAAAAAAAGACCTAACCTCTCAAAGGCTTTATCTACTATGCATTTCTGCATTAGATTCTCTTTAGATAAGTGTCAGTAATGGCTTTGCAGATGAGCTGCATCCTAGTAATGCATTGAGAGGAAGTCCCAGTAAAAAGCTTCCTGTCAAACACGACATAAACCTGCAGGAGGTGCTCATTAACTCTCGCATGCAGCTGCTAATCACAATTAGAGAACCACAGAGAAGGTCATATCACTGCATCGCCCTGATTTATTGATGACACATCCTCATAGATGATGCTTGCAGTAATCTTGGCATCTTTTCACTTGAACCCAATTTGCTTTACTTATAGAGCCAGTTTTAGTCACCACTTCAGATGGCGGATACTGTATGGATTAAAAACATAATTCATCAGATTTGTGCATGTTTTTGAGTTCCACAGCTCCTGCCTGGTACAAGCGGTTCCTGCCAACAGACTGACTTAAAGCCAGAAGATTTACACTTTGCAATCAAAGCAAAATGACTAGTTTTCCAGACTGTCCTAGGTTTTTCTGATCTTAGTTTATCTGGATGTAATCTGATTAGGTGAATAACGTTGATGGTTTGAATGTTACTAGTGAACTACACTGTTCTTCATGTTCTGACCTACATATGAGTTGTACTTGCCATCAGGATTTTGAAGTGTGCCTCTGTATACTGCCCTAATTTAAAAGAGCCCATTCACATGTTACTATGATATTTTGGTGCTGAGATATGGCAGGAACCTCAGGGGCCTCAGAGATGAGTTGAAATGTTGGCGTATTGGGCAGAAGAAGAATACATATTGCTTATAAGAATTAGTTCTGTAGTCGTTGTTTCGTGGCATCTGCAAAATGAAGTGCTTGTGCCATCTTGTGGTGATCGGGAGAAATGATCACTGAAATGCAAATGGCATGTTTAAATTATTATTTGGTTTTCTGTGCAGTTTAAATTAAAGCTGATGGAAGTTTTTGGTCTTGTCTTGTAAATCTCAAACAGTTGATCATTTATATCAGCAACATATTTTGTCATATCATCATCCAGCCCTGCTCAATTTTAACTTCAGACCTGATTTTTTTCACTACAATGCACACCAGGACTGAAGCAACAAAAAATTCATCATATTTTAACCATACAGTACTTATGAACTACAGTTTAAAAACATTACATGAACTAGCATTGAAGATTTTGAAAAGTACATATACTAGAACTTCCCCTAATGAAAAACTGAATGACAGTTTATGTTCACAACCAGTGTTGGGGGTAACGCATTACAAGTAACATGAGTTATGTAATCAGATTCCTTTTTTTCAGTAAGCATTACTTTTAAAGTTACAACAAAATATCTGAGTTACTTTTTCAAATAACTAACGCAAGTTATTTTGTATTCCAATTTATTGACTGACACCTCTCCTGTCCTCATGTTGAGATAAATGCTGTGTAAACATGACGGTTATTCTAGACTAGTTCTAGACTAAATGTGAGCATACATTTACTCATTTACTACTTCTCCTGCGTCCTATTCTTCTGTATTCCAGAATGGCAGCACAGCTGAAAGGCTTGTTTGAACTGCGCCCTCTACTGTACAGGCGTGAATTTGCATTTCCTTTAGCCTTGACTTTGTGAAAGGGTCTTTACATTTGCCAAAAATAGAACTTTTTTTTGTTGTTATAAAAACAAACAAACAGCCCAGCCAGGATAAGAAAAGTAATGTAACGCATTACTTTTCATAAAAAGTAACGGTAACACTTTATTTTAGGTTTTTTTTAACTAGTTGCTTATTAGCCAGTTATTAGTATGCATATTACTAGAATATTGGCTGTTTATAAGTACTTATTAAGCACATATTAATGCCTTATTCTGCATGACCTTATTCTACATTCTTAATCCTACCCAATACCTAAACTTAACAACTACCTCATTAACTATTAATAAGCAGTAAATAGATCCAATTTTTTCAGATTTCTCCAAATTAGGGATTATATTTTTAAAAGTACTAATCTTGTTACTAACCCATCCATGTCGGTCATTGAGAAGATTCTTTTGAATCCCCCACTGTGTCAGCAGATCTCTTGCTTTTATAATGCACTTTGCTTATATGAAGTGGTGACTACTCAAGACCTTAGAAGATTATGGGAGGAGGAGTTACAATTGACCATAACAGAGGAGGATTGGGATCGGGTCTGGAGTCAGGCAAATAAGATCTCTGTTTGCAACAGCGCCAGAGCCATTCAGCTCAGGATTGTGCATAGATTGCACATCACACCGCTCCTTAGGAGTAAGTCTGACCCAAGTAATTCTCCATTATGTCTTAAATGTAAGGTGGAAGTGGGAGATTATACCCATTGTATTTGGGACTGTTCTGTAATTAGGATTTACTGGTCAAAAGTTGTTCAATATTTGAGTCGTATGTTTGGACTAAAGCTTCAGTTGGATCCCCTGTCTTTGATCTTAGGTCTTCCAATTAGACATTTGTCACATAAATTTGCTAGACGGTTGTTTGACATCTTAGCCTTTGCTGCCAGGAAAAATTTATTGTTATCCTGGATCAGCGATAAACCCCCTTCTTTGAAAGGATGGCATAAGATTATTAGAGAAATGATTCCATTAGAATTCTTAACATGTGTTATTCATTCGTCAACTGAAGCTTTCCATCAGGTCTGGACTCCATATCTTGACTGTATTGATGTTTCCTTAAGTAATATTTTGAAATATGGTACATCATAATGCTTTTTTTTTTTTTTTTTTTTTTTTTTTTTTTTTTCCATTGTATTGTAATTGCCGGGTTCTGTGTGTTTGTCTGTTTGGTTTGGTTTTAGTTTAGTTTGTAAATGGTTGAAATGCTGATAAAAAGATGCAATAAAAAAAAATAAATAAATAAAAAAATAAGCAGTAAATAAGGAGTTTATTGAGAGAAAAGTCATAGTTAATAGTTAATGTGTTCCCTATACTAAAGTGTTACCAAAGTAACTAAGTAATGCATTTAGTTACTTTTTTAGGGACTAACACAATGTTGTAATGCATTACTTTTAAAGGGGACATATCATGAAAATCTGCCTTTTTCTGTGTTTAAGTGCTATAATCGGGTCGCCGGTGCATCTACCAACCAAGAAAACGTGAAAATGGACAACACAGTAACTTTGTTATGGCAAGCATGTGAAAAAAACGAGTCGCTCAGATTTTGCTCCCCTTGTGACATAAGAAGGGGATCTTATTATAATATTACCACCCCTTAAAGGGATAGTTCACCCAAAAATGAAAATTTTGTCATCATTTACTCACCCTCAAGTTGTTCCAAACCTGTATGAATTTCTTTGTTCTGCTGAACACAAAAGAAGATATTTGGAAGAATGTCAGTAACCAAACAGATCTGGCCCCCCCCCCCCCCCCCCCATTGACTACCATAGTATTTATTTTTCCTACTATGATAGTAAATGGGGGCGAGATCTGTTTAGTTACTGACATTCTTCCAAAAATCTTTCTTTGTGTTCAGCAGAACAAAGAAATTCATGCAGGTTTGGAACTACTTGAGGGTGAGTAAATGATGACAAAATTTTCATTTTTGGGTGAACTATCCCTTTAATCTGCATGTTTCCACCCACATGTTTTTGCTCACACCCAAATAAGGGCAAATTTGACAAGCTATAATAAATGATCTGTGGGGTATTTTGAGCTGAAACTTCAGACACATTCTGGGGACACCAGAGACTTATCTTGTGGAAAGGGGCATAATAGGTCCTCTTTAAAAGTAACTTTTCCCAACACTGTTCACAACATTGGCAAAATAATATTAATAATTAATTTTATTAAAACTTAATGTCCATTGCGATGGACATTTAAACTTAAAAAAATCCTGTCATCAACAGCTCTGAAAGATCTTCAAATTAACTTTGCATATTATCACTTGTTAATATTAAGATTATGATAAGTGCAAGCTGATGATGCTACTATGAACATAAATCTGCTTAAAAGATAAAAAAGGAGCTCCTCCACCTCCTGTGTAGTTGGTTAGCTATGCATGTCTTATGTGATGCCTGAATCTCACTGCAGAGTCAAATGACATCCAGCTCCACCTCTCTGGACATCATGGATTGAGCTTGACCTAGTCCAGCTCCACCTCTGTGGATCTAATGGGTGGAGGGATAGAGTTATGGGTAGGGTTAGGGCAGGGGTGGGCAAACTCTGTCCTAGAGCAGTGGTTCCCAATCCTGGTCCTGGAGGCACCCCAACACTGCACATTTTGCATGTCTCCTTAATCAAACACACCTGATCCAGGTCATCAGCTCATTAGTAGAGACTCCAAGACCTGAAAAGGGTGTGTCAGAGAAAGGAGACATGCAAAAAGTGCAGTGTTGGGGTGCCTCCAGGACCAGGATTGGGAACCACTGTCCTAGAGGGCCACTGTCCTGCAGAGTTTAGCTCCAACCCTAATCAAACACACCTGAACCAGCTAATCAATTCATTCAGGATTACTAGAAGACTATAGTCAGGTGAGTTTTTATCAGGGTTGGAGCTAAACTCTGCAGGACAGTGGCCCTCCAGGACCGAGTTTGCCCACCCCTGGGTTAGGGTGTGGTTGGACCTTCTAGCTCCACCCATTACACCCAAATTACATCCAGAGAGAGGGTGCTGGACTTCACGCTCCACCCACGGCTCTGTAGTGAGCAACCTCTCTAAATACTTGACACGCTCGGAGATTGTTGGTAACACTGGGTGGAGCGTATATGAGTATTCATGCTCCTCGGCTTACAGAATGGTAATTAGCCTACATTTCAGCATTAAAGGAAGTTAAACTTATATTCTAACTGTTATTTATGCACAACATTACTCTCTTTATTCTATTCACAAATGCAAAATACCCCCATGAGTAACTTTAACTTTGTCATTTACAGTAGGCTAAATGTGCAAAAGATTAGGCTGAACTAACCCTCTGCTGCTCACAAAAGATCACATATACAGTAGTAGGCTTATTACCCGCCTTATGCTGTTTTCATCAGTGATGCCATTTATACTACTGTAATATCACTGAATATCGGATCATTCACTCTATTTGAGCTCAGCGTGAGAGCGTTAGGTCACTTTTTGCCACCTGACTGAATCATCTTATTACTCTGTTCTTGGTGATGACGTCACTGTTGCTACAGCAACATGTTCTCTTTGGTATGTGTAAATGATACATATAAATGAGATGCTAAACTGGCTTCTCATTCATGCAGTATGAATCACTGATCACTAACCTTTAGAATAAGGATGTCAAACACTGTTTAAGACACTGATCCAATTGACCCTCCTTGAATTATTGACTTAATACGAATGCATTATTTTATTTAGCCTATTTTGGCCAATTCATTTATTTAGCTTAGCTATTTATGCTATTTATTTTATTTTTAATTTGAAAACGCATCTATTTACATGCTGCATCTTATTTATTTATTTTTTTTTTCAATTATGTTATTATAATGAATTTTATATTGGGAATTGCTTAGGTTGAATATATTTATATGTATTATGATCTCAAAAAAGAAAATATGCACTACCTTTCAAAAGTTTATTTTAAGCAAAGAAGTTAATGCTTTTATTCAGCAAGAACACATTGAATTGATCAAAAGTGGCAGTAAAGACTTTTATATTGTTATACTAAAAAAATCTATTAAAAATGTATTACGGTTTCCATTAATAAGCAGCACAATTATTTTCAACACTGATAATAATAATAATAAATCAGCATATTAGAATGATTTCTGAAGGATCATGTGACACCGAAGACTGGAGTAATGATGCTGAAAATACAGCTTTGTGTCAGAAATAAATGACATTTTAAAATATATTAAAATAGAAAACAGTTATATTAAATTGTAATAATATTTCACAACACTACTGTTTTTACTGCTTTTTTGATCAAATATATGCAGCTTAGGTGAACAAAAGAGAATTTCAAAAACATTAAAAAATCTTACCGACCCCAAACTTTTGAACATAAATGTTTAGGTGAATAATAAGTCTACCTCTGCTGTGTTCATAGATAACATGTCTTCAGGACTTCTTTGGTGAGGATGATATATTTATTGCCTGTGGCCCAGAGAAGTTCCGCTACCAGGATGACTTCCTGTTGGATGAGAGTGGTAAGATGTGACTGTTTTCCTAAGACCAACAACAACTGTACCACTTACCTCAGTTACATGGACTTCTGTGATTGTCAGTATAAGTAAGTTGCTTCAAATTCTGTTGTAGTGGTTAGTGAAATGATGTTTTTTATTACACTTCACCAAACCCACAGGTTTAAATTAAAATAAGCTGTTTTGACTAATGAACATCTATTCCAACATTATAATGTTTGAGAGTCGAAGTTATAACTTTAGATAAGCTCATCAGTTGATGTTTGTTACTTAATTAGCTGTAGCATTTGTTTCCCGCTGTCAGTATCTGTGTTGTTATTTGCATATTTTAAAGCTTTACCATTAAAATCCCACTTCTTGTAAAGAAAATAACATATTCAGGTAGGAATCCATTAAAAACCTTTAAAACTAAACTAAATTAATTGGCATTGACATTGTCAATGCAGAAACATGCATCAGACGCATCACACATGAGCTATTTTAAAATCCTATTGATAGACATATTGACTCTGTGCATCTGGTCTGAGAGCAAACCAGCCTGTCAGATCTCCTCCGATCAGACCTCCAGGATGTCAGGCCGACATGCTTGGGCCAGACAGAGGTTGCGGTTGATTGATCGGCGGTGACATCAGGTCATCCACACAGATGAGACTGTCTTCGGTGTGTATTACAGAGACAGGAGGATCATAGTGCAGAGCTGGAAGAAAGAAAGGTGTGCTCAGGCCTCTGCAGTAAAATCAGAGTGAATTCAGATGTGTTTCTCTTTTGTTATCTTTCTCAGAGTGCAGGGTGATGAAATCGCAGTCCTATGGCCGTATTTCTTCCATGCAGGGCCGCTGCTCTCCCCGCAGTGGTGGACCCTCAAGAAGGAGCAAGTCCCCTGGTTCCAGCAGCTCAGGTACGCCTCTTTAGACCAGACTGTTGTTTAATTGTTGCATGATGCTTATAAATGCTTCTGTAGCTGTAAACTGTAGGTTGGGTGTAGTAGGCTGACACTCGTGTGTGCAAGAGTGACTCATGAAATCTAAACTGGGTGCTTGTCAGTTTATTCATTGCAGTCTCAGAATTCAAAGTTGTAAATTTCAAACATGGATGAGTGTGGTTTGTTGTAATTTTTAACCTTAATTATCTCCAAATCACTCTCAGCATTCTCAGAAGATGTGCTTGAGGAGTAATGTCCCAAATTAGGCAACTAATTTGGCTGACACTTGTCATTTACTCATAGTCTTTCCATCTGTAATGAGCTCTTGTGTAGATTAACAGTTTCATTTAATGGGATGTTTCTAGAATGCCAGAACATTTCTAGTATAGAAAAAAGATTATGATCTATTTTTATTCTATTCTATTCTATTCTATTCTATTCTATTCTATTCTATTCTTTTGTTTTGTTCTATGTTCTTTTTATGTTCTTTTTATGTTATCTTTTGTTCTGTTCTATTCTATTTTTCATTCTATTCTATTCTGTTGTTTTGTTTTGTTCTATTCTGTTGTATTCCATTCTGTTCTATTATGTTCTTTTTATTATGTTCTGTGATGTTCTCTTCTGTTCTATTCTAGTTTTCCTTATTTTCTATTCTATTTTGTTCTATTTTATTATGTTCTGTTTTGTTCTTTTCTATTATTTTGATCTATTATGTTCTGTGATGTTCTCTTCTGTTCTCTTTTGTTCTGTTATATTCTATTTTTCATTCTATTTTATTCTATTCTATTATAATCTATTCTGTTATATTCTCTTCTATTTCATTCTGTTCTATTCTATTCTATGATGCCTTTGTTTTGTGTTGACAGTCTGCTGGAGCTCTACACAGACTTTCTATTCTATTCTATTAACTGTAACAGTTTCATTTAATGGGATGCTTCTAGAATGCCAGAACATTTCTAGTATAGAAAAAGATTATGATCTATTTTTTTGTTCTATTCTATTCTATTCTATTCTATTCTATTCTATTCTATTCTATGCTGTTCTGTTTTGTTCTATTATGTTCTTTTTATGTTCTATGCTGTTCTGTTCTATTCTATTTTTCCTTATTTTCTATTCTTTGTTGTTGTTTTATTTTATTATGTTCTATTTTGTTCTATTCTATTCTATTCTATTGTTTTGATCTATTATGCTCTTTTTATTATGTTCTATGCTGTTCTCTTTTTTGTTCTCTTATATTCCATTTTTCATTCTATTATTCTATTGTTTTGTTTTGTTTTGTTCTATTATGTTCTTTTTATGTTCTATGCTGTTCTGTTCTATTCTATTTTCCTTATTTTCTATTCTATTTTGTTGTTCTATTCTATTATGATCTATTCTGTTATATTCTCTTCTATTTCGTTCTTTTCTATTCTATTCTATTCTATTCTATTCTATTCTATGATGCCTGTGTTTTATCTTGACAGTCTGATTGTCTGATTTGCTGGAGCTCTACACAGACTTTCTATTCTATTCTATTCTATTCTATTCTAATATGTTCTATTTTATTCTGTTCTATTCTATTGCATTTATTATAATCTAATCTTTTATTTTCTCTTCTATTTTGTTCTGCTCTATTCTAATCTATTTTATAATGTCTGCATTTTGTGTTGATGTAGTATGATTGTCTGATTCTGGAGGTCTTCATAGAGCTTTGGTAAAGTAAAAAAAAAATTTAACTGGTTTCATTTGCTACACTCAAGCAGACTCCAAAAACACTAACAACCAGAACATTTCTAGACCAGAAAAAAGATTTTTTTTTTTTTTATTCTATGTTCTATTCTATACTTTTGTTTTGTTCTGTTCTGTTCTGTTTTTTATGTTCTGTGCTGTTCTCATTTGTTCTGTTCTATTCTATTCTATTTTTCATTCTATTTTATTCTGTTGTTCTATTTTATTATGTTCTACTTTGTTCTATTCTATTCTGTTTTTATTATGATCTATTCTGTTATTTTCACTTCTATTCTATTCTATTCTATTCTTATAGGAGTTTAACTAGTTTATCTGGCTGTTTAGCTAGCTGATCTCCCACTCTGGATGACTGAATGTGCCCAAACTGGCTTAACTGGTTTGGTCATGCTAGGAGACCAAGTAACCAACTTATACCAGTTTAAGCCATTTTTTTCAGCAGCGCTCTGGATGCTTTTCTCAGTTTATGACACATTGGCACCCTTTTGCAGTGTTACACTATACGCAATTACGCATGCAATGTAAACACATTTCTGACAGCAGTGTTGTCGCAGTGCGTGTTTGTGTACATCAGTTGTTAGACAGACGTTTTTTTTTTTTTTGTGCATTTGTCCACTAGTGCGTGTTTTATGTTTAAACACAGGCCTGTCAAACTGAATTGTTTGTATCTGTTCCTAACTGAACAAAAATGCATGAAAAGTAGTCCTGAACATCCAATTGATCTAGGTTTCATTATTTTTCCTGGAATAGATCATGAATCATCACTTCCTGATATTGATGTTCCAGGTAAACACCAGGCATTCATCCGGTCAGGCATTTGCCACTTTGTAAGCTATATAGAAACATGTCAAAAACAACAACAAAAACAGAACAATTATTGTGCTTCAGCTCGAGCCTGTTCTTCAAATTTTGTATTCCAGCCTGGTACAAAATGAGCCCTTAAAACAGGCTCACTGCGCGTGTTGTTTTGTAATGAGCCGGTGCTGAGTATCAACCTCATTCTCTAAAATAGTTGACACAGTCCGGAAACGACGTAGATGAGCATAAACTGGGTGATTGGGCCAAATTGTTTACGAGGGATATTGCTAATGTTGTTTTGGGAGAACAGACCTGTTTGGCTACCAGAGAGTTGAGAGTGAGAATGATATATGAAAGAGGTGCCTTATCACAAATATAACACATCCACACTCTGGCAGAAGGTCTCAAGGGACAGAGATCTGCCATGCAGCCTGGACAAACAAATCTAGTGTAATTGTTTTGTATTGATCTGAAAGCTCATTCAAACAGCACTAACCTTTGGTATAATGAAAAAAAGTTGCTAATAATAAAAGGAATGGTTTTGTGACACTTAAAATGAAAAAGAAGACATTTTAATCAGCATTTTAATTAGAAAATGCTTTGGCTGGTAATAAATTTGCTGTTGCTTTTTGTATTTTTTTTTTTTAAAGGATTAGTTTACTTTAAAATGAAAATGGGTTTACTCACCCTCAAGCAGTGTTCATTTTGGCAGCCATTTTTGATTTAGTCTTAGTCTTTATCTTAAGACAAAAATGCTTTTTAGTCTTAGTCACATTTTTGTCATTTTTGTCTTTCATATTTTAGTCTAGTTTTAGTCAACGAAAAGTCTGCATTTTTGTCAAGTTTTAGTCATTACTTTTAGTCTACAGTCTTAACTACAGTTTCCAACATTAATTTTGATAGCTATTTTATATGTAGTCTTTAGACAAAATAGGCATTATAATTTTTCTCTTTAGACCAATTCATGTAAGCTTATGAAAAATTTGAATCAAGATAACAGGCTGTATTGACATTGCACTCTTAGCAGTAGCACTTGTGCAATTCTACATATCCCTTTTCAGTGGTCGTACCCCCTGAGGGATTTAACATCCTTCTGTGTACCCTCTCTTTTCCACTTAGACTGCAGTTACACCTTTTCCATCAAGGGACAATATTTGCCCTCTTAAATCGATTTTTCCAGTGCATTTTTTTACCTTTATAAATACCTTTATAAAATAAATAATGCTTTAAATAAAAAAAAGTTCAATAAATTCAATGATGATAAAAACAAAGTGATACTTTTAAATATTACATTAAAACCGCCAGTAGGTGGCAGTAAGTCACTGTTTTTATGAGTGAATCATTGAGTCATTCATTCTTTCAGTATCAAAGCAAGCGGCTGTATTTATGAATGGGTCATTGAATCATTGATGATTCGTTCAAAGCCGCAGATTCGTTCACGAAACAGCTTGTGTGCTGCAGTTCTGCTGTGGCTTTCATTGCAAAATAGAGCAAAAATACTGACAATACCGTTTAAAATGTACATCACTTAATATTACCCTTTTTGTTTGTTGAAGTGTTGTATAAAATCAGTGTCACATTTGAAATCGTGTGGATATTCGGGAAACATTGCATTCTTGCTGGTATAATATGATCAGCATTAAAAACAATAACTCACAGAAGGGTATGTTTTTGTATCGATTTGTATTAACCCCCTGGAGCCGTGTGGAGTATGTTTATGATGGATGGATGCACTTTCTTGAGCTTCAAACTCGTTGTTTCCCGTTCACTGCCATTATAAAGCTTGGACGCATCAGGATAATTATTAATATAACTCCGACTGTGTTCTTCAGAAAGAAAAAAGTCATATACACATAGGATGGCTTGAGGGTGAGTAAAGCTAGGGGTAATTTTCATTTTAAAGTGAACTAATCCTTTAAGACAAAAGAATAGTGAAGATAATAGTGGACTAAGCAAAAAACAATGAAATATGGATATTACTTAAATTGCTGAACACTGTAAAAATCTAGTTTGAATCATGAATTTTGATGTAATTTGATATGATAGTATTAGTCATTCCCAGGTTTGTGTGGGATGAAATGTATCATTTGTCATTCTCTTTTATATGTTTTTGTAGAATGAATTTGGTATATCAAATGTATATACTAAAATAATTTTGAACCACTAGAACATTGCAAGCAGTACATTGGGTGCTTGTTTGATTTGGCTTTTTTGTGTGATTTATCTGTCTGCAAGATCTGTTGACTAGGAGTCCTCATGTTTAATTCATGTGGAGATTTGGAGTATAAATTCTAAATTCGCCATAAAATATAAATTCGCCACCAAAATCACAAGCCATCACTTATTTAGTAGTTTAGTTAAGGCTATGCTTAAACATATGGATTATTTTGTTGAATGTGTGTTATTTAACATGTTTTTATTGTGTCTTATTTAAAATCAACATTAAATGATATTTGCCACCTATTTGACTTCAATGTTTCTGAGTTAAACATTAATGTATATTGTTATATACAACATATTTATATCATTAAATAAATAGTATTCTATACTGAACAAACAAAATATAGAGACAAGAAACAATAACCTAATTTTATCCATGTGAAATTGACTGGATTATAATAAAATTGGTGTTATATTACATGTAGATATAAACTACCATTCAAAAGTTTGGGGTCAGTAAGATTTTTTTTTTTTTTAGAAAGAAAGAAATTAATACTTTTATTTGGCAAGAATGCATTAAATTGATCAAAAGTGACAGTAAAGACTTTTGTAATGTTACAAAAGATTTCTATTTCAAATAAATGCTGTTTTTTTAAACATTTAAACATTAAAGAATTGTGGGGAACAAAAATGTATCATGATTTCCACAAAAAAATTATGGAGCAAAACTATTTTCCACATTGATAATATTAAGAAATGTTTCTTGAGCACCAAATCAGCATATTAGAATAATTTCTGAAGGATCATGTGACACTGAAGACTGGAGTAATGATGCTGAAAATACAGCTTTGCATCATAAATTAAATTTTAAATTAAAGCTGCAAGCAGCGATGAAAGGGCCCTCGCACCCGTGCCACTGCCACCCGGTGGCTTTAGGAAAAAAGAGCACGGTGGGCAATATGTATTTAAGTACATAAATATAGGAGGATAATGTCAGTCATTTGTGTTTGACACACTTCCTGCTACCAGCTGGTGGCAATATGACTATAACTTAATTTTGGCATGTAGATGTCTTCAGGCCAGGGCACTTATCAAACATGTGAAGTTTGGAGCAGATCGGACATTGTATGCTTGAGTTACAACAACTTTCTGTTTCGTGGCGTTAATTGCATACATTAGCACTTAGACAAGTGTTGCATGATTTAACGTGTTTCTAGTATGTTTGGAACTTCATGGCATATTTAAATGTGTTTCAGGGAATAAATTACAGTGCAAGCATGCTATTTCCTTTTGCCTGCAGGTGGCGCTATGACTGTAACTGAATATTGGCATGTAGATGTCTTCAGGCCAGGACTCTTATCAAACATGTGAAGTTTGGGGCAGATCGGACACTGCATGCCCGAGTTACAACAATTTTCTCTTTCATGGCGAAACATCGAAATTTGTCAGGCCGCCACGGACACGCCCTTCAGCGAAAACTCAAGATCTTCGCAATTTAACGCCGCAAAGGCCTTTAGATTAGACTGACCACATATGATGTTGATCTGATTAAAGCTCTAGGAGGAGTTCATTAAAGTACAACGTCTGGAAATAGCAAAAACTGCAAAAAATATTGCAGAGAAAACTCAAAATATCTCACTTCCTGTTGGGTTTTCAGGTTTTGCACCCAGGGACCTTTTTGTAGGTATTGAGCTGTTACATCTGTCTACCGAATTTCATACCTGTACGTGAAATGTAGCGCGAAGGACGGCGCTACAGTGGCGCTATCGAGCCATTTTGGCACACTTAATTCTGAAACCTATATCAGATGTAAATTTTCACCACTTCTGACGCGTGTGCAAACTTTCATGAGTTTTCGTGCATGTTTAGGATTTCAAAAATGCGATTAATTTTGGAGAAGAAGAATAATTGACTGAGCAATTACAATAGGGTCCTCACGCCATTGGTGCTCGGGCCCTTTGGTGAGCAAAAGAGACCTCTTTCAAAAACATTACTGACCCCAAAACCTTTGAATGGTAGTATAAAATAAAGCATATAAAATCAAATATCCTTCTAATCACCAAAATCCACACATCAGAAACTATGATATGTGAGGAAGTCTGATCGAGTTTGAAAGTGAAGTTCTCTGACTAACATTTTTCCCCACACTAGTTTCATTTACTCACCCAAGTTTGTTGTTTGGTACTCACACACATGAATGACGGCTGATCTGATAGTCCATCAAATCTGTTTTCCATCCCAAAAATAACACGATGATGCATTCTCACTCTCCACATGCTGAATTATGTCAGGCTGTGATAGCGTATCACAGATGGCGAGGGAGCACGATATTCGGATCACGGTGACACACAAACACAGAGTAACATCTGAGACTGAGATGGCTTTATTTGTTACTTGATGTGTTCTGAGAAGCTTTGAAAGGAATCGTATTAGTGGCCAAACTTCTGAGTCATAGCATAATCAAAGCTTAATTTGTATTCACACAGTTCGTTTTGATACTTCAGAAATCCACTCAAAACACCACGTCATGTGCTCGGCTGCACTTACGCTGTTCAGAAACATCTTCACAGTGTTTTGCCATGAGATCTTTTTGGAGTTCTTTATAGTCACCCACACAGACAGCACTGCAACTACGATATGGCATGTTTATGAGATAAACTCCTCCCTCTGTGGCTGTTTATGACGTAAGGTGTGCGCAGAAGGCTGCCTATGAAACACACTACATACATCCTCTCCTCCTCTCCCACACTCATTCATAATCTAGCTGCCTCACAGTCACTATGAGCGCAGGAGGAATCGCAGTTTGCTCTGGCAGCCTGCTGCACTCTTTAGCAGGTAGGACAAATGTGTGTTGTGCAGCAATTTCGTAAAGATAATTTTTAAAAAGATTTAAATATATATATATAATTTTTTTTTTTTTTTTTTTTTTTTTGAGAGATATTTTGAATTAAATTTGCTTTTCTTGCTTTGAGGTGTAGAGGAATTCAGTTAGCTGATATTTCTTTTTTAGTTTGTCATTGTAGCTGAATGAAGGGTAAATATTTATGCTTTGCAGATTTTCCGTGTGATACTTGTTTTCATCATATTTTTAAGCATCATGTGTATATACTTGTAATACTGAAGAAACTGTTTGTTGCGAAAGTGTTGGAGAGATCAATGCTTGTGTTTCATATTGCACATATAATACCTTACATTACTTGTTTTAAATAAATTATTAAGCAGCTTAGTGTAAGTTATCTAGCATAGCTTGAAGTTGCCTGTACATCTGTGTATATATTTGAATAATTTTATATAACACTTCACTAACTGGTTTATGTTTAATAACACTATCCATTCATCCATCCATCCATCCTACATCCTACATTGTCTTCTAAAATGAGCAGTTTTATCAAGCTCGTATGTTTATGTTCAGTTATTTCACTTTAATGGCAATGAAAAGTGAAATTACTGAACATAAACAGACAAGCTTGATAAAAATGCTCATTTTAGAAGAAAATTTCAAACGGCACTTAGAGGCTTTTGCATCTGAAGTCTTCATATATATAGATTTGCATAATATGTTTAAAATTATGAAAAATATTACATAATATTATGCATATAGAATACAAAGCATACTTTTAGGACCATTCATATATACATATATAAAATTATGAAAAATAATATATATATATATATATATATATATATATATATATATATATATATACATATATACAGAGCTGGGTAGTAACAGATTACATGTAATCTGGATTAGGTAATCAGATTCCAAAATCAAGTACTTGTAATTAGAGTAAACTACTTTTTAAAATACTCATAATCAGACTACAGTTACTTTTTATGGATTACATGATTACATATTATTTACACAATGGCAGTAAGTTGTTCACAATTCATTGATTCCCCTTAATTTTTCATTTTTTTAACGTTTATATTTTTTTCATAATAAACCTGCCGCTTATATACGTTCGTGATTTTTTTACGGCGGTGAGGGGTAGGGGTGTGGAATCGTGCACAGAAATCAGCAACAAGAAGAATATTTGTTTTTGTAATGTTGCTGTTTTCTAAATGTACTTAATTTTAAGTGAATATGTTTTAAAATCATAAGATGTGATTTTGTTTTATTCAGGTACATTACATTACAGGTACATTAGTGTTAGTATTTTGAAGTATTAACTGTCCATACATTGCACTTTAAAAACAATCTGTTGAGGCTCATGTTGGTGAATAGAATATTTTTTTGGAAAAAAAAAAAAAAAAAAAAAAAAAAAATATATATATATATATATATATGTCAAAATAGTACAAGATTATCCTATAATATATGTGACATCAAATAAGGGTTAGCACAAAAGTAATCTAAATGTAATCCAAAAGTAGTCAGATGTTACCAAAAATGTGTGATAGATTATATTACTAATTACAAATTTTGTCATGTAATTTGTAATCCGTAACTGATTACAATTCATAAGTAATCTACCCAGCTCTGTATATATCTATATGTATACTGAGCCAGGTTGCCTTTCTGTGTGGAGTTTGCATGTTCTCCCTGTGTCTGCTTGGGGGAAACCGGGTGCTCCGGTTTATCCCACAATTTAAAAACATACAGTATAGGTGAATTGGAGACGCTAAATTGCCTGTAGGTTTGAATGCGTGTGTGTGTGAGTCCTGAGCCATGTAGTTTTAGTTTTTAGTTTTATTTATTTATTTGAAAAGGGCTCATGTACAATTCTTTAACATAAATGTTTCCATTTCATGCATTGTACCGGATTTAGCCAAAGGCTAATTTTCATCTGCAGTCCCTTGGCAGGTCATCACTAACATACCTCCTATAAATGATAAAATAACACAAAACTATTTCTACATATAATAAAACACGTAATGGGGAGGTTTGGGGAAAGACCTGGCAACCTACCCTGGAAAAATCACTGAATTTGCGTATGGTGAGAGATGGCCCATAGAATCATCAAGAGTAGGATACGACTGAAATGGTTAACTCTCAGGGGTCAGCAGTCGCGCTGCCGATACCACCTCAGTTTTTTTCTTACCAGTCAGTCTTTTGTGAGTCACCTCATTATCCGCTAATGCGGCCACGCCCACGGAGAGCATGCAGCATTCAAAGGCAAATTCTGAGGTGATCCATGCAAACAGTCAACGCCTGCATCAGCTCGAAATAATGCATCAAGCTTAGTCAGATTCATGTACTTTTCATCATTTTGAGATGCGGTGAGGAATAATTCTAAAAGGATTTACCTCAGAGGAAGAACGTGACTGGTTTTAATTCCATTTTGAGGATAAACTTGATCAAGCCGAGGATTGTGAATTAATTTTTTTTA
The DNA here is from genome assembly GCA_039654765.1 of Mylopharyngodon piceus. Lineage (NCBI taxonomy): Eukaryota > Metazoa > Chordata > Actinopteri > Cypriniformes > Xenocyprididae > Mylopharyngodon > Mylopharyngodon piceus. Next base: position 18,465,804 of record CM077447.1, read on the forward strand.
TTTCTTCATGCAAAATAATATTTTTTTTTTTCTTTTGATTTTGGGGTGAAATATGACTAGAACACTCTCAGTAAAATCTTTGACATTTACCAACCTGTTTTTTTGTTATTTCAGCTAATGGTACAGCAGGAAGTCAGCTGTCAACCCCGCGGTCAGGCAAATCTCCCAGTCCATCTCCCACCAGTCCAGCCAGTCTGAGGAGACGAAGGGTGAGAACTGTCTCTTCAAAGACCTTTCACATCTGCTGAATTTGCTGTAATGCACTAAAAAGCCTTTAAAAATACCATTTACATGGTGTTAGTGGAACTGACTTACTGTATTTGCTGTGTCTTTCACTGCATCAAGCAAAACCATCAAGCACTTTGATCTCTCTGTTTGACCCTAATTGTTTTTCAGGTGCTTTAATTTGCCAGCATAGTGCTGAATCACACTGAATTGCAGTTGAACACATCCGTACTAAATAATTCCACGTTCACCCAAAATGTTTCCTAGCAACAACAGACAAGCATCTTGACCTGGCTGTGTGCCTGCTCCATTTCCACACTCTCTGTGATAGACCTAATTCATATGGTCATATGGACATCATTACCCTGTTCTAATAACTGATGGTGTTCTGTTACATTAGATGTATTTGTTTGTGTTCTGTAGATTAAACAAGTGATATTGCACTTTTAACATGCTGTTAACATTCCATTTATCTGTATATTCTCAAAAAGCTAGTTCATTCTAACAACAGTGTTAAAACAGAGGGCTCATCCTGTATTAACTGTTGTGATATATACACTACTATTTAAAAGTTTGGGGTCAGTAAGAGTTTTTACTATTATTATTAATACTTTATTCAACAAGGATACTTTAAATTGATCAAAAGTGACAGTAACAAAAGTACAAACAGTACAAATTCTATTCAAACATTCTATTCATTTTTTTTTTCAAATGTATCACAGTTTCCAAAAATATATTAAGCAGCATAGCTGTTTTTTTTTTTTTTTTTAACATTGATAATAATAAGAAATGTTTCTTGAGCTTCAAATCAGTATATTAGAATGATTTCTGAAGGATCATGTGACACTGAAGACTGGAGTAATGATGCTGAAAATTCAGCTTCGCCATCACAAGATTAAATTACATTTTTAAATATATTCAGATAGAAAACAATAATTTTAAATTGTAAAAATATTTCACAGTATTGTTGTTTTTACTGTATTTTTGATTACAACCTGAATTCCGGAAAAGTTGGGACGTTTTTTAAATTTGAATAAAATGAAAACTAAAAGACTTTCAAATCACATGAGCCAATATTTTATTCACAATAGAACATAGATAACATAACAAATGTTTAAACGGAGAAATTTTAAAATTTTATGCACAAAATGAGCTCATTTCAAATTTGATGCCTGCTACAGGTCTCAAAATAGTTGGGACGGGCGCATGTTTACCATGGTGTAGCATCTCCTCTTCTTTTCTGGAGTTTCTGGAGTTTTGGTGTTGAAATTTGGTCCCATTCTTGCCTGATATAGGTTTCCATCTGCTGAAGAGTTTGTGGTTGTCTTTGATGTATTTTTCGTTTAATGTTGCTCTAAAAACTTTATATACCTTTCAGCATTCATAGTGCCTTCCAAAACATGCAAGCTGCCCATACCGTATGCATTTATGCACCCCCATACCATCAGAGAAGCTGGCTTTTGAACTGAACACAGATAACACGCTGGAAGGTCTCTATCCTCTTTAGCCCGGAGGACACGGCGTCCGTGATTTCCAACACGAATGTCAAATTTGGACTCGTCTGACCATAGAATACTTTTCCACTTTGAAACAGTCCATTTTAAATGAGCCTTGGCCCACAGGACACGATGGCGCTTCTGGACCATGTTCACATATGGCTTCCTTTTTGCATGATAGAGCTTTAGTTGGCATCTGCAGATGGCACGGCGGATTGTGTTTACCGACAGTGGTTTCTGGAAGTATTCCTGGGCCCATTTAGCAATGTCATTGACACAATCATGCCGATGAGTGATGCAGTGTCGTCTGAGGGCCCGAAGACCACGGGCATCCAATAAAGGTCTTCGGCCTTGTCCCTTACGCACAGAGATTTCTCCAGTTTCTCTGAATCTTTTGATGATGTTATGCACTGTAGATGACGAGATTTGCAAAGCCTTTGCAATTTGATGTTGAGGAACATTATGCACTTTTTCACAGCTCTGCCCATCTTTACTTCTGAGAGACTCTGCCTCTCTAAGACATCCCTTTTATAGCTAATCATGTTACAGACCTGATATCAATTAACTTAATTAGTTGCTAGATGTTCTCCCAGCTGAATCTTTTCAAAATTTCTTTCTTTTTCAGCCATTTGTTGCCCCCGTGCCAACTTTTTTGAGACCTGTAGCAGGCATCAAATTTGAAATGAGCTCATTTTGTGCATAAAAGTGTAAAATTTCTCAGTTTAAACATTTGTTATGTTATCTATGTTCTATTGTGAATAAAATATTGGCTCATGTGATTTGAAAGTCTTTTAGTTTTCATTTTATTCAAATTTAAAAAACGCCCCAACTTTTCTGGAATTCGGGTTGTAAATAAATGCAACTTAAGAGATTTCTATCAAAAACAATATATAATATTGCAGCTGATACACTCTGGCTAAAAATGTATGTTCTTGCTTGACATCATTTCACCTCACCTGCTCTGCTCCAGTCCTAAATATTCTTAGCACACCCAAACCGTTTCCATAGAAACTGACCTTTTGTTTCCCTCTGTAATACCTCTGCTCAGTTTGACATGTAGGTCTATGATGCTACAAAAATAGTGTTTTTTTGTTGTTTTTTTTATAATAATTTGTTCAACAATATTTTAAAATATCATGAGAATGAGTTTAGGCTCTTCACTAACCAAAAAAAAAAAAAAGTTGTAAAATGGCCGCTGCTCACTGTAATCTCTCTGACAGGGCTCTCAGCACAGTGGTTCCTCTCTCTCTCTGGCCTCCACTAAGGTGTGCAGCTCCATGGATGAGGGCGATGGGCCAGGCAGTGAAGGTGAGGAACCCTGGGAGACTCTGACAAAAGTCTATAATTATTGTTTTATCATCTTCTTCATCAGAATGTTACATCCCACATCTTTTTCCTTCTAGCTGAGCTGATGGAGGATTGTCCTCAAGTTCCTGCTTCCATAGCCGAGCGGTACAAAGTGGGACGAATGATTGGTGATGGGAACTTTGCCGTGGTCCGAGAGTGTATGGAGAGATCCACAGGCCGAGAGTACGCTCTGAAGATCATTAACAAGAGCAAATGCAGGGGGAAGGTGAGACGACTTTAATATATCCTTAATCTTAGTCTTAATCCTGTCTTAATCCTGTTCAGTGATGATAATGTATACATAATATGTGATGTTTTCTGACATCACACAAAATATTAATGCTAGATTGCTGTTATATTGCATGGCTTGTCTGTGGCTCACAGGAACACATGATCCAGAACGAGGTGTCTATTCTTCGGAGAGTTAAGCATCCTAACATTGTTCTGCTGATTGAAGAAATGGACACATACACTGAGCTCTACCTGGTCATGGAGCTGGTCAAGGTGAAACATCTGACATTTACATGTATATATTATACAAGTCAAGGCTCCAGACTGTGACCAAATGGTCGCATTTTGTGACCTTTTTTTCCTGCCGGAGCGACTAAATTTTGTTAGAGGCCCAACTGATAAGAGATATGAGAAATATCAAACGGCAAGCGAAACGAAAGCAGAACGAAACCGTGCTACTCGTTTGAGCTGCACAGCGCGGACCATTTATCAGCTTGGACCAATAATAGATAAACACAGTGGGCTAATCTCGAGTGCGCGACACCGTTACTACGGAGCGCTGGGCGATCCAGTGTGAAAGTGTTTGAATTTGCCACAGAATTAATAACATCGCTGCAAAATCTAGTGAGAAGCATTCAAATTCGGTGCAGAATTCTCTGTTATAGACCAGATATCAGATCAAACAGTGCTGATGTGGAAACCAGTAGAAACATTGTGCCATGAATGAACAAGTTGAAGAAGGCTTTTCAGCCCACAAATCACCAACATTCACCATAGATTTAATGTAGTAACACTAACTGTAACCATGGTATTATGGCAGAAGTAGTTGAACGTTTTGATATTATTCATTTCAGGGTTTCTACAATCTTTTGAGAGTGAAATTCAAGCACTTTTCAAGGACTTTCAAGTGCTTCACAGAACTTTTTCCAGCACTTCAAAGCTCTAAATGTGAATAATTGTGTTGCATGTCAATTTAAGATGTGGCCCTAAATTTTCTGCTTGCGCTCCTAAAATTTTCAGTAAGGGGCTACAGTGCTTCTAGTAAAAAAAGAAAAAGTTATTCTGGAGCCCTGTAAATTGTAAGTCAGTAAGTTTTTATTATTATTATTATTATTATTATTATTATTATTATTAATTATTTCTTTTCTTAAGCAAGGATGCATTAAACTGATCAAAAGTGACAGTAAAGAAATTTATGTTGCAGAAGATTTCTATTTCAAATAAATGCTGCTCTTTCAAACTTTCTGTTCATCAAAGAATCCTAGATAAAAAAATGTATTATGTTTTACATAAATATTAATATTAAGCAGCACAAGTGTTTTCAACATTGATAAGAAATGTTTCTTGAGCACCAAATCAGTATATTAGATTGATTTCTGAAGGATCATGTGACACTGAAGACTGGAGAAATGATGCTAAAAATTCAGCTTTGCCATCAAATTACATTTTAAAATATATTACAATAGAAAAAGGATCTTTTCAATTGTAAAGATATTTCATATTATAATATCATGTTTTTACTGTATTTTGTTCAAATAAATGAAGCCTTGGTGAGCATAAGAGACTTCTTTCATATGCTTTATATGCCTTTTTATTTTTTATTTGACTTCATAGAATATAAAACTGACTACTTTTCTGTAAAGTTTTTTAGGTTGCATTAAATCTGATTGTTCAGATATTGTCCCTGAATGAAGCAATGAAGTTGTGTGTGCATGAACAGGGTGGAGACCTCTTTGATGCCATCACCTCCTCCAACAAATATACTGAGCGGGACGCCAGCGGGATGCTGTATAACCTGGCCAGCGCTATCAAATATCTGCACAGCCTTAACATTGTTCACCGTGACATCAAACCTGAGAATCTCCTGGTGGGTGTTAGAATATTACAGAGAGAATATTGTCACTATAAATCACAGTGTTACTTTCACAAAAGCAGCTTGGAATGACACTCAGAACTGAGGCAGAGGCAGATGCAATATGTTTTTTTCCCTCCTCTCGAGTGCAGAAACCTTAAATAACCCTTCTTACACAAGCTTTAGAACAAAGATAGCTCAACTCAATATTGGGTCTAGTTTACCCATCTTATCAGACACAACACTGTTGAAATGTGTGTATTTCTGTAATGACAGTATGAAGAACACGACAGCTCTGACAAAGGCTATTGTACCTAGCACACATATTAATATCCTGTGAGTTATGTAAAGTTGTGGCTGATAAGTTTAATGCATGCTGTGAATTGACTCCGCAGAGATTATGAACTTTTTTCAACCAGTTTTTCACTCATAACTGAGATAAAACTGGATACCATTTCCAACATTTGAGCTTCCCCTTCCAACACCTGCTAAAATATTTAATTTTATTATTTATTTGAATTATAATGCATTATATTTTAATTTATTTTAAATAATTATATATTTTATTTACTTTCATTTTAAATTATATTTAATATGTAATTTTAATTATAATTATTATTATTATTTTTTTTTTAAAGATCTATTTCATGAACCTAAACAGCAAGTATTTTGATGCAGATTTGTGTGAATTTATATGTGTTCCAGGTCTATGAGCACCAGGATGGGAGCAAATCTCTGAAATTGGGGGATTTTGGCTTGGCAACAGTTGTGGATGGTCCACTTTACACTATATGTGGCACCCCAACCTATGTAGCTCCAGAGATTGTCGCAGAGACCGGGTAAGTCACGTCTTCATTAGCATGGGAATATGTTATTCAAATATGGTCATATTCACAACAGAGTCTGAAAACCAGAATATAAGTCTAGAATATAGTTTGCAGACTGCTTTCATATTGTGTTTTTCTCTCCATGTTACAGGTATGGCTTGAAGGTTGATATCTGGGCGGCGGGGGTCATAACATACATTCTGCTTTGTGGCTTCCCTCCTTTCCGTGGGTGAGTACAGCATCATTGTAAGTTAAAGTCAGCATGAAACGGAGGTTGCGATAGACTTATTGAACAAGAAAACAGTTTGAAACATGGCCAGAACCACCATACACATTGAGGGGGATAAGTCCCCTCCAATAATTACAAATGGCCAAATTGTCCCCCCCAATATTTGAATTCTTGCACTGCTCTGCTGCACTCCATTACGCAGTGCTCTCTATGTTGTTAGATTACATAACATTGTAAGTCTGGTCTGCCTCAGCGGTCCAACAGCACTCATCAACATCAAAATGATCAATCAAATCAAAGTAGACGGGGCTTACTGTTCACAGAAGCACAAAGTATCAGTTTAAGGTTGAAAGAGAGTGAGGTAAGATGTAAATAGCGAAACATTTAATACATCAACTGTTTTGCGATAGAAATCCAGTGATGCAAACTACTCGACTTTTTTCTCAAATATGGCAGTTTTGAATTGAAAATATGCATTTGCGTGATTCATGTAATTCCTAACAGAGTGTGACGAGGCAAGAAACGTTTTGTTTTCAACTTATTAGGTTGAACATATTACATAGCCTACAAATAAAAGTACATGTGTGTATATTTAATGCAAATATTATTTGCAAATAGTTAAAAATGATTATTTCCCCAACTAGAATTAGACCTAGTTTTCTTTCACTGTTCTGTTTCTTTATGCTTTATAAAAAATGTTCAAGACATGGTTAAGGCCTTGGTTTGAAATGTAGGGCGAGACTTGATTTTGTCCATCAGGAATTGATTGGATTGTTGTGGTTTGCTATTGGTTGATCTCATGTGAGTGACAGGTTGCCCCGCCCTCGTACTAGTAAACGCATCATCAGAGAAGAGAAGAGATGTTACTAAAAGAAGGAGAGGAAGTTATTTTGTTTAAAGATTATGAGGGCACGTGAATTAAAAAAAATAATGATGTGCACATTTAAATAATTTATGATAAATACTGCAATATTCCATAAAAAATGAGAACTGTCCATTTTGATTTCATGGTGACTTGAAATGGGTTCAATTTAGAGAACTTTACAGGTGAAATTATATACAGTACAAGCAGAATGCAGTTAAATTGTGATGTCTCACTCCCTCTAGTGGCCGTTTTCTATAATTTTGACCTGCACGTCTGCAGAGGATAGATGGTGTGAGCTGTACCTTTAGTTATTATTGCAACAGCACAATAAATATTTATAAATATTCAAATACTCTTTGCATATCTGATCCATTAGGAGCACAGATGATCAGGAGGCTCTTTTTGACCAGATTCTGATGGGACAGCTGGATTTCCCTCTTCCATACTGGGACAATGTATCTGACTCTGCAAAGGTCAGTGTACCAAAACAGAGTTTAAAAGTTCTGGAAAGAAAAACAAACCTCACTGTCTTTCTTTCTTACTTGCTTTTTCTACAGGCACTTATCACCTGCATGCTACAGGTGGAGGTTGACCAGAGATACACAGCTCTACAGGTGTTAGACCATCCCTGGGTTAATGTAAGACTTTGTTCATTTTTTTTTAAACCGATTTTACCATTCTCAGACTATTGGTAGGTAAGTGATACATGGAGGTATTTTACTGTTCTTTCTCAGGATGACAGAATGTGTGAAAATCAGCACCAGTTGTCTGTGGCCGGCAAGATTAAGAAACATTTCAACACGGGCCCTAAACCCAACAGCACCACTGCAGGAGTCACTGTCATAGCAGTAAGAATCATCTATATACTGTAGCTCTTATGTTTAAATGTTTATATTTTTTTATGACGGTTCATATTATCCACATGAATTAAGCCAATATTCTCGAATCAATTATTGGTGCACAGACAATCACTTTATAGGCAGCCATAACTTAACCCATATTCCAGGAGAGTGACATATTTTTAGTGGACTGTTATTGGCATTAAAGCATTGTCTTTTTATCTTGTTCAGGTATATGAGCTTTTCTCAGAGTGACAGAAATTTGTGTCAATAGTTTTGATGTGAAAAACTGACTTATACAATTCACATTGTTTTGAGCTTGAATAACCACTGCCTTTTGGAATATTATACTTAAATATAGTTTGAGGTATTAAAATATTCAGGAGGTTGTGCTCTTATCTCATAGCTATTCGCTGACTCATCCATCAGCTCTTCTTCTCTCATTCCTCTTCTCTCCTGGCAGACTTCATCCTACTGCTTTCTTATGGCTGTGACATCTCCTCTGATTCTGCTCTCTGCTTATATAATGACTGTCAGCACTGTTGTCAGGAACTGAATCAAATTAGCCAAATTAGACTCCTCTATTTTTATGTTTTTCATTCATGATTTTTGTGTGTTTGTGTAGGACAATTGCATACAATTACTAAATCCTTATGTTAATTTAAAGGTACACTATGTGACCGTTGGCCCCCTAGTGGTTAAAAACAAAACTGCATGCATTTTGCGGAAGAACGTTGTTTTGGTTGTGCTTCGGCTCTGTGGAAGAATATGATTATCCTACTGCTCATAAAACTTTCACTGCAAGGCTTAAGAGATATAACCAGTTTAGATGGAAAGGATTTCAAGCTGACAAGCTGAAGATGTTACTGTAGCTTTACCCATTAATAGATACGGTACTTACTTGAAAATAAATTCCAGTGCAGCGCTACAACAACCATAACGAAATGAGCCTTCACAATAGATAATGCTTCACAATGAACACTGCTCCATGTCAACCTTTTTCGCTCGTTGTGACAACTAACCTATGCCGCTCCCACACCATACACACGTCAAAGTAGCCGGAGCAACTTTTTTTCTATTTACAGATATGACGAGACACGCACAGGCGAGTGACGTATGTGCGCAATTTCCCGCGAAAACCATCCGGTCAGGTCTAAAATATAGATATCTTATAATAGGCTTACTGTAGTGAATCAAAGACAAAAACACGTTTTGGAAGGTTTGATATATGTATTGACACATTTTGTTAATTTTGGACAAAAAAAAGGTTACATAGTGTACCTTTAAACAAAATATTTCCTTTGGAAACTTTCTGTTTTGATATTTGATGTTTTTTAGTTTTGATTTTGCTTGTTAGTCATTTGTTATACTTTATGTATATATATTATTTTCTTTATATATATATTTAAAAGTTTAGGGTTTGTAAGAATTTTAAAATACTTTTGAAAAGTCTCTTCTGCTCACCAAGGCAGCATTTATTTGCTCAAAAATACAGTACAAACAGTAATATTATGATATATTGTTACAATTTAAATAACTGTTTTTCTAATTTAATATATTTTGATATGTAATTCATTCCTGTGATGGTAAAGTTGAATTTTCAGCATCATTACTCCAGTCTTTAGTGTCACATGATCCTTCTGAAATCATTCTAATATACTGATTTGCTGCTCCAGAAACATTTAGTATTATTATCAATGTTAAAAACAGTTCTGCAGCTTAATTTTTTTTTGTTGAAAGCTTGATTTTTAATGAGTCTGTCTTACTGACCCCAATATATATATATTAACATTTTGCATACTTTGTTTGCACATTGCTTTGCATGTTTACCGTTTCATTATTTTCATATACAGTTGTTTTTATTTCCCAAACTGAGTGTTTGTATAGAACTGGTGAAACATTATAAACACTTGGTTTGCTCACTGCTACTGTTTTGTAAAACTACCTCTAAACATCACGCCATTATTGAACAGCACTTCATGGCTCAAAGCTTGTGCTGTTTTACACAGTGAAAGTAAAAATCTAATCTATTGAGTTCCACTCATTTCTCTCTGCTCAGCCGGACGAGGGGTTTACCATCAAGCGTTCAGGGTCTTTGGACTGCTACCCGCACCCAGGGATGTATTGGATAAGGTATGCCCACAAAGCGGCTCAAACCGCCAGTGTTTCCATGGCAACGTGCTGGCAGTCTCCATAGTCCCTTTCCTTCCACACTTGGCCTCTTGCTATTAAGTGGGGTGATGCTCTGCTTTTTTGCCATTTATGCTTCTCAGTTCATATTTTGCTTTCTGGTGGTGCTTTCCTGATTTCTGTTTGTCAGTGCTTCACTTTTCCCTTTCTTTGCTCTGTGTTACTGATCTTGAAGCTTGTACAATTGAAGTGTACACTTACAGTACCCAGCATGCATGACACTACTGGTTATGGGTTACACACTAGTTTGAATGTGTGGTCCTGTGCTGGAGAACGCACTGAAAGTGCACATGTACAGTATGTGCTGGTGGTAGAGAGAGTTGCAGAAACTAAAGTACACAATGAAAACAGAACTCATTATTGATTAGTTAGGTGTAAACCTTACAAACCCATTCATGAAACACAAGCAGATTTATTTTTGTGTAAATTGTTAATAAAACATTTTCCATAATTGTTGCATTAAATTAAATGTTACGATTTACAAAAGAAAGATTTGCAGTTAATCAAAAAAACATTATTATCATTATTGCAGTGATTATTATTTTTCTAGCATGTTACATGTTTGGGAACAGTTCTTCTAACCCTAATTGATGGAGTGTGTAGCTTTTCATTTCTTAAACAACCATGTAGAAAGACAAGATCTTGACCAAAAATTGATGCACCTCTTGATGAACATAAATGTTGTGATGTTATTTCCATCAAGAGGTGCATCAAGTTTTGGTCAAGATCTTGTATTGACAATGCAAGAGTCGAGCACTCTGTAAAGTCTCCTCCAGCACATCCCAAAGACTTTCAATGAATTTAAAGGATTAGTTCACTTTCAAATGAAAATTAGCCCAAGCTTTACTCACCCTCAAGCCATCCTAGGTGTATATGACTTTCTTCCTTCTGATGAACACGATCGGAGATATATTAATAAATATCCTGATGCATCCGAGCTTTATAATGGCAGTAATGTGTTACCAAATGAGTATGAGCTGAAGAAAGTGCTTCCATCCACATCCATCCATCATAAACATATTCCACATGGCTCCGGGGGGTTAATAAAGGCCTTCTGAAGCTAAGCGATGCGTTTGTGTAAAAAAATCCATATTTAACAAGTTATGAAGTAAAATATCAGTTTACACTTTCTTCATAACTTGAATACAGAAGGCGGTCTGGCGGAAGCTAGATATTTTACTTTATAACTTGTTAAATATGGATATTTTTCTTACACAAATGCATCGCTTCGCTTTAGAAGGCCTTTATTAACCCCCCGGTGCTGCGTGGAGTACGTTTATGATGGATGGATGCACTTTCTTCAGCTCATATTCGTTGGTCCCATTCACTGCCATTATAAAGCTCGGATGCGTCAGGATATTTATTAAAATATCTCTGATTGTTTTAATCAGAAAGAAGAAAGTCATATACACCTAGGATGGCTTGAGGGTGAGTAAAGCTTGGGGTAATTTTCATTTGAAAGTGAAAAAATCCTTTAAGGTCTGGACTCTTAGATGCCAATTCATGTGTGAAAATGATTCTTCATGCTCCCTCCCAACCATTAACCATTCTTTCACAATTTGAGCCTGATAAATCTTGACATTGTCATCTTGGAATATGGCCATTATACATCTTCCTACATGGTTAAGGAATGAAAATGAAAAGCTACTCCATCAGTTAGGGTTAGAAAAACTGTTCCCAAACATATAACATGCTAGAAACATAATAATCACTGCAATAATGATCCAGTCATAGACTCTTAAGTATTTGCCTACTTAAATCCAAACAGCTATTTTGTTGTTGATGTTGCTGGGCAGTGTGTATGTATATAAATGTACTGTATCATGGTTTCCACAAAAATGCTATGTAACAGTTTTTAACATTAGTAATAATAAATGTTTCTGGAGCAGCAAATGATCATATTAGAATGATTTCTGAAGGATCATGTGGCACTGAAGAGTATTGATGCTGAAAATTCAGCTTTGCCATCACAGGAATAAATTACAATTTCAAATATATTAAAATAGAAAAAGTTATTTTAATATTCCACAATATTACTGTTTGATCCAATAAATGTAGCCTTGGTGAGCATAAAAGACTTCTTTCAAAATCATTAAAATCTAATGAGTTCACTATGCTTGATGCACTATATCTAAATAGTTCACTATCACCACCATATTTGCTTGTTTTTACACTAACCACAGTTCAGTGTTAATTCAAAGACACAGATTTTGATTAAGCTGTCTTGGACAGTCACTGTTTAATTAAAATCCACACACAAATGAAAGCCTGTTTGTCTCTGCACCTATCCGAACTCTCCCCCTTTGATACCTGAGCAGTCATTAACAATCCCATGCTCTCGTGTTCCCCAGAGCACCCCTCTTGATAAGGAGAGGCAGGTTCTCAGACGAAGACGCCACCAGGATGTGAAGGCCACTGCTGCCCGCAGCACCCAGAGCACCTTCCCCTGCAACCCCGCCACCGGCCCGACCCTCTCTCCGGCGGACTTCACCTCAGAGTCGGAGGACATTTCCCCCAGCTCAGCCGAGACGGTCCGCTCACCGACATCACCGTTTTAAGCCCACACCCAGTCTTGGCAGAAATGAATGGAAAATGACCTTTAAGTAAAAGGTAAATTGACTTGTGAATAGCAAAGGATGACAGTTTTTGAAATTGAATGTTTTGCTACATGGAACCGATGTGATTAACTAGGAGCGGATGGGCTGGTTTTCTCTGTTTAAATTCTGTGAGGGTAGCAGCACACCTGAACAGGTGTAAAATAATCTCATGCTTTTAGCAGTTTTTCATTGTCATTGTTTGAGATTTTTCTCTTCATCATGACTAAATGTTTGGTGCTATATGAGGTTTTGTTTGTAGACCATGGCTGCATCTGAAATCGAATATTTCACTACTATATCGTAGGCGAAAAAAGTATGACAAGTATGTCTGAATTCACAGTACTCATAAACATAGGCAAAAAGTACCCGTATGACCTACTTCCGATGAGATTCTGAACTTTACTTTCCCATGAGGCCACAGGAGAGGATTTGTGAATGGCAGTGAAGTGACGCAACTGACGCTGGTAGGTCACATGATAATAACATGGCATTATTTAACATTCATACTACACACATTCTATATACAACATACTTTTTTAGCGGTCGCAAAGTAAATACTTACTCATAATAAGTACCTACTCAAGAGAGTATGCGATTTTGGACGCAGCCCATACAATCTGCCTTCATATCCTACCTAGCACAGTAAACCGCTTCTCTTTTACACCCTCTAGTGTTCGATAGAGAGTAATGCAGCCAAACCTACTGCTCTGTTTCAAGTGTTCACACACACACACACACATCTGTTTGATCCCAATAATAAGCCTGCAATGTCTTACCATCTCTTCTTTCAGTGGAAAAAAATCTTGTATGTGGGTTTTTACCTTTTGTATGAACTTTATATATTTTAAATATTTTAGGTTTATACATTTTATTTTAACCTAATTACTATTTGCATATTTCAGCATTTCTGAGAAACATGTTGGTTTCTGTCTGTCGGTTAGACGTTAGAATGTTCTTTATAAAATGTGTATAATGCCTAAATAGTTGAAGATTTTTTTGATGTATGCGGCTGTAGAAATGCTTGTTTGAACTCAATGCATTTCAAATAATTGGTGCTGGTTTAACTTGTATGACGTTGAATGACTAGAAACTTGTCAGTCCAACCATAGATATATATATATACATAGATGCCTCATTAGCGGTAAGCCATCCGCCATATTGGAAAGCCGATTCGTCAGCACCTGAGAGCAAGTTGACTGAGCGTCTGCAACTGTAGTTATACGCATGAATTAATAACTATATTCAGCAGATGATTTTGCTAAACAACAAGATACAACAAGATGAAGGCGTCAGGTAACATGACATTAAAAAGTTACCATAGTAAAAGTAAAAACATTAAAAAGTACTATAGTAAAAACCTGTAATATTGAGTTAATACATATAAAAACAAACCAACACATTTTAACCTGAGAAAGGTTAGCCTATTTCATCAGGAATTTAAATCACAGAGGTTTCACAAGCAGAAGTTGTGGCATCATTGATTCTTAAGCTGCAAATTGAAGCTTGCTGCTGACGCGACTGTCATAGTGACAACAGCCAATCACATTACTTTCCGATGTTGCATGTACGCAGTTGGCTAGCGTCTGCACTAGGGGATTTGCATAAGGCGATCTGATTGGCTGACACCTGCGTTGGCGCTTAAAAAGTTGAAAATTTTTCAACTTCTGCCGCAAGCAACGCCAGTGACGCGTCGCAACGGAACTCACAATTCAGTTCGGCATTGTATGATGTCAACCATTCAAAGTAAATGAGAAGCGCTAACACGCCCAGTGTGAATGCACCGTTACTGTGAGTGACGACACGCTGACCGTTCCAAGATGGCGGGCACGCCGACGTGTCTGGAGCGGTCGATTGTGGCATCTACGTATACAGATCTATGAGTCCAACTGCTGCTGCTATTATAAAATTTCTTCGTCAGTAAGTTCGGTTCTGTCAGTATCACTCTTCATGAAGATAAATAGATCGTACAGCTTCTTCCCGGAATTTGCATTCATTGTCAGAACTCACGCTAACTTTCGGTTGACGAGAGAACAGAATGTATAAATTATTTAAAAAGTGTAACGTAAAGGAAAACAAAGACATGCTAAATGTATGCTAGTGATTTTGAAGAGTACATCTCGACTAAGATTGTACATATTTGTCTTTTTTTAAGTTGAATGTAATATTGTAGTCAAAATACTGTTTTTTGTTGTTGTTTTTTGCATTCAGAATTGAACTAACTAACAAAAGGTCAATTTTAATTTGAATGTATCGTTTGTTGTTTTTGAAATACGACACCACCGAATGATAGGAATCATATTATGTGGCAGAGGCAAAAAAAAATAGTACATAATTATTCACTTTTTACCTTAAGATTGCAAAACACAATTTAAAAAGACGATCGATTTTTAAAATAAATTTATTCCTAACTCTTCAAATTCCAACATAGGGACCCATTTTATATTAAGTATCTTAAACTACTAGACTATGTACTAACATTTAATCATTTGATACAATGCACTTATTGTGTAGACGTTTTTACATTTTAAAAATACCTGCATGTAATTTCTGTAATTACTTAATTAATCAAATGTACAATAACACTGTTGACCCTGCCCCTAATTCTACTCTTAAACTGAACCATACCACAAAACCTGTCCTCACCTCATCTCACCTCTCCCACCTCAAAAGCAGCAAAAGTGTTTTGCAATACAACATAAACACAATAAGTACTTTTATTGTGCAGTATATACAGTAACAATATTATTAGAGGTTAAAGACGGCTAATATAAAGTGGGATCCAAGTTAACTATTAAATTAATCTGGGCTCAAAAATTCTTATCCGTTTAGACATTTATTTTCATCCCTTTATGTGTTTTTCTTGGATTTTGCACACTTGTTGTAAAGACCGAGCGTGTCAGTCTTGCATGAGTTCTGAGTATGAGTGATAATCGTTTTAATACCCATTTACTGTACCATCTGTACATGTTGACCCAATCCACAAACAACTAGTCTGTGAAGACCAGTCTTGGTTATGTTTGTTGCTTCTCGATATTTAACATTGTTAAACAGCTTATTGAAGCCTCAGCATGTAAAGGCTTCTGGTGACACCGTGAAGGGGTAAATGAAAAGCACAAAGGCTAAAGAGTAGTTCTTTAAGGTATAGCATGTATTTGCTTTTTAACTAAAAATGTATCTGCTGTATTTGCTTGTTTAGACTAGAAAACAATCTGTGATCAACCTATTTTGAATAGGATGTAGATTGTCATTATAATAAAGGAAATAATCTAGCTCATATGCAAAATTCAGTGCACAAGCATTGATTACACATTGTATATTTGTATAGATGTCTATCCATCGCTTGTCCATTGTCTCTCCCATCAAATGTCATTTAGGCTTGACTTCCTGGAAGAAGAGTCTTTGCTTCCAAGTAGCATTGAACAGTGGTACATTCAGCAACAAGCCAAACCTGTGAATAAATGATTCCTCAAGCAGAAACCTGTTTTTTGTGTTTGTCTGTTTCAATTTATTAAAAATTGATCATATATTTTAATTGTTATGCATGTTTTCTGCAATTACAACAAAGCAGATTAAATCTAGGGCAGGAAATGTTTTTCCATTAACACTTTTTGTTATACTGATTGAAACTCTCTTCACATCCTGATAGCAATCAATAACAGAAGTGGTCTAAATATTAAAACGTACATACATGTGGAAGTCTCAGGACCAAAAAAAAGTTTGTCCAATTATAGCATTCCAAATGCAATGATGGGACGTCCTGCCTGCCTGTCAACCTATGTATTTGCATACCTTGACGCAGACATCACACATCATCAGCGCGTTCCATAAAGCTAAGCAGAGCTGTACCAAAGCTCAGTGTTGGAGATGCATTACAATGTTGTGTTACTCTCTAAAAAAGTAACTAATTGCATTACTTAGTTACTTTTTATGAAAAGTAATGTTATATTACTTTTGTGTTACTTTTCCTCATCTAAGCTGGGCTTGCATGTTTGTTTTTTAATAACAAAAAAGTTCTATTTTTGGTAAATGTAAAGGCTTTTTCACACCAAAAGTGAAATGAATAAGTCTCAGACTGAAGGAAATGCAAATTCACTCCTGTACAGTAGAGGGCGCAGCTCAAACAAATCTTTCAGCTGTGCTACTGAAGAAAGTTCAACACTCTTTAGCGCAAAAAAAAAAAAAAAAAAAATTGAAACAGTCAAACACTGTCATTGACTTTACCTAAAGTAATTTTTGCTTATTAGTATGATTGAATTGACCCTTCGCCGTGAGTTTAAATGAGAGGCGATCTAACCAATCATAACCGACAACAAAACAGTCAGGGGAGTTAGTAGATTAACGTCGGTGGACTTGAACTTGAAAAATGGTGTGTATTGACGTCTTTCCGCAGTTGTAACAACATTCCTTCTGATGTTCATTCATGTTTATTTGATGCTATAAATGAACTAGTAGGAAAAGATGATCGGTTGCTTTGTCGGACAAAACGGCGGATTCGGCATTATGATTGGTTAGATCACCTGTCAATCAAACTCCCGGTGAAGGGCCAATTACCTAGCCTAGCTTAAAATGATGGAAAAATATTGTTTTATTCCCAAATGCACGTTGCGCACTAATGCCATTTGTATGCACTAATGCAAGGACAACACTCAATGCAGTGCATTTGATAATCTTTTATTATAAACAAAAAAGTAGGCTAATACAATCACAATGATTCACTAGGACATACTGAACAGTTTGAACTAAAAACAAACTAACAAACACATCTGCTGAATTAGCAGGCACCATTACTTGCAATGTCAATGTTCCTGATGGAAACTGTTCACATCAAATAAATCATTTGAAATCTGAAGCATTTCAACATAAACATGACATTAAGGTAAACTCATTTTTAAGGTTTTAAAAATAACCATTGCTCAGTATATCAAATCTAAATTGCTATTCTTGTAAATAAAATGTTAACTATATGGCACCATATTTATTGTGTGGATTGGCAAAAAAAACTCAATGCTTTGTCTTCTTACAGCAGAATATTTCACATATTTGCACTAAAACAATTAAAAATAGTTTCGTTTTTTTGATCCATAAACTCTTGAGTAATAGATTTGATTTACATTATGCAATAGAATTAAAGATGCACATACATCATACATAATGTATTGCTTACAGCAGTGATTTTACAATGATATTTTCGGTTTACAAGTGCAATTCTGAAAGATCTTGATGGCAGTAGACAATTTAATAGAGTAAAGGAATATAACAAATGATGTTTAGCGCACCCTCTTCATCCTCAAAATATTTTGACATCTTGTGAAAAACAAAAATTCAGAGTTTAACAACTGATGTTTTCTGAGATGTACAAGGCTTGATGTATTTGAATGTGATACAGCAAAAAAATCAGTTAAAAGTGCAAATAACGGTTTAAAAACCTCACTGTTGTCTTCTCACATGTGTAAAACCATATATTTAATTTTAAATGGTAAAATTGCACAAGAATTACAATGATATTTGCCCAGTTGATCTATTCCAGCACCATCAGCATTGACCCTCATTTAGTGCTTGACATGTTGAGTATTCCTGGACTGCATATGATACCAAAACAATGTCTTAACGCTGCATCTTCCATCAAGAAGTCCAGATACAATCTGGCTCACAATTTTAAATTAAATACACTCACAATAGACAAACCATTCATCCTCACATTAGGAGAATGACTGAACGAACATTACAGGACGTCACATTAAAACAAAAGAGCTTCTCTTTTTTTCTCTCTCTTTATAATCATATCAAAAAGCACTTGTCAAATGCATGAACACAGGACAAACATAAATCAGTTGCAGAATAGTTTAGAAAGCAGCCTCAGAGCAAGTCTGAAAGAAATTTTACCGCATTTACACACATGAGCTCAGCATCAGAGAAAGGACATTTTTTTTATTGTTCAGGTAGCTTTTCTTTCCTGAAGGCCTGTAGAAAGAAACCTAGGGAAAGTGAAATACACCGGAAGCCAGTAGAAAATAAACCTCATAAAAATATTGTTATTGGCTCTATGCAAAGTGTTAAATGACGGGACTACAAGTAAAGAGGCTGTTTTCAACAAGACTATTGTTGGCTCAGATGACATTTAGATAAAATAATTTGTGATGAAAAACTATGCTGGCCTCCATCTGTGCTCTCTCGATTCATTTTGAAATAGTCATCTCTTAATCGCTCCTGTGCATGTTTGAGACATGTATACATCTGCTCCAGCAGCTGAGATCGCTTAAACTGCTGTGTTTTCTTCAACTAGCCTTGTGTTACTTCTTTCATTCCACATGTTTTCTGTTGCTACATCACCTCCCGTAATGGCACGTTACCATCCGAGGCTGGTTGGCTGATCGCTCTCAGTACCTGTTCTGATGCTCAAAGTGCCAGCGATTAAAATCAATGTTGAAAGCCACGATGCTACCAGATGCCATGCCTGTGATCAGAGTCCTGGAAACACAGAAGACGACATCAGGTTTAAACCAGTTTAGGATTTGCTTTATATCTCTAGGGGCTTTCGCAACGAATAGTTCTAGGAACGCAGTTATAGGAACTAGCCACTAGAATAGTTCCCAGAGAACTAATTTCTCCCCCGGGCCATGTTCCTGGTTGCATTCGCACCAGGAGTAGGAACTCTGAAGCGGCTGACAGCGGCGTCTTTAAGCGCGCCATTTACAAACGCTAAAAATCGGTGGATGGAGGATGCCGTGATCGGAGCTGTGTTTGTTGTGTGTCGTGGGTTTCGTGATAACGGAGATGGAATGTAAATGCATAATTTATGTGACTGAAAGAGCAAAAAGTGGGGCTAAGAGACGAAATCTCCTATGACATCTTTCAGTATTACAAATCATCGAGGCAGAGAAAAGAACACAACCCTGCAGACAATCACTGTTTTCCATGTTTGTGAAGTAAATATGTTTACACGGCGTTTAAAACATGCCGGGTGCCAGTGTTTGACATGCGTTTGACCAATCAACATACACTTACGTCACTAATAGTTCCTATAGTGCTGGTTTAGACCCTACTCTGAAGTAGGAGCTAATTTAGTTCCCCCAAAAGGAGTTCCTAGAACTAAAATTGTTCCTAGTTCCTGCGGTACGAACACGGCAAAATCCGGGTACCTCCGCCAATAGTTCTAAGAATTATGAAAAGGTTCCTCCGGTGCGAAAGCCCCTTCTGTGTAGAATTAAGCAAAACCTTTGATCATGTGACAGGTCCATGGCTCGGATGCCGGCGTCACAGCCAGGGTAGACGTACAGCTGCTTGAAGTCACAGGCCTGCCACACCTCCACCACCCCGTTATCTCCTCCAGTCACTAGATTCTGCCCATCACTGCTCAGGAGGACGGCCTGAGTGTATGAAATACAGCTCATTCAAATCAAAGCACCATTTCCTTAACATTAACACAGTAACTAGAAAGTTATTTCCTGTTCTAGGTAGCAAGTTTCCAAATATTATTACTGATATACTACAGTCAAAAGTTTGGGGGCAGTAAGATTTTTTTTTTTTTTTTAAGAAATTAATACTTTATGCATTAAATTGATAAAATGTGACAGTAAAGACATTTATAATGTTACAAAAGATTTCTATTACAATTAAATGTTGTACATATAAACTTGCTGCTCAAAGAAGCCTGAAAAAAAAAGGTTTCCAACAAAATATTAAGCAGCACAAGTGTTTTCAACATTGATAATAATAATGTTTCTTGAGCACCAAATCAGCATATTAGAATGATTTCTGAAGGATCATGTGACACTGAAGACTGGAGAAATGATGCTGAAAATTCAGCTTTGAATCACAAGAATAAATTGCATTTTAAAATATATTCATATAGAAAACAGTTATTTTAAATTGTAATAATATTATACTGTTTTTACTGTATATTTGATGAACATAAGAGACATTCAAAAACATTTAAAAAGTTTGGGGTTTTTACTATATACTATATAAAATATACAGTCAAACCAAAATTTATTCAGACACCTTGAACATTCATTCATTATTACAGTTTATTCATTATAGTTTAAAAAAAATGGTAATAAAATATGACAAAATCTCAGAGTTAAACTGTGTCAGAGAAAATTAATAATTATGTCACATAACACTTAAGCAAAACATGGTCGGGTCAAAGTGTCTGAATAATTTTTGGTTCCAAATTTTTATCAGTTTTACTGGTAGTCCACTGTAAGAATTTTTGGGTATAATATGTCACAGTTTAGTTTATTTTGCTATCCTCACTTACATAAATGAACTATAGTGTCCTGCACCCACTAGTAAAAATATATAAAAAATGTCTGAATAATTTTTGGTTTGACTGTATATAGTATTAATACTATTAACAATATTTTTATGAAATATTATTACTTATTAAATGTATTAAATATAATTTTACAATTACATAATGTTTTTAATATGTTTAAACCCTTATTATTATTAATAAATACATAAATGTACTGTATAGATAATGTAATGTTTATAAATATATTCAGGTGGGATATTATAACAACATTATTACAACAACAACAACATGAATTTAATTTAATTAGGTATTAATTAAAACTACAAGAGTACTTTTAGCAAGTACAATTTCTTTTACTAATACATTCTAAATTAAAAAATAAAATTTTGTCATGTTTAAAAGTTTTTTCATTTACCAGAATTCACTTTCCATTCATTTTTTTTTCTTTGACAAACAGTATTTTTGCCATAAGGCATTACTAGTAACTAGACCACTGATGCACTGCTTTAGCAATCTAAATGGTTCATTTAGATGGTTCACATGCTTCATTTTACACTAGCATGTTTACTGTCAATGTAACCAGACCAGCGTGTGTACTGTATGATAACGCAGAGAGTTGAGAACATACACGTGTGGAATCGTTGATCTCCATCTGGGCCAGCAGCTTGCCGTTGATGCTGAAGTTGCAGAACTGCCCCCTGTCATAGTAGATGATGCAGTGGCCCTCACTGGACACTGAGATCAGGCGGGGAAGCACACAGCTATCAGGGCCCTCCAGAGCCCTCAGAAGATCCCCAGTGATGGTGTGGACCAGACACGGCCCCTCTGACAAACACAGATGTCTGATGAGTGAATTACACACTGCCTCATATTATTTCATATCCCACAATGCTCTTCTCACTCACCTTTTGCTCCACTGATTACAATCCCCAGCTCAGCACACACTGACACACACACCACCTCATAGTCATGACCGGTCAGAACCGCACGGGGAGCTGGGTAATCACCTGCAAATGAGCACAGGAAACAAGCGTTATAATTCATAAAAATATGAGCACAGGAAACACACAGCAGTAAACAGGAATATAACAACATTAACTCTAATGGAGTTGATCCATGAGTCTAAAAGACCACAGGCTAAAATTAAACAGAATTTTAGGATTTTGCAATATAAAATCTAGAGTAAATAGATAAAAAAAAAAAAAATAGAAATAGAAAAAAATAGAAGTTTTCTCACTAGTGGTCTTAGACTTTTAGGATTTTGTCTTTATGATTTTTAAATATTAAATTAAAATATTAATAATAATAACAATAAGCAATAATAGTAATAATAATCATAGATTACAAAAATAAAATTATAACTACATTAATAAAACTACAAAAAATAAAAAAAATAAAATAAAAACATTATGGAAGCCCATTTCCGCCACATAAGAAAAAAAAAATCTAAATTATGACATACGTAAGTCATAATTATGACATAAAAAGTCAAAATTATGACTTACTGAATTGAAATTATTACTTTAAAAGTCATAATTATGAGATAAAAAGTAGAAATTATGACATACCAAGTCAAAATTATGACATACTATGTCGAAATTGTGAGATTAAAAAAATCGAAATTATGACTAAGTTGAAATAAAACAAATACAAAAATAGATGCATTTTTGTCACCTTATAGTTTTAGGATTTTGACTTATGAAATTAAATAGGATTGATAAATATAAAATTAAAAAGATAGCAACCACACATAATAATAATATTATTAATAATAATAACAATAATAGATTGCAAAAAAATAAGCAAAATCATAAATACATAAAAATAAATAGAAGCATACTCATTAGTGGTCCAAGACTTCTAGGATTTTGACTTTATGATTTTGACATATAAAATGAAAATGATAAATAAATAAACAAATAAATAAATAAAATAGAAGCACTCTTAGACTTTTAGGATTTTGAAATATAAAATAAAAATGATGATGATAATGACAATAATATTAATAATAATAACAACAATAATAATAAAACAAGCACAAAAATAAATGAAATTATAAATAAAATAATAAAATAAATTCAAAATATAAATGGAAAAAATAGAAGCACTCCCACTAGATCCTGCTGTACATGCTATACTGATATAAAATCAATTTATTTTTTTTTTATTTTTTTTTAGCCAATTCTAACAGTGCATGTGACCAAAATAAATGAAACTGATTGTGTCTGGAAAGTAATTCCGGTCAGAATACTACATAAGTCCACAATCACAATATAACCGATGTGAGGAAACCACAATAAAGCAGGTCAGGAGCCCTAGAGAACATCTGCTTAAGGAGGCGTCCCCTTCCAAATGATCACCGGCAGTGGCCCAACAGCCTCTGGACCCCATACAAATTTGTCACATGATGGATGAAGGGGAGGGAAGAGGTGATATGAGGTCATTTAAAGACACCTGTGGTACCTCAGCACCAGCTGGGCGGCTCATTTTGGAAAAAGTGAAAAACTCATTTAAAATCTGCCAAGATGTGATATAAACGGTGTGTGATATAAACTATCATGTCTACATTTTCCTTATTATAAGATCCACTGCTGCAATTTCCAAAGCAGTTCATTTGAGAAATAACAGGTAGAATCATTAAACTGCTCGGCCTCCTGGGTTTATACCCATCACGCTTGAACACACTCTTATATTTGTACACACTGCAGTAAGTTAGAGAAGCAATTCAACCATAAGGCAAACGGGGCCTGTGGTGTAATTAGCTTGATTTGTGCAGTGAGGAAGCAAAACAGTAATTATTAGCCGGGGGGATCAACATTATGTTTCTGGATGGATTAAACATTGCTTTCGGGGAAGGTGTGTGTGTGTTTCAATGGTTTAAAGGATTAGTTCATCCATCATTTACAGTACTTGTGCTTACAGTCTGTCATTTCAAACATATTTGACTCTCTTCTGTGGCACACAAAAGGAGAAATTTAAATAATGTTATAGTCACACTTCTCCATGCTATTACAATGAATGGGAAATGAAGCTTTCAAGCATCAAAAAGGATGCAAAAGCACCATGAAAGTAGCAAATAGCAAAAAAGTATCTTGTAATATAAAAGTAGTCCATGCATCTCACATGCTAGATTATAAGTCTTGTATATAATTCAATATTTTAGTAAACTGGATCAACTGATTCACTGAACTAT
This sequence comes from Mylopharyngodon piceus, assembly GCA_039654765.1. Taxonomy (NCBI): domain Eukaryota; kingdom Metazoa; phylum Chordata; class Actinopteri; order Cypriniformes; family Xenocyprididae; genus Mylopharyngodon; species Mylopharyngodon piceus. Next base: position 18,489,952 of record CM077447.1, read on the forward strand.
TTGTTCATGAATCAGAAATCTCTACTTGAATGCGGCAAGGAGCTCAGTGTTGGTGTAACGGATGTAGGCCGGTAAGAGCTGTGCGTGTAAACCTCACTCTGCTGACCTCAAGAGGCACTCTAGCGACTGACGCTAGAGACTGTGTTCTTTAGCCTCCTTGTTAGAGTGCCCAACTCCCATGCCACAGACCTGGGTTCAAGTCCCGCTTATGGTGCTTTTCCACTGCATGGGACGGCTCGGTACGGCTTGCTTAAATAGTACCACCTCGGTTGAGGTTCCAAGCGTGCCATACCGATACTAAATGTGACGTGTAAACACTGCAGATCACTGATTGGTCAGAGAGAATCGTCACTTGAAAAAAGAAATGGCTGTATCGTGGTCAGTAGACGAGGTGCAGATTCATTGGTAGCCGAGGAGCGGATCTAAGGCACGATCACACAACACCTCTGCACTTACTCTCGATTTCTCTCAACATGGTGACAGGAGAGCTGTCAGTCAATACATGGGAAAACAAACTAACTTGTATTACTTATTTGAAAAAGTAACTTAGATATTTTATTGTAAATTTAAAAGTAATGCAGTTACTTGAAAAAAGTAATCTGATTACGTAACTCAGGTTACTTTTAATGCATTACCCCCAACACTGAGCTGATGTCAAAATGTCAAGATTTTCAGTGAATAAGACTTAAAGGAACACTCCACTTTTTTTGAAAATAGGCTCATTTTCCAACTCCCCTAGAGTTAAACAGTTGAGTTTTACCATTTTCGAATCCATTCAGCCGATCTCCGGGTCTGGCGGTACCACTTTTAGCATAGCTTAGCATAGTTCATTGAATCTGATTAGACCGTTAGCATCTCGCTCAAAAATGACCAGACAGTTTCGATATTTTTCCTATTTAAAACTTGACTCTTCTGTAGTTACATCGTGTACTAAGACCGACGGAAAATGACAGGTTGCGATTTTCTAGGCCGATATGGCTAGGAACTATACTCTCATCCGGCGTAATAATCAAGGAACTTTGCTGCCGTACCATGGGTGCAGGAGGCGCAATGATATTACGCAGCGCCTGTGACCCCCTGCTTGCACAGGGAGCGTGCCTTGCAACCATAAAAACTCAACATGGAAACATTTGTGAGAGACGCTGCGTAATATCATTGCGCCTGCTGCACCCATAAAAACTGTATCATTGCGCCTGCTGCACCCATAAAAACTCAACATGGAAACATTTGTGAGAGACGCTGCGTAATATCATTGCGCCTGCTGCACCCATGGTACGGCAGCAAAGTTCCTTGATTATTACGCCGGAATGAGAGTATAGTTCCTAGCCATATCGGCTTAGAAAATAGCAGTACACGATGTAATTACAGAAGAGTCAAGTTTTAAATAGGAAAAATATCGAAACTGTCTGGTCATTTTTGAGCGAGATGCTAACGGTCTAATCAGATTCAATGAACTATGCTAAGCTATGCTAAAAGTGGTACCGCCAGACCCGGGGATTGGCTGAATGGATTTGAAAACGGTAAAACTCAACTGTTTAACTCTAGGGGAGTTGGAAAATGAGCCTGTTCCTTTAAATTTTGGTCTGTTCTTGACATAAATGTATCATAGAGTTCAGAAGACTTCTGGATTACTTTTATTGTGCTTTTATGTCCTTTATGAATCCCGTAAGCCTCAGTCCCAGTTCACTGCAATTGCATGCAAGAGCGACAAATACAAATCACCACATGAAGACCATTTTGGAATGATATGACTTTAAATTACATTGAATCTATGATCATTTCTTTAATAACTTTAATAAACTATAAAGTTCTGCTCTGGTGATAAAATCCTAACTATAAGTGGCCACATTGTATGTTCTAATTGGTGTACAGGCAGAGGGATTTCTAAAACAAAGCTAATAATATTGTACAGGGAGAAACTCACAACTACAGGTTCATCCCATTAAATTCCTGAGATCTTTTCAATTTTTAATTAACACTAAGTTCATTACCTTCCAGATAATTAAGACACATTACTTTGCATGCAGAGCAGCGTTAAATGAACCCAGGAATCAATAGAATGACTGCTCCAAATGCAGATGTTTTTTTAAAAGTTGGCGAACAATCAAAGGTTACTCAGTCCTTGATCAATGCGGTCCTGTGTTCACAGAGTTCTCCACAGGGGCCCGTCTGGCAGCTGTCAGTGATCTGGGTGGGGACGCGTGTCAGCACTGGATCCCTCGGGAGATCCCAGATCACCTTCACCACAAAAGATTTAATCATTACGCACCCGGGCCCTTCTAAACCCTCGCACTAACCCTCAGCGGTACAGCAACACAATTAAGAGGTGTAAATTGGAGAACGGCTGCTGGGGTCGTGAAGCACCGGGGCTTTGATTGAGCCGGACGGGATTTTAATCATTGCACATTTAAGACACACTTCGGCTTTCACGGGCAACTGTGAAATCAATTTCTACACCATGTCGGAGTGCCGCAGGGGCCGGTACTCGGATATCTGCTGAATATTCATGGAAGTTCCTGTCCCGACACTGAGGAACAGATGAAAAAAAGTGCAGTGTTGAGAAGCTTAATGAGGCACAGCTGAACTTATCATTGACATAAAAACACACTCTGATGACGGTTTGTTTTTCTTTACTTCCTGCTACACTGATATCATCTTAACAACCTCAAAGAATTCTGGCTACAAGTGTGGAATATTTAATGAGGGAAAATGCCTGTGTTTTTATATAATCAGTCTGCATTCCACTTTAGATCACCAGAGGATTATGGAGTTACATTTGTGTAACTGTGGAAGTTTTGCCTCGGGTCAAAGTATGCTTTCTGCAAACACTGTTATACACTACATGCTTGCAAATGCATAGAATCAAGACAGACAGACAGACAGACAGACAGATAGATAGATAGATAGATAGATAGATAGATAGATAGATAGATAGATAGATAGATAGATAGATAGATAGATAGATAGTTGAACCTTATTGTAAAATGCTACCAAAGACAGTTCTCAAATACACCACTAGAGAGCACTGTTCATTTCCTAGAGAACATGCTCAAAACATTCATCCATTAGAGGCCATTTTAAAAAATCACTGCTGTAGAAACATTTTGAACTAGTTTTTTTACGTAAAATGAAATAAATGTAAATATTAATAATGACAAAGTATTATAATATAAAGTATTATTAAGTATAATACAAATATTATAAAGTTTTTTTTAAAAATAATTACATACAAATAATTCATAAATGAATCTGTAATTAAATGGTATTGAAATTATTACATTATCATATTGCATATGACATAATGACGCCAGATTGGTACTAGACTGGTGTACCGTGGGCTTGATAAAGTTAACATTGTTAGGTTTATTCCTCATTAAATATATAAATAGTTCTTGTTCATAATTCCCACCAGTTTTAAGCATACAGACCATTAGTCGCCTTTGTGAGGGCACACAGTGAGCAGTTGTGTGTGAATATCATGGGAGTTTTGTTTCCTCTGCTTTGAAAACAGGAGCGAGGCTGTACCTCGCTAATTGGAGGCAGTCGAGCCGAAATCCTTAATTAACTGTCTGAGCATCACTGAAGTTAATTAGAGAACACGCTCAGCTAAACCACAGCTCATGACACGTAGAAACAACATGTAGAGAGGACAATACCTCTAATACACACCAGTGGTGCAAATGCACTGATTTCTTGCAAAACACATACAAAAGCAAGCTCAGACGTGCAGGCTTGTTTTCTTGTTAATGTGTTTGCAGCTCATGTTACCAAAAAAGAAAAAAAAAGATTTCTGGTTTCATTAGTGAGATAACCTGGAACAATTATGAGCTGTAATGCATTCATTAGTTATGCAATAATAGCTTTTGTTACTACAGTGATTAACATAAAAATTTAAAAATAAAATAATAATAATAATAATAAGCTTTTATAATCTCCTCCCATTATTAATGTAACATCTAATATTAATGTCTCTTGTTAAGATAATTGTATAAAGTAGTATGCTTAATATTGGTGTAATTGTGCTTAAGTTCATTTGTCACTCACTGTTGTTAGGGTTGTCTCCTATAATATGGTGCCGCCCACTCCAGTACCAGAGCAGCAGAGTGGCATCTCTGGATCCCGACACAATGTAGCAGTCGCCTCCGATGTAAGACTCTGAGCGTGCCAGACATGTGACCACGTCCCAGTGACCGAACACTATCTGAGTGAGCTTGCCTGCAAACAAACACACGGACAATTCAAAGCATAAATATGTGGGTCAGACCAATAAACATGAATATATTGGCCTCTCATTTCAATGAAATGAAAGTGAATGAAGACTGGGGATGCCTGCAAAGAACCATAAAAGTATCACAAAATGGCACTGTAAGAGTCTTCTGAAGAGTGTTCTAATACCATTTCATGAGAGTTCTTGAGAGAAATAGATTTTTGTCATGACAACTCTCAAACAAAGTGGCATGGTAATGTTGATATGTTTGGTCTTGGCAGAATAAATTTGCTATGCTGCTGCTGCAGAGCAAGTATGGGACTTGCTACCACCAATACACACACGACACGCTGCTGTGAGCAAGTAAGATGTGCTGCTGCTGTACAATATAGCAGGCATGAATTACCCGTAGCAGATCAATACAGGTGGAGCTGGGGGAAGGTGGAGGGTTTCTGAAAGCACGTTGCAAACTGCTGCAGCAAATGCTGATCAAGTATTTGAAGGTTGAGCAGCGAGCTTATTGGCTACTGATACACCAATCAGCTGTGCCCTATAGAGAATAATGTGATTGCAAGCAGATTGAGTTAAGGACCTATTAGCCTGTGCCATCTAGAGTTTCATGACAGAACTTTGTATTTGAGAATAAATCATTATTTTCAGATCTTTTTAATGAATCAGTTGATTCAGTTCACATAACTGATCTACAAAATGATTCATTCACGAATCAGAGTTCAACTCACTCACTCGATCCGGTCGAAGGGAATTAATAGGCTACTAAAGGGGAAGTTAATCAGTAAATAATGACTTAAATTTCACACAAAGCTATCTATGGCTTCAGAAGTATAACAAACATATTATGGACTACTTTCAGGATACTTTTATTTAAGGTGAGTAAATGATGATAAAATTATACATATTGGGTGAACTATTCCTGTAATGTCCAATGAAAGTCTCTTACCTGTGTCTGATGAGTAAACGCGGAAACTCTTGTCCCAGAAACCGCACACCAGGATGTATCGGTTATCTGCCGTCACCACAAAACACTGAGTGTTGATCTGAATGCTCTGGTCAACAAGGTCAGTGATTTGTCGCTTGTTCATGCCCGAGTTGTTCGCTGGAATAGACGTAATAGATGGAATAGATATATAATAAAAGTCTAATTTGTTACGTGATGTAGATACATGTTACTACATGTACTTACTATAGTAATAACAGTAAATTATGCATAATTACAAGCAACTAACCCTAAATTAATATTACTCAGTACTTATTGTAACTACGTCACCTTAAAATAAAGTGTAACTAAAGAAGTCTCTTATGCTCACCCAGGCTACATTTATTTTATCAATAATACAGTAAAAACAGTAATATTTAGTGAAATATTATTACAATTCAAAATAACTGTTTTATATTTTAAAATGTAATTTATTCCTGGGATGACAAAATTGAATTTTCAGCAGTTATTCCTCCAGTGATTCATCACAATCTTTTTTTTAGGAATCTTAGATGATTAGAAAAAGTATAGCGTTTATTTGAAATAAAAATGTTTAACATTGTCACTTTTGATAAATTTAATGCATCCAATATAATAATAGTAATTTCTTTAAAAAAAAAAAAAAAAAAAAAAATTACTGACCACAAACATTTAACAGTAGTGTATTTATAATACTTTATGTACAAGACTTCATTAGAGGTGAAGTGTAATGTAATAAGCAACTGTACTGGTAAATAAATTCAAATGTACTTGGTAATTACATACATACTTTCAGTGTACTTCTTTATTAAAGCTAAAACATGCAATTTTTGTGTCACTAATACTGTCTACGTCCAAAAGCTTAAAAATGCTGCCTTTGGAGAATATATTCCAAGGCAGGAAGGCATTAAAGCATGTCCGAATCCGATGTTAGCTTCACTTCCTGTCTCCTGAGATACCTTCATCTGATCGATTTTTGAAGGCAGCATTCATGTATCCTATAGATGTGTGTCATTCTGTGACAGTTGAGCTAAAAAATAAAGATGGCGTCTGAAAGTTGCGGTTGGTGGTCAGTTTGTGTGTAAATGTACGTTTTTTCCCAGCGTTTTTCACTTCTGATGTCATTTCTAGTGAGAAATTATTATTGTAGTCAGTAAATATTTGCTTAGTTTTCATCAAAGCTTGCGCTATTTTGCTGTGGATTATTAAACCGTTACACTGCCTCAGAAGTCTGTCCAAAATCAGTTTCATGAGGTAGCTTCGTGCACAAATGCTGCCTACACAGTCATTGCCTGATAAGGCAGCGAGGAAACAAGTCAGCTGCCTAAGTTTTCGGACACAGCCACTATATAACAAACATGTTGCAAAAATGACTGTTTTCAAACAAGTCTTCCAAACACTCCCCACTTCTGCCATTGGTGGGAGAAACAGATAGCCCCGCCCCAAACTCATGTTATGGTTGAATCAATGTTACTGTGTTTATTTAGTTGGGATACTCATCAAAACAGATGTTTTTAAAGCACCACTATGCCACTTTTTCAGAGAAATAAACCTACTGTTCGAATGGATCACTTAAAGGGGTTAGTTCACTCAAACATTAAAATTATGTCATTAATTACTCACCCTCATGTCGTTCCACACCCGTAAGACCTTCGTTCATCTTCGGAACACAAATTAAGATATTTTTGATAAAATCCGATGGCTCAGCGAGGCCTTTATTGCCAGCAAGATAATTAACACTTTCAGATGCCCAGAAAGCTACTAAAGATATATTTAAAACAGTTCATGTGACTACAGTGGTTCAACCTTAATGTTATGAAGCGACGAGAATACTTTTTGTGCACCAAAAAAAAAAAAAAAGACTTTATTCAACAATATCTAGTGATGGGTGATTTCAAAACACTGCTTCATGAAGCTTCGAAGCTTTACGTATCTTTTGTTTCGAATTAGTGTGTATCAAACCATCAAAGTCACGTGATTTCAGTAAATGAGGTTTCGTTACGTCATAAGTGTTTCGAAACGTTTCTAAATTTTTATGGTTCACGTGACTTTGGCAGTTTGATTCACGCTCCGAACCACTGATTCGAAACAAAAGATTCGTAAAGCTTTGAAGCTTCATAAAGCAGTGTTTTGAAATCGCCCATCACTAGATATTGTTGAATAAAGTCGTTATTTTGTTTTTTTGGCGCACAAAAAGTATTCTCGTTGCTTCATAACATTAAGGTTGAACCACTGTAGTCACATGAACTGTTTTAAATATGTTTTTAGTACCTTTCTGGGCATCTGAAAGTGTTAAAGTGCCCCTATTATGGATTTTTGAAAATTATCTTTCATGTAGTGTGTAACATAGCTCTGAATGTGAGTGAATGAAAGTGAATGAAAACATCCTGCAAAGTTTTAAATCTGAAAGTGCACCGTATATAAAGTTATTGTCTCTCAAAAGTAAGAGTCGACTCAGAGTCAATTAAACGAGTCGTTTGTAAAACGAATCCCAAGCCGTTTCGTTGTGACGTCACAACGAAACATTAGCATATTGCCCGCCCACTTATTGCGTGCGCAGACACCAGGGAAAATTCATTTTTTCAACAATACCACAGCACTACAATCTTTTGTTGTGTTCCCGTCATTTTACTGACGACTGCTTCTCAAACCTCGATGAGTTTGACGCAGGATTCACAAAACACTCGGTCTTAAAATATGGATCAATGCCCAGTTTATTTGGACCATCTTCCTCCTCTGAATCTCAACCTGTAAGTATGATTAATAATTGATTTTCTAGCGATCGTTCAAAATTCGTCAAAATTATGTCTCCTGCTAACCGGCTAACTCACGTTTCTGTAGTTCTGCTATTCAGATGTGGGTCCAATATTGTCTAAAAATGTGTCGATTAATGCAGCTTGTCGGTCTTATTACTTGGAGTAATGATCAAGGCTGGAGCTAAATTAAGGCTCGGATCGCCTGCATAACTGTAAAACAAACTGTTTTTTTCCTCTGCGTTTTTTTTATTACAGTAGAGTGGAGCTCTATCTGTATTGTAATAGGATGTTAAGATGCTAGTCCACGCTAGCTAGTTGAAGTATTCTCTCTGTAAACATTGTAATGTCAAACAATGATATAGCCATTTTTCTTTGTTAATAGTTATGGCAAAAAAGTCTGGCTAAATGTTTATCTTATGTTTAGAGGTTTTCAGCTTTGCTTGGCATTCTGATACAGTTCCCACAGGTGCACCTACATAAAGTATAACAGTGACGCTGCTATCACGTCTTATAAATAAATAACTAAGGTGACACTTACCATATAGAAACGTCGTACTCCAGTCGTGATTGCGAATCAGTTTCTGGTTGATCGACTACTTCAGACGTTTCATCGTCGGACTCGGGCTCAAATTGATACGGTAAAATTGATGCTATCTTTTCTGTCAATACATTGTATACAAAATGTCTTGCGAATTGATAGCTGTCATTCAGTTATAGCAATGGGCGTGCGGTGCGCGCAGTAGACCAATCACAAAGGATTGGGCCATCTGACCAATCAGAGCAGTGTAGGCTCACGGAAAGGAGGGGTTTAGAGAGACTGATTCATTGAACTGCTTCAAACGAGTCGTTTACAAAAGATTAAAAACTCAGGTGAAATTAAATGTATATTATGAGAAAACGAAAGTGTTTTTTGACCTTGCATGCATTTAAACCTGTTGTAGGAGACTCCTAAAACAATATTAGGAACCTTAAAAAAGGCATAATAGGGACACTTTAATTATCTTGCTGTCAATAGAGGCCTCACTGAGCCATCAGAATTCATCAAAAATATCTTAATTTGTGTTCCGAAGATGAACTAAGGTCTTACGGGTGTAGAATGACATGAGGGTGAGTAATTAATGACAGAATTTTAATTTTTGGGTGAACTAACCCTTTAATTTAGTTAAGGTTGGGACAAAAGATTGTATTTATCAACAACAACAACAACAAAAAAAAGTCAAACCCACCAATCAGCGAATCCATCTCAATGGGGAGGTGATGGGCCTGCTCTAGTGAATATCCTGGAGCTCCTCGAAGACCTGTCTCACACACACAGAGACAGTAAAAATGTCACAAACCCATTGTTCAGTACCTTCACTACTATTATTTTCAAACACACACACACACAGCAAAAAAAATTGTTTTCTTCCTCTGTAATTTTGTCTTGTTTTCCAGTACAAATATCTAAACATCCTTAAACCGAGATACATTTACTTGAGAAGCAAAATGACTTTATTAACTCATATTTTCAGAAAAAGTATCAAAATTAAGTGACATTATGTTTTAAAAAATCTGCCAATAGGGTAAGAAAAATAAACGTAATTTAAAGGGAAATTTTTTTTTTCATTACCCCACTGCCAGACATTTTTTAAGTTACTTCATTTTGATACATTTATCAGAAAACATAATTTTGTTTCTAAAGTAATCGTATCTTGATTTAAGAATGTTTAAATATTTGAACTGCAAAACAAGACAAAAATACTTTTATGCAGGGCACCCTCACAAATGTTTCTGCCGCCACCTGCCCTGCCGCCACAGTCAAGTCCACATACTGACCCCATCCAATTTGACATGGGGGCCTTGTGGAGACCCACCAGCCAGATCTTCATGGTGCTTATTGATTTCTCTCCCTCTCCTGTGTCAGGCAGGCCAGAGCTATAGCACCCCTGAGGCAGGCCTACAAGGCAGAGATCGCCATTTTGAGCTCAATGTGGTGGCCTTATTATTTCGGGGGACCGACACACACACACGTCCGGAGAGGGCTGGTCCTGCAGCTGCAGCCATTAGTAGTGTGAGAGAGCGAGGTTGCCACATTTGGTCCTGACATCACTATGTGTTGCCGTGACAGCTGGGGAGGTGTGAGGCGAAAGGAGAGGCCGTGATAGGCTAATTTAGCCCGTCGCCACGGCGCCCGACCTCTGACCCGCAGGTGAGGGGGGCTCCGGGGGAACGGCTAGTTGGATAATGTTGTTCACACATGGCCAAGTGGTAACATGTGGAGTTTACTGTACCAGTTTTTTGTAGGGGTGTGAGTGTGTGTTTGTGTTTTTAGGTGAAATTAAGCCATTAGCTGGTTAGTTAGTATATACTATGTATGCACAAAGATTCCCACTCACCCACTGTGTTATGCCAGCGGTTGACAGCGAAGAGCCGGCTGCAGGTGATGGTGACGACGGCGGGGAGGGTCAGGTGGGGCAGCGTGTTTGCGGCCACGTGAGTGACGGGAGAGTTGGAGGGAAACTTCAGCACCATGATGACATCCTGCTGCATCTGATCCTTAAACATGAGCGGACTCTGCGGAAGGAAACACTGTTGAACAGAGAAAGCAAAGGAAGAGAAGGATGAAATAGAGGGAGGGAATGGAGAGATAGATGAGGAGAGGTTGTTAGCGAAAAGGAAAGTGGTAAAAAAGAGTTGGAACACAGAGGAAAGACTGTGCGTGGTAGTTTAGGAGGAGAGTCAGGGAGAAGAGGCCTATAAAGGAATAAGCTGAGCCAGAAAATATTTATTTACTTAATTAACTTGTTTATTTTTGCAAGCTATATATATATATATATATATATATATATATATATATATTAGTGCTGTCAAACAATTAATCGCATCCAAAATAAAAGTTTGTGTTTACATAATATGTGTGTACTGTGTATATTTATTATGTATATATATAAAAATGTACACACATACATGTATATCTATCTATCTATATATAATTTATATTATATATATATATATATATATATATCTTATATATAAATACAATTTTTTTGTGAAATATATACATGCATGTGTATTTATATAAACGTAATAAATATACATAGTACACACACATATACTATGTAAACATAAATGTTTATTTTCGATGTGATTAATCGACAGTACTAATATATAGATAGATAGATAGATAGATAGATAGATAGATAGATAGATAGATATGTGTGTGTAAATGTATATATCGATATCTGAATTATTATTTTTAATGTTTTTGAAAGAAATTTCTTGTTCACCAAGGCTGCATTTTTTTGATCATAAAAAAAGTAAAAATAGTTTAAATTGTTAAATATTATTACAGTTTAAAATAATGATTTTCTATGTGAATATATTTTAAAATGTAATTTATTCTTGTGATATCAAAGCTGAATTTTCAGCATCATTACTCAGTCACATCTTCCTTCTGAAATCATTCTAATATGCTGATTTGCTGCTCAAAAAACATTTAATACAATTATTAATGTTGATAACAGTTGAGCAACTTAATATTTTTGTAGAAACTGATACATTTTTTTGAAAACTCTTCGATGAATAGAAAGTTCAAAAGAAAAGCATTTATTTTAAATAGAACAGTTTTATAACAATGTGAAAGTGTATACTGTCACTTTTGATCAATTTAATGCATGCTTGCTAAATAAAAGTATTAATTTCTTTAAATTCTTACTGACTGCAAAAATATATCACATAGTAAACACTGACCCCATAAATATATTACATATAAAATATATAATGAAATAAGTAAAAGTATAAGTATATAATGAAATGATAAAAAAGCACTTTAAATAGACGTCACAGTGGTGTAAATGTGCCATCTAGTTTTACTCTGATTGGAGGAACATGATATTAATTATGGACATCTTTGGCAACCACAAACTCAACTGATGATGAAACTTAAAGCATTAGGCTGCACACATTTACTTTGGAATATAAACAAGCAGTAATTATAAATCTTGTATTGACAGCATTACAACATTCACTCTGTAAACTTCAGTGTGATTGTTATGACAGATGCTTGATTGAGATGGGAATGATTAGTATTCAGGTGCAAGGACTTAAAAGACCAGTAGGGAGCACTGTTCTCCCGACACAGCTATCTTCTGAGCCTCTGTGATGGAGTTGTGTGCTCCTGTAAGTATGCCAGGTCTGTATGTCATGTATTTGTGTTAGGGATCTCTGTGAAGGTTGTTGTACACAGGACCAGTGACTACCTGGAAGTAGCAGTGCTTGACTTTGGTGCAAGTAAAGTCCAAACTCCAAATTGGTTAAAGCCTACACTTTCAACTGACAAAAATGTCCTGGCACAACTGAAACACCACTCCTGCTGTAGCTGGATTAAATATCAAGAAACAATAGCTGTCAATTATTACCAGCTGGACATGTTAATAAAATCATCAGTGTTGAAGAAGCTACTTTGAAGCCAAACTACAGTGAACGTATTATTTAGAAATAGTTGTTAGCTAAATTACAAGCTAATAAAGTATTATAAAGTGAGTGTGTGTATAATTTATATTCAAATTATTTAATTTATATAATATATATTTTTTAATTGTTCCATTATGGTTTCACGAACCCTCCAAATGAACCATTTCACTAGAATAAATTGGCCTTCCCAATCCCAACACCACATTAAAAACAGTGATTAAGTGTTTTGTCCCTAGAAAAAGCAGATTATTTTACTGGAAAAAATACATTATATTCTAAACATGCAGTTAAATGAATACATTTTAAATGTTAAAGTTAAAATAGTAGTGTCACTATATTTAGTGACTGATCACAACCGCAGATTGTTCTGAACTACAACATGGCCGCAAAAGTTCTGGGCATATGGAAGTGAGACCGTTGTGTTGGGTGTTGGGGAGCGATTCGAAGGTCAGGCGTCACTGCCCTTGTTCGAAATAATAACTTCCCTACTGCCAGGCAGAAAAAAACAACAAATACGCACACACTGATTTTATTACACACTCTCACACGCTGTTCTCACCAGGTGCATGGCAGAGCTACGGGGAGGATGAGGCTCGATGAGCAACTGAGATGGCGTCTGTCCAACACTTTGGATCTGAGCCTCGGTGGCCTGCAGCAAAAGAGAGAGAAAGATACAGAGGGATAGATAGACGGAGAGAGGGAAAAGAGAAAGAGAGAGAGAGAGAGCGGGCTGTCAGTATCGATACACATCAAAGTGATGGGTCAATGCGTTACTTGACAATGCAAGCAAATCCCCTCATAACCCACCCCCCCTCCCCCTCCAGCCTTGCCTTAGAGGGGGGTGGGGGGGTGGGGGGGGGGTGGATGGGTTGTTGGTTAGTGACTATGAGTGGGTGAGTTCCAAAACCCACCCCAAACTACCCCCACCCCTGCCCCCTTCAAAGCCTGCAGAGTCATCCAAGTGTTAGTATGGAAGAGACAAGCCTTTCCTTATTAACATGCTTCAGTTAACCGTTCCCATTTCCAGGAGCAGGGTCCACATACACCCCCCCTTCGGCGAGCAGACGTTAACCTGGACTGACGCACAGCCAGGACTGCGGCAGAACCCTCCCTCTCAGATGTTATTGTGCCGGAGACAAAGGGCAGAAAGAGCACGCACACACACACACACACACACACACACACACACACACACACTAGGAACAAGACTATTAATAATAATATAAATAATAATAGTACATAAAAGATTACAAACAGACCACTAAAAGGCTAAAAGGATAATACCGTAATGAGATTGATTACATTCTTTTCTGAGTCTAAAACATACATATAAATCATTATGTCATTTATATTTAGTAATTTAGCAGACATTTTATCCAAAGAAAAACGAAAAACATCAGATGCAACTCAGAAACAACCTCATATATATATATATATATATATATAGTGCCACAATATCAAGTTTTAAGACTAAGTTAAAGTTGTACAAAAGTGAGAGCAGAAGTTCTATATAATTATACTAATACTAATACTATATAGGAATAATTATATACACTCAAATACTATAGACATACATCCAGTTATTGTACAATAATCTTTAGTCACTGACAAATCTGTGAATGTTCATTTTCAATTCCTGCAAAAAATACTTGAATTTGGAATTTAAAATTTAGATTTTATGTTCATGTCATGTCAAAATGATCATAATAATGAGTTTCTGACTAGTAGTAACTTCACATGAAACTGTTAAATTCATCAGAAGTGATAGAAGAGACATTTATAATGTCACAAATAATTGTATTTCAAATAAATGCTGTTCTTTTGAACTTTCTACTCATTAAATTCTGAAAAAAGTGCATCACAATTTCCACAAAAATATTAAGCAGTACAACTGTTTTCAACACTGATAATAATAATAATTTGCTCAGCAAATCAGCATATTAGAATGATTTCTGAAGGATCATGTGACACTGAAGACTGGGGTAAGAATAAATTACATTTTTAAAAACATTAAAATAGAAAACAGGAATTTAAAAATTTTACAATATTGCTGTTCCACTGTATTTTTGATTAAATAAACGCAGCCTTGGTGAACATAAGAGACTTCTTTCAGAAAAGTCTTCAAAAAGTCTTACCGACCCCAAACTTTTGAGCAGAATAGTGTACTTTTGTGAAGTTGACACGTGTTATAACATGCTATAATCCATCTAAAACCATTTTAACCAAGGTTGTTGCCTAGTCACTATGTTTAAAGTTTACTTGACCTAGTGTTACAATTACACAAAGATTTAGGTTTCTTTTTGCCTATTATGTGATTTGAGCCATAAACTCAGATGAAGGGTCAACATCATTGAAGAAAGCACAGAAAGCAATTCATTTTTCAGTCCTCACACATCCCTCATGTTATGTCACGCTGACAGACGCATGTCGCCGTGTGTTGGTTATTGATAGAGTGTATGTTTGTGGTTGTTTGTGTATGTGTGTGGAGCCCAGGAGATGTGGAGAGTTGCGCGTGTGCCACTGTGCACGGTAGCATTGACAGACACCTACAAGCTCCCCTCGGCTGTTCTGAGGCTCTGATCCCATCAATCTTTCCTTCCCGCGTGGAGCGCCTCCCACAGTCTAACAGAACAGCTCTCCCTCAGCGCTCGGAAGCCTGGACTCTTGTGTCAGATCAAACGTCTGCTTTATCCATGTCACCACACCGTCCAGATCTGAATGTTAAACATGTCACACGACCTACATGCTTAGAATCGGAACTGAACTCTAAAGCCTGAATTCAAAAATTTGAATGCTGCATTCACTACATGTTTACATATATTGAAATTTGGAGAAATCTGTGATATTAAATGACTTCTCACTTTCACAGTTTCTTTTAAAATAGTTGGTTTTCCAGAGACTTTCACTTTAAAGTCAAAACAAAATCAAAATGGACTCTATTTACTTTCTTAACTCACATTAGTCTAAATTCTGTCAATGAATACCCCATTTCACTTACAGAGCTAAAATGTTAAGCAAGTTGTGTTTCACGCTGACTTCAAAGCACTTTGGCAGCAACGAAACAAACCCACAGAATTATAATCATTAGTGCAACTGAAATGAGAGGAACAGAGAATACTAGTTCTCACTGAATTACTTTAAATTCGAACAATAGATCATCAAACTTAAACAATCTTATCTAAGCCTGACCCTGGTGGCAAAATTTGACACAAGCAGACCTCTCACGACTCAGAGAAATCACATTTGGCAACAATTAAATGTCAGTCTGTGCTGTTTCACGTTGCTGTCTGTCAAATAATAATGCGCTCACATTATAGTTATTTTAGGTTCGACTCAGGAACAGGGGTCACAATGTCTGCTCAAATAATGTAATCTGATCTGAAGATCTGAGAGAAACAGGCAGCCATGTGGAAAGTATCACTATATTTCTGCTATCCAACAGTGAAGAAAAGAACGAGAGGAAAAATTCCTTCTAGAAGTCCAGAAATATGAATAGAAATGGTCAATATACTCCATATCAAAACAAAATATATATAGGCCTGTATATATATTCATTTTAGTCTATTATGTTCATCAAGACTGCTTTAATTTGATTAAAAATACACTAAAAATAGTAATATCGTGAAACAGTACTGCCATTTAAAAGAACTGTTTTCTAATTTATTATATTTTAATATAATTTTTTTTTCACAAGAGGTCAAATCTGAATTTTCAGGAGCCATTACTCCAGTCTTTAGTGTCACATGATCCTTCTAAAATGCTGATTTGGTGCTCAAGAAACATGCTTAGTTCACCCAAAAATGAAAATTCTGTCATTAATTACTCACCCTCATGTCGTTCCACATCCGTAAGACCTTCGTTCATCTTCAGACCACAAATTAAGATATTTTTGATGAAATCCGATGGCTCAGTGAGGCCTTTATTGCCAGCAAGATAATTAACGCTTTCAATGCCCAGAAAGGTACTAAAAACATATTTAAAACAGTTGATGTGACTACAGTGGTTCTACCTTAATGTTATGAAGCGATGAGAATACTTTCTGTGCGCCAAAAAAACAAAGTAACGACTTTTCAACAATATCTAGTGATGGGCGATTTCAAAACACTGCTTCATGAAGCTTCGAAGCTTTACGAATCTTTTGTTTCGAATCAGTGGTTTGGAGCGCGAATCAAACTGCCAAAGTCACGCCCCCCAGTGGTGCACCATTGAAATTTCGAAACACTTATGACGTAACAAAGCCTCATTTACTGAAATCATGTGACTTTGGCGCTCTGAACCACTGATTCGAAACAAAAGATTCATAAAGCTTCGAAGCAGTGTTTTGAAATCGCCCATCACTAGATATTGTTGATAAGTCGTTATTTATTTATTTTTTTTTTTTTTGGCACACAAAAAGTATTCTCGTTGCTTTATAACATTAAGGTTGAACCACTGTACTCACATCAACTGTACTAAATATGTTTTTAGTACCTTTCTGGGCATTTGAAAGTGTTAATTATCTTGCTGGCAATAAAGGCCTCACTGAGCCATCGGATTTCATCAAAAAGATCTTAATTTGTATTCTGAAGATGAACGAAGGTCTTACAGGTGTGGAACAACATGAGGGTGAGTAATTAATTACATAATTTTCATTTTTGGGTGAACTAACCCTTTAATATTTTTGTGGAAACTGTGATTTTTTTTATGAATAGAAAATTCAAAAGAACAGTGTTTGTTTGAAATGGAAATAATTTCTTTTTAAACAAATTTTACTTAACCTTACACCCCCCACCCCCCACCCCCCACACACACATTATATATATATATATATATATATATATATATATCTCAGGGGCGTTTCCTCCGAGGAGGCAAGGGAGGCAGTGCCTCCTCCAAAAAAATAGGATGAGAAAATAATCCATATTACAAAAATAAAACAACACAAATATTACAAATTACGACATTAAAAAGAGCGCAAGTCACTCGTATTTCTAAAGGAACACTGCCCAACAGCGACACCCGCAGGTAAAGTTACAGCAGGAGTCATGCCTCCCTTTCCACTCATAGAAAACCATTAGACCCCCTATAGCGTGCGGTGGGTTTTGTGGGGGGTAACTGAGAATGAATGGGGGAAAGTCACGTGAGAGGAGGCAATGTCTCCATCGCGCTATGATTGGATGTAATTGGTTATGATTGGATATGATTGGTTTGTGCGATAAATCCCACCTCTTGTTGACGTGCACGTTCTGCGAGTCAGTTTGAATGAACAAATGATGGCGTCAATGGGAAGACTAATTGAAAAGTAAGTAAACAGATCACCCAGTTAGATATCACCGCTTTATGTCACGTCAAAATCAAACTTGAAATGGACTGAAAACATGATTTTTAGTGCAATCAGCTTGGTGAAATTAAAAATACATCTTCGTGTCTGTGACAGACGGTGTTTACAGAGCATGACTGATGATCCAAAATAGCCTAAGTTGACTATTAAAAAGAAAAACATCAATACACAAATAAAATATATTGTTTAAATTGTTACAGCCTTTAGTTATTATTTTGGAATGAATGTAGAAATGCTTAAAACACTAACTTGATGAGGTTGACTTGGTTTTGATAAATAGAACATTTATTACAATACATTGTTAATGTAAAATTACAAATTAGAATTGTATTTGGTTTCTTTTTTTCTTTTTTTGATGTAATGTTCATTTAACAAGGAAGATGTGTCAACGTTAAGAGTAATGCACATGAATTTACATTTGATTCATAAATAAATAAAAAATGTGCCTCCTCATTTCAGAACACCACTGCACGCCACTGAGATATATATATATATATATATATATAAAATCACACTATACAAATCACACTACAACTTAGCCTAGTTTTGACTAGTTTTGACACTGACTTTGACTTTTTCTAAATATTTTTGCGTTGCACCATTAAACTTATTCATTAAGTTAACCATTAAAATTAAAATTCATTAAAATCACCATTAAAATTATTCAGTACTTAGCTGAAATGTAACTATACATATAAACTACATATTTACAGAAGCCTCCGATCGGGAGTAACACTTCTCCATTTTTACCTTACGGAAGGTACGGAAGCCCGCTGCACCCTACCTTCTTCAGGAACGCGATTTGAACCAAGCATCGGGAATACCGGCACTTTTATTTTTCCACTTCAAACACTGATTGAGGATAAACGCCATATTATGCAACTACGCATTACTTTACAGAGAGTTTACCACCTACTATCTGCATTCTGCCTTGAGAACAATTGGTGCAACTGAATAAAGTAAAGAAATATTTACAAACTAGCTAGTAGTTAATAAGCTTCTAGTGTGGACTTCAAGTTCCAGTTTAAGAAAGAACTTACAAACGACTGGTGCAACCCTACCCAGTACTGTAACTTCCAGAATGTAAAGTCCAGAAAAACATCCTGCATTTATAGCAACTCTACCTTGTTATACATCTAATTCTGACAGATTATGTCAAGCCAAAGCCCCAGCTAAGGTTATGTAAGGGGCACGTCTTTTAAATCATCTCAATGTTGTCAACTGACCCACAACGTCAACCGGTTGCTCATCTCAGCTCTGGAGAAAAAACACACTTTATCACAAAAAGAAATCAATAACTCATAACTGGCAGGTCATTACTATAATCCACTTTAAGCCCCTGCTCCTTACGGCAGATAAGAAACACCTCTTGCATAAGCTGTATGGTGATTGTCTCCCCCTGGCTTGAGCTTTAAGCCGCCATGCTTAGATGGACACAAAACATCCATCATAACCTGTGGCATGTCAATCACAGCTTCATCTTTTGGTCAGGTTAGATGTGCAATTATGTCAAAATCTGATGCTCAGGTTCTCAGAGAAGCATAAGAATTTTCATTTTAGGTGTGAGTTTAATTCTGTCATGACAACTCTCAGAGTGTTTGGCATGGTAATAGAAATGACAATGTTGATATGTTTGGTCTTGGCGGAATAGATCTGCTACGCTGTTGCTGTTGATTATAGCTGCTGCTGCTGCAGAGCAAGTACAGGACTTACAATATAGCATACATGAATTACCCGTAGCAGATCTATACAGGTGGAGCTGGGGAAGGTGGAGGGTTTCTGAAAGCGCGCTGCAAACTGCTACAGCAAATGCTGACCAAGTATTTGAAGGTTGAACAGCGAGCTCATTGGCTACTGATACAGCAGGAACCAATCAGCTGTGCCTTATAGAGAATGATGTGACTGCAAGCAGACTTAGTCAAGGACCTATCAGCCTGTGCCATCTAGAGTTTCATGACAGAACTTCGTATTAATGGCATATGTAATAAAATAGCATTTATAATAAATATCAGTATAATATTTCAGACTTGGAAGTAGGGAGTTTATATCCATTATTTCAAACACAGGAGACTTTGAAAGGATCAAATGTACCTTTTCTTACAGAGACACTCCTTTCACATGTTCTGCTCATTTGTGATTGTATAATTTAGTGCTTATTAGTGACGGATAATTCATAAGCAGTGCTCTCAGATTGTGTATTATGTTTACATGCAATAAAAATCTGTATCAAAAGATTGCTGGCATGTTCTTCATCCATAAACACAGTTTTTCCTGTGACACAACCCTGCCAACTAGAGTCCTGTGACTCCATCATCAACCGCTGCCATTTTGATTTGACTCTGGAACGAGTTATGACCCTTAACTCCAGAGTTTGACATTTTAAGGCCGTAATTGCAGTGCTTAATGTCAGAGCTGTGGATGCACCTGTCAGTGGGGAATGAATCAATAGCCTGAAGGTGACGGTCACATTTCTGAGAGAGATACCTTGAGCCGTCTTTCCTCTCTCTCACATCTCAGGTTGAGACCGAAAGACCTCAGAAATGCTAGTGAATTTAGCGTACTTGAGTTCAATATATTTTGTCCATGAGGTTATTCCTTGCTGTGGGTATTGGTTAACTAGTTGGAAAAATAGAGCAAAAACAAATAAATTACTGCATTTAAGAAGTCAAGTTGAGGTCAGCTTTCCTCAGCATTTAAGTGTCTTAATGCCAGTTGCCAGGTGCTTGGATGACATAAAAAGCAATATAGGCTTTATTAATATACTGAATGGAGCTTAAAGGCTTCTCAAACTCCAAAACTGACAAATAAAAGCCGGTTTTCTGGCTCTTCCGAGGCTAACAAACCTTGCTGTCAGCTACCATTGCTCTCAGAGTGCTGGACTGCTTGTGAAGAACGTGGCCACATGAAAGAAACATAATTGCTATTGTCTGGGATGTAGAGCTGAATGATGAAAAGCAAAGCTTTCTCCATATTGTTTGATAATTAGCCCCCCTGTTCCGTGAGTGATTTGCATAGTGGTCACTTGACAAATAAAGGCAGTCCTGGAACTGACAGTATATAAATGACTTGTTTTGCAGACAGCAGATGGTGGGTATCACAGGGAGCGGGAGAGATAGAGGGAATGAGAGGGAGAAAAAGAGGAGGAAGGGAGGGAGGAATGGGGTACACACTGCTACAAACACGCTGCCTACCAGCTGCTGCTGTTGAATTGGAATCATATCCACAAACACAATTAAGTCTTCTTCCAAACTTCCACCAGTCAATAAAGACTATTGTGTGGAAAATCAATAACATTGATTTACATCGTAATTGCTTGATGAATTCAATTTTAGTTGATAACCAGAAAATAAATAAATACTATTACACTTGTACTATTTCATGTCAAAGAATGTTTTTAAATAAATGTACTAAATCCTTAAAACTAAAACTATTAAAAAATGCTCACGATAATTAAAATAAAGTAGAGCTGCACGATTTAACTGAGAATCACGTTTTTTTGGATTCAAACAAAGATCACGATTCTGAACAGACGACTAAACAAAATGGTGGCGTAAAAATGTAATCGATACAATCGTTATTTTAAGCGCAAGTTACTTTCAAAAGGTGCTATTTTGATCACTTCCGTAGACATCAGTGTTTATATCCGAATTATAAACTTTATAAACAGTACTTCTGTGATAATACACATATTTGCAACACAGAAAAAAACAATACTGTGTGGTTGAAAAGACTGTTTGTGAAGTTGTTTCACACCTACACATGATAAATGCTTTCTCTGGGTCAGCGGCAATGCAGATTTCAATGTTCCGGTGCGATTCTGTCAACGGTTTAATAGACATAACCGAATCATTGTCATTTAGGAATAAGATTGCGTTGGTTTTTGAATCGAGATTGTGATCTTTCAATAATTAATCATGCAGCTCTAAAATGAAGCTGAAATAAAATATAAATATCGGATGAAAAAACAAAATAAAAAATAAAAAACTTTTTGAAAAAAAAAAAAAATTTTGCCTTGGCAACTAACTGAAATAACTTGGCAATAAAACTGAAATAAAAATGAACTAAAGCTAAATAAAAATATTTAAATAAAACTAATGACAAAAAAGACAAACACATCTAACAGAATTATTAAAACTTAAACTAAAATTAAAACTGAAAAAAAAAAAAGCTGATTCAAAATGTTAATAAATACTATAATAGCATATAAATAATACTAAAATAACACTGGTTTGTGCTATGAACATGAACATGAATGATAGCTCAAATCACGTGGCTTGTTGTGGAAAAGAGTGCTACTACTTTTCTATATGATCAGATTTACATTTTTTACCTGGTGGATGATTAAACAGGCAGAAAATTGCAATAAATTTACATTGATGGAGGGACCAGAATAGCCTAGCGACTTAAGGAGATTTGATTTGACATTTGACTGTAAGCTACACATTGGTATTCATCCACAACATCCCGGCATGTGGCGGTGACTTTTGCACAAGCAGAAAAAAAAAAAAAAAATCAAATTTGCATTATAATTCTGTCCGATGCCTTTATTGGCACAGATATTACCAGCTGTACTTTTAAGTAAAGTATTTATTTGTACCTGAAGTGTTACGGATACCACACATTCAGAGTAGAAGATGCAAAGAACGTGAGTAAGCAGTTTGAGTTTCTCTTTCCCAGAGGACATATTTGCATGGCAAGGTCTGAATGACACATACTGACAGTCTCTCAGAGATATTCAACTGACACTGGGTTCATTCATGCTTGAACTGCGGTTGACGAATGCTGATATTGCGAATCTTACGCCATCATTTTTAAACCTGTTGTATCTGGAGACTTTAAAAAATGGTTAACCTGCAAATATATCAATTTAAAAAAACATCCCACTTCTCTTTAGCTAATACATAATGCTAGCATAGACACAGTAGTCCATCTAGTGGTGACATTCATAAAGCATTTTACCCATAGGCGAAGGGTGAACCAACTCCAAGGTAAGGGTAAGGAGATGTGCTTCCCCTTTAAAGGGATAGTTCATCCAAAATTAAAATGTTGTCATCATTTACTCACCCTCAAGTTGTTCCAAACCTGTATGAGTTTCTTTCTTCTGCTGAACACAAAAAAAGATATTTTAAAGAACGTTTACCAGACAGTTGACGGCACCCACTGACTTGCACGGTATTGTTTTTCCTACTATGTAAGTCAATGGGCGTCGTCAACTGTCTGGTAAACATTCTTTAAAACATCTTTTGTGTTTAACTTTAACAGAAGAAAGAAACTCATACAGGTTTGGAACAACTTGTTTTTATCCCTTTAAAAACACATTTAAATAGATTTTCATGAAGTAGTTTCAAGTTAGGTGTCGCCGCACAACCTACACATCCCAGCATAAACACTCCCAATAAACTATTTGTTATTAAAACATCTACGTTCACAAACCACTGTTAATTTTAACAGAAAAGCAAGAATACTGTATGTGGGATTTGGCATAGTCGCTAAAAAGCTGTCACTCATCTTAGTTCATTACGATCTCACAAAGTTCCGTTATAAACAATGAAGCTGACTGCACAATGAATCTCTTATTTACATAATTGTTTGTTATAATGGGAGGATTTGTGAGTGTGCAAAACTCAGAATCCACTCACGGGAATTTTTGTTCAGTGCTAACTTAAAGGGTTAGTTCACCCAAAAATGAAAATTCTGTCATTAATTACCAGTGATGGGAATAACGGCGTTATAAATAAACGGCGTTACTAACGGCGTTACTTTTTTCAGTAACGAGTAATCAAACGAATTACTTTTTCCCCGTTACAACGCCGTTACCGTTACTGACAAAAAAATGTGGCGTTTTCATCCGAGTAGGCTCTCTCTCAGGCATAGGACCTGCAAAGTTTTTTCTCTGGTGTGTGTGTTGGGGTGGGACACATAGGCTAACTGATGATGATTGGTGTGTGACTAGAGATGATAGACCTGCAAAACATTTTGTTGTAAAGAAATAGTACAGGTTAGTCATACACAAATATAATTTTAAACTGATAATAATGTACGATGCTGTGTGTGTGTGTGTGTGTGTCTGTGTCAGAGCATGCGAGCGGAGCGCGAGCTCAAACCAGAATACCCTTTGTGACATGCTGGATCGAAAATATGTGAAATAAGTTTTTTCTAGTCGACTAGTAGTTGTTCATTTAAGCCATTAATTGACTAATCACATTTATATTAATTTAATTTCTTATATACTATAGAGAATAAACCATAATAATGAGCGTTTACGTAATATAGGCTATATAGCACTCAAGCACACGCATAAAGCTTGCCATAAAGAACCGGCAAAGGTAATGATTATTAATGTGACAAAAACAGTAAGGAGACATTTTAATTGTTTATTAATAAAGTAATGTTTTCTGAATCAGTGTCGGCTGCAAAGATGAAGTTGACGTTGCTGACTCTCATCATCTCTGCATAGTGGACGCACTTAGAGAGAGAATGCACATTTCATTCAGATTACATAATCAGAGAGTAGCCTACTTCTTTTCGTTTTTAATTATTTCGTTTAAAAGAAGACATTTCAAGCTTTCTATAGATATATATTCTCATGTCTATGAGGCAAGTAGCCTATACGCTGACTTTCGGTTCATTTAGCCTATAAGATGCGCTCCAGTTCACGTGCAAGTGATCGCGCCGGCGCCTCCATGTCATGATTATATTGTCTGCTATATTTGCTTCTTATTTATTAAATCCAGGCAATTGGTTGATGAAACATTGATTAAAATTAAGATACAATTTTTACAAAACGAAATTCACTTTAAAGAAAGGCTTTCTACAAAACAAAACTTAATGAAGTGGTCAAAAATCATGTCTGACCCACTCAATGTTTCCCGATATATTGGACATCTTATGATGTATTCTATCTTACTCATGCTGTTCACTTTTCATAATCAAATAGATGAAATTAAAACATAACATATATTTAAACATAAATATGAAACTTTTCTTTAATGGCTACCAACAGGTAGTACAGTACAGAGAAATGTCATGTCGTGAGCAAGAGCAGATCATGAGTCACGAGTCGGATCAAGCATAATTTATTTTTAGACATATTTAATATAAGTTATTTGACATATTTGAATTTTTTTTTTTTTTTTAAAAAGTAACACAGTAGTTACTTTCCCTGGTAATTAGTTACTTTTATAATGATGTAATTCAGTTACTAACTCAGTTACTATTTGTGAGAAGTAACTAGTAACTATAACTAATTACTTTTTAAAAGTAACGTGCCCAACACTGTTAATTACTCACCATCATGTCGTTCCACACCCGTAAGACCCGTAAGCTATTTTTGTTTTGTGTTTGCGCACAAAAAAGTATTCTCGTCACTTCATAACATTAAGGTTGAACCACTGTAGTCACATCAACTGTTTTAAATATGTCTTTAGTACCTTTCTGGGCGTTTGGAAGTGTAAATTAACTTGCTGTCAATGCAGGCCTCACTGAGCCATCAGATTTTATCAAAAATATCTTAATTTGTGTTCAGAAGATGAACGAAGGTCTTATGGGTGTGGAACGACATGAGGGTGTGTAATTAATGACAGACTTTTGGGGTGAACTAACCCTTTAAACACCTCTGATTGGCCATTGCGTTCAAGAAATCAACATATATGTTTGTGATTGGCTACATTGCTCAACGCCGCAAAACATGTTGTAAATAGAAACGTTCTCCAGAGCGCAAACACAGATACGCACTGGATCGTTTGCCAAATATGTTTCGCCAATATGCTATTATTACAGAGAAAAGGTGCCCATAACGGCTGATCAGTTTTCTTTTCTTTCTAAAAGCAATCAGAAGCAGCAGCAGGCAGCGGTTTGAGTGAGAAAATTCCATGTTAGTCTCAAGTCTGTGGTCAGGGGAAGGCTAAGCCTGGCCCAGACTTACACACGCTCCGCCTATGATTTTACACTTTACTAACACAGTCCAATTATAAAAATGGAAAAAAAGAGATGTTAGCCACAAATTCCAGAAACCTGTTGCCGTTGTCATGGCAACGCCGCGGCGGTGACCTACCTCGCGCAATGGGGGATCACTGGCAAGGCTGTCGAGGTTGACGGAGCCCTCGTAGGTCAGGTGGTGAAAGACGTTGAGGGCGCGTGCCGCCTCGGGCCCACGTTGTTTGTAGCCAAAAATAAGGTCAATCCACTGGTGCAGCTGACACGACACAAACTCGCTTTCCAGAGCCTGTCAAAGACAGCAGGGCAATTAGAGGTGAAAGGTACACGTACACAACATAAACACAAACACACACAGATGTACAGACAGGAACACACATGCACAGACAAACAAACACTCGGGGCGATGCTTCTTTAGAAGACTGCAATAGACTGAGACCATCATAAAAGACTAAAACGTAAATAAATAAACTTAACAGCTGTCTTTCAATAAAATATGATAGATGCACCTCTTGAAGCTCAAATCTTCTAAATCAACAACATACAGTGGCCCTAAAAGTATTTGGACACACTTAAAAACGTGCGACTGTTGTAAGATCAACTATATAGTCTCTCAGGCTCACCAAGGCTGCATTTATATGATCAAAAATACAGTAAAAACGGCCATTTTGTTAAATATTATTACTATTTTAATATTTTTAAAAATTTAATTTACTCCTGTGATGGCAAAGCTGTATTTTCAGCATCATTACGTCAGTCTTCAGTCACATGATCCTTCAGAAATCATTCTAATATGCTGATTTGGAGCAAGAGAAACATTTCCTATTATTATCAATGTTGAAAACAGTTGTGCTGCATAATATTTTTGTGGAAACTGTGATGCATTTTTTTCAGGATTCTTTAATTAATATAAAGTTAAAAAGAACAGCATTTATTTTGAAACAGAAATCTTTTGTAACATTCTAAATGTAATATTTACTGTCACTTTTGATCAATTTAATGCTTCCTTGATGAATAATAGTATTCATTTCTTTCAAAGAAAGTAGTAGTAGTAGATTTTTTTCTCAAAATAATGGTCAGCTATGAATTCAAAGCACCATTCTATTCCAATAGGGGTCTAGATAATGCCTGCTACAGAAGGGTAATGCTTAAAGATTACGCAGAAGTGCTTTATTATAGGTATCAAACCCATTCGAAAGACTGTCATACTGAGATAACAAAGGGAAAAAAGAAAGACTGAACAAATAACACAGAATGGCACACAAATACACACTTTTTTTCTTCCTCTCACACACAAACACACCCAGGGACCCGCTGCTGGAATTTACACACTCACTCTCACATCAGAAATAACAGCTATTACCAACAGAGCAAGCCGTGGAGCGCAGGGGCTGAGTTACCCCCGGGGCATGTCATTACAATCGAAAGTGACACATGCAAAGATGGGAACACTAAGTGAAAGAAATAGAGGAAGAAATGGCAGAGAGAGAGGGAGAGAGAGAAAGGGAGCACAAAGACAAGGAGGGAAAGAGGGGATTAAATGAGACAGAGAGAAAGAGAGCAGCAGAGAGAGAAAAAGAAAGGACAAGATCTAAGGACAAACCCGAGCCGTGGCCTGTTTAAAAATGTATGTGCTATTCAACTAACCTAAAATTCTATGAAAAACACTAGTCATTCCAACAAACCAAAGAATCACATTAAAAATATCCACAAAATTAAATTAATATTTATTGAAATTTTCAGTGTATGACCCAAATATGAAAATTGTCATGTTGTTCTAAACCTGTATGATTTGATTTTCCTTCTACCATGAAACACAAAAAGATATTTTACAAAATGTCCTGCAAATATGGCAGGATAAATATTCAAACATGGTGCGTCAAGATGTTTGGTGTCAATGATATTAAATCAGCTTCAACTGAGATATTTTCTGCAAATATCGACTTTCAATCTGTTCCTCACAAAAAGCTATCATATAAGTTCAGAAAACTTGGGAGTATAGCACACCAATTGTATTGACCAATTTTATGGTTACTTAAGTAGACTTATACTGTGAGTAGGTATAAAAATGAATCAGTGAATCATTTATTTGATCAGTGGAAAAGTTTTTTAATGAAACAAAAACATTTTCCAAATATTACTTTTACAAATATTCCTCAAAAGTGCTAAAGGAATTGTTAAAGGCACAATATGCAAGATTTTTGGATTAAAATATCCAAAAACCACTAGAACAGTGTTATATATTTTGTTGACTTGTGTACTTATATTATCCCAAATGTTTCCAAGAATGTTTAAATCCAGAGAAATAAGCAATTTTAACCAGAACAGTTTGTAGAAACCATGGAAACAACAAAGATGCTTTTTAATATATTATGTTTTATTAGACAGATGAGTAACTGTTTGGATGGATACATTCATGTCATCACGACAGAAAACGAATCATTGTTATATAGCTCAACACATTAAGTCTTATTGTTTAAATCTGGTTTTCTTGATTTACAGCGAGTACCATGTTTTACCATGCCTAATATTGATCTAGCTTACTGCAGCGACCTCTAGAGGTGAAAATTTACATAGTGTGCCTTTAATGAAACTGAATCTGAATTGTTAAGAGGAATCAGAAATGTTAATGGAAAAAACTTTCAGGACTTTCTACTAAACTTATTCTTAGAAGAAATAAAGTCAAATTAGTGTTGTCAAAAGTACCGACTTCGATACCAAGTCGGTACTGAAATTTTAAAAATGTGACGCTTTGAGCGCTGTTGAGCAGATTCGTAAACACCTCTGATTGGCCATTGTGTTCAAACGCTCAACATATATGTATATGGCTACAATGATCAACGCACGGGAGCGTTTGAAAACAGGTGTCTATCAGCGAACCAGTCCGCTGACAGACGCCTGCTTTCAAACGCTCCCGTGTGTATCTGTGTAAGCACTTGGTGAAGAGTATCAGTGATGTCTATTTACATCATGTTTTTGAAGTGTTGATCATTGTAGCCAATCACAGACATATCTGATGAGCACGTGAACACAATGGCCAATCAGAGGTGCTTACGAATCCGCTCAACAGCGCTCAAAGTGTCACATTTTTAAAATTTCAGTACCGTCTTGGTACCGAAGTCAGTCCTTTTGACAACACTAAGTCAAATGGGTTCAGAATGTAAATTATGAATAAACTGTCATGCTTTAAAAACAGAGTGGAGATGTCTTATTCAAAATATTTACACCAGCTTTTGTTAAAATTTTGAAAACACCATCAAATCAATGATTTTGAGGCACTACACAAATGCTGTTAAGGAAAATTCTGAGTTTCCAGAAAGAGGAAACAAACTGTGAGACATGTTTTGCATCATTTAAGGCTCATGTCAAGTAGTCATGTCAAATAGCATCTGAGGTGTTTTGACATCCTCGAGCACTTTCTTTAAGAAAATCTCACTTTAACAGACAGCTACTTTTGTGATCTTTGGATATGTGCATGTGTATGTGTGAGTGCGTGTGTCTGAATAGTTGAATGTGTTAAACCAGGGAAAAAAATTAGGCCGAAGGAAAGGTCACCTCCACAAGACACACACACATACACCCCAGCACTGTCACTGCAGCTGAAAAGGTCAAGTGTGTTTCCTATAGAGCACATACACACACACTTTTTCCTTGGGCAGCATGTGCCACAACACCCCTCTAATACTTTGATTTGGCAGCAGTTTTGATACACAATCAGTAGCATTAAATGCATAAACACACACAATCTCAAATTACACACCCTGCAGCATATACAGTTCCTATGTCTCACTGTTATTCTCTCATCAGAGTATATGTGCTAGGTAGAGCCATTATAAAAGGCAGTACAAAATTTCGACCCCACTGCAGTCTGCAGGGATTGGTGGACACACACACACACATCCATGAGGTCCTGTCTGCTGTGAGCCAAATCATGATTGATGAGGCCGGCATTAGGGTAACATTATAAGGGACAGTGGCCGGGCCTGTCCTCCACGACATCATTCAGGTCAGCGGTAGATTACATTAGTATCGAGCAGCGCACTACATTACGACCTTCACTGAGGAAAAGCAGAACGCAGAGGCCTGCAGAGGACCAGGATGCTGTATCATATGAACGAATGAGTGTGATCTCAGGGGAAAAGATGGAAGGAAATGGATTACAGATTAAATACTGGACAAAGAATTTAAGATCGCAGATTCTGTTCAGACATTACATCGGTTGATGTAATATCGTCAGCAGAGCAATACGACATCAGTAGGCCTACATGAGACTGCTCTTCTGCCACATTTTCTGAATCAGTAAATTTATTCAATCATGTGCAGTTATTAGCATGAATTTCTTCAACAAAATCTATACTGTAAACCCTAACGCTTAAAATAATTAGAGGTTTGAGTAAGGTAAACTCAGATTAAACAAATTAGCTCAATCAAATTAACTTTTATGAGTATTTAGAACTTTCTTTTTCTTTTGAGTTCACGAAACTGACACAATTTAAGTAATCTGAATTGTTTCATTGTTTTGAGTTTTATGAACTTGTTTCTTTTAATTTAGACAAACTTAAATGTACCTAAAACTGGGCTGGGATTTCTATTTCCCAGCATGCTTGGCCATGACACTCGAAAAGGGAGAATAAATAGCATATTAGAATCATTTCCGAAGGATCATGTGACACTGAAGACTGGAGTAATGATGCTGAAAATTCAGCTTTAACATCACAGGAATAAATGACATTTTAAAATATTTTAAAATAGAAATTAGCTATTTTAAGTTGTAATAATATTCCTGTTTTTACTTTATTTTTTATCAAATAAATGCAGAAATGTGAATATAAGAGACTTTAAAAAACTGAACCTAAACTTACATATATATAAATTAGAACTGAACCAAATGAATGCAATGGAATTGTTAATGGAATGGATGAGGAAACAGAACTGTTAAGAGGAATCAGAACAAGAATCCCAATCTGAATAATGTCCCAATATACCCAATGCTACATAGAAGAGAGAGCAATGGTCAAGAGGGGACAAGTAGGAATATTGTCTCTGAGATGAGAAGGGCTCACTGAGGTCCTCTATGGTATCTGCAAACTTTGTAAATGACAGAATCCTGTAGGTACAAATTCTGTTTTGGCCTAGACATTAGCCATGTTTATTTTACACAGGATGTCTACAGATAAAGAAAGTTGTGGTTAGGTTGCGAGTTTGACTTACCATCCTGTTGATCCTGACAAAGTCCTCTGGTTTCTTTGCCCAAGCTGGTAGTTCTACATCACAAACAGGAACACCGTCATCCCTGTCACCCAGACAGTAGCCATTACTGTTCACAAACATCTCTGGCAGGTAGTAGAACTCAGGGATCAACTCCTATGAGGTGGAGAGGAAGAGGACAGGTGGGAGAGAAAAAGCAAAAGAAGCTCAAACCAAATCCAAACATTTCCAAAAATAGATGTATTAATATTGTATAGGGATACAGGGATTAGGGGAGATAAAATGTACATGCAAAAAATACCGATGCTTTCATTGCATGTTTTGAAGTTCAATTAATCAAAATGTTGGCAATGTTTCAGGCGGCCTTGGAAAACAACCCCAGGAGACCAGTGAAGGACCATCAGAGTACATTTAAAAACACTCTGAGAGTGTGGGAATGCGGCAAACACATGACGATGGGGGAGGGTGAAAATACAAAGGAAACATGAGAGATGACAGAAAACTTTATTTATGTTTGAAATGCGCTGATGGATGTATCTGCTGTGTTTGTTGAGGTACGTGAGGCAGGTTTGGTTTTGTTTGGATTTTGGAGGAGTAACCATGATTTGAAATGATAGAGAGAAACATAATGCTTGATGTAACAAACACAGATTTTTAGAAATGATTACATATTCGACCGACAAATTGCGTTTATTGACTACAACAAATGAGAGCATCATTGATGTCTATTTACAACATGTTTTTGAACTGCTGATCATTGTAGCCAATCACAGACATATCTGATGAGCACGTGAACACAATGGCCAATCAGACGTGTTTATGAATCCGCTCAACAGTGCTCAAAGCATCACATTTTAAAATTTCAGTACCTACAGTACCTTTCAGTACTTTTGACAACGAACACTTGATGTGCTTATTGACTACAACAAAAACTGGACTTGCACGTATATGGATGAACTGGATTGATAAAACTAGCACTATTATTTTCTCTTTTAAAGGTGTTACAATGTCATTCTGTATTTTTACTGCATATTTAGTTGTGCTTCTAAAAGTTAAAATACACAAATAAAAATTTAAGTGGAGCTGAATGCATTCACATCATTCTACTGCTCTGAAGACATTTATTTTTGCCTAATTTTTTACATGCCTCCCTGACCCTGATAGTCTCTTATCCACTAAAGCTGCCACATTCTCAATCCTTCTTCGTTCTCACTGCCATATCAGTGCAAATTACTCATAATTCCCTGTGAGAGACGCCTCTTTACATTGGGGCATGTGCACACGAGGAATGTGACCTCCTCCCCGTTTAGTGTCACTCAAAAGCTCTTGCCTTTGAAGAACCTTTAAAATCATTTTAAATCATTTAAGATTCTGCCCACACATATCTGAACCTGACAGGTTGAATGTTTTCTCCTCAATGCTGCGGTTTTGGATTCAAGTTGCTGTTATACACCGTCTGGTGAAATGAGCTGTTTAACTACATCCCTTTGGTGTGTCTAAGAGAGTTCTTTAAAGCACCATAAAACTAGAGGACTTTCACATGAGGGTTACTAGAAACAGTATGCCTACTATAAAACATAGCTTGCTTTTGGTGTAGGGTCAGGATTTAAAACGCACTCTCTTTTATGACGGTCAAGTCCCAGTATTCCATCAGTCCTTCAGGATGTCTCAAATATCTCTCACAGCTCTAAAATGCTAACATCATGTCTACACTGTAAGCAACCAATAGTCTGCCTGCATCAGAAGATTTAAAGCTGCACAACACGTCATCTCTGAATATTCACAAACACAGACCAATCCCCTGTAAGTTTGAGGTTTCACTTCAGCAAAATAAAATAAAATAAAATTTTTTTAGAAAATTATATATTTTTAATTAATAATTAAATTTTAAAATAACTTTATTATATGACATAAATATTATAAAACAATATTATTTCAATAACATGATACCATATACTACATAGTAATATTCATATGTAAATGTAGCAATACTAATATTATAAAATAAATGTGCTATTCTAAAATGTTATAATTATAAATTAAATTTAAAATTAGATTTACAAAATACAAGACAGCCAGAGACTATACGCTTCATGAGCTGCCTTTGACATAATGGTCAGAAAATGTTTAAATATATATCAAATAAAATCTATTGCAAAAACATTACATATGTTCATCAATAACATCTTATTTCAGATGCGTGGGGAACATAAAGTAGCCAAAGTAGCTCTGCAGTGCATCCAAAACAGAAATGAGAAGTCTGTCACCTAATGTCGCATCCCAATGGATGATTCCAGTGTAGACAATGCTACTGATCATGAGCGATCTAGTTTTGAAATATTTTGTGAATGTAAAACGATTCTTGATCATCACCCAAAAACATTCACAACAAATATATCTTTGACAGTATCTTTGCAATGACTCCAAAATTAAACCCAACGCTAGTTGAAACTTAACCCCGAGGATGGGCAACAACCAAAATTGGATCCGAACTCCATCTCTACTCTCACAGGAGGATTGGTCTATAAACTTTGCAGACAGTTACTCAGTTGCGAACAGTTTGGGCTGCTAGTGCCGTGATCCACGTCCTCAACCCGCTTCGCTCGTGAGCCAATAATTCCTCTACAGCCTCATAATGGGCTGACAAGTCAATCACACTCAGACTCTTCAGCTTTACACCGTTCGCCCTAATGACACCCTCCTGGAGAGCTGTCACCGGGCACGACTGCCTCATCCCACTCCTTCAGACAGAGCTCCGCCAACAGATTATTGAGAAAATGTTGACAATTGGAGCGAAAGTTACTCTTTTGCTCTTAGCAGGAGGTGAGCTGATGACTAGCTGGATGTCTTTTGACAATGCTAAAATATCTGTATATCTATATATATCTCTATCTATCTATCTATCTACACTACCGGTCAAAAGTTTGGAAACATTACTATTTTTGATGTTTTTGAACAAAGTCTCTTATGCTCATTAAGGCTGCATTTATTTCATAATAAATACAGAAAAAACAATAATATTGTTAAATATTATTACAATTTAAAATTATGGTTTTCTATTTTAATATACTTTAAAATATAATTTATTTCTGTGATGCAAAGCTGAATTGTCAGCATCATTACTCCAGTCTTCAGTGTCACATGATCCTTCAGAAATCATTGTAATATGCTGATTTATTATCAATGTTGGAAACAGTTGTGCTGCTTAATATTATTTTATAACCTGTGATACTTTTTCAGGATTCTTTGATGAATAAAAAGTTAAAAAATATCAGCATTTATTTAAAATAGAAATCTTTTGTAACAATATACACTACCGTTCAAAAGTTTGGGGTCAGTAATTTTTTTTCTTTCTTTTTTTTGAAAGAAATTAATACTTTTATTCAGCACAGATGTGTTAAATTGATAAAAAGTGATAGTAAAGATTTATATTGTTAGAAAAGATTTATATTTTGAATAAATGCTGTTCTTTTTAACCTTTTATTCATCAATGAATCCTGGAAAAAGTATCACAGGTTCCAAAAAAATATTAAGCAACACAACTGTTTTCAACACTGATAATAACTGAGTATCAAATCTGCATATTACAATGATTTCTGAAGGATCATGTGACACTGAAGACTGGAGTAATGATGCTGAAAATTCAGTTTTGCATCACAGAAATAAATTATATTTTAAAGTATATTAAAATAGAAATCCATAATGTTAAATTGTAATAATATTTCACAATATTATTGTTTTTTCTGTATTTATTACGAAATAAATGCAGCCTTAATGAGCATAAGAGTCTTCGTTCAAAAACATTAAAAATAGTAATGTTTCCAAACTTTTGACCGGTAGTGTGTGTGTGTGTGTGTGTATGTATGTATGTATGTATGTATGTATGTATGTATCTATCTATCTATCTATCTAAAACAGAAAAAAGATCAATGATATTCACCATAATGACCTTTAAAGGACTTGGCTTGTGGTGAGGTAGTAGTCTGGGAAAAGGGCCAGTGAACTTTGATTTGCTCTTTTAATGCTGTTTTTTAGCTGTTTCCTGCTGTTTCATTACAGAGAGAATTGTGGGTAATGAATAAGTTCAGGATGAAGTGATGCAGAATAAACCTCTAAATGCCACTGCAGCATTACTAAAGGACATAAAAGAAATAAAAAGTAAAAAAAAAAAAAAAAAAAAAAAAAAAAAAAAAAAAAAAATAAATATCTAAATAAATTGTACAATTATTATGCATATTAAAAATGCACCTAGAAAAAAATATTTCTGAAAAAGTAAAAAAAAACAAAAACAAAAAAAAACACATACCATTATGTTTTTTACATATCACATATCATTATTTTTAGTGTCTGTGTGAAAGAATGTTTTGCACACACTACACTCAAAAAAATTAAATTTTACTGTTGTTAGTTTCACTCAAACCATCCTTGTTCACAATACTTAAAAACTCATGTAACTACATGAACTTAATTTAACTGAGTTGTTTCTACACTCAAAAAAATGTATTGTTGGATTTACTTAAAAAAGCAGTGTCAAGTGGGTTCCATGCAACTATACTGAGTAATTTGAACAAATAACAATTTAGTTGTATGAACAAAATAAATTTAGTATACT
This sequence comes from Mylopharyngodon piceus, assembly GCA_039654765.1. Lineage (NCBI taxonomy): Eukaryota > Metazoa > Chordata > Actinopteri > Cypriniformes > Xenocyprididae > Mylopharyngodon > Mylopharyngodon piceus. The sequence continues at coordinate 18,525,415 of CM077447.1, forward strand.
AAAAATGAGTATTGTCATCTTTACTTAATAAGTGTTTGTTTAGTCAACTTAGCATTGCTTAGTGAAACGCACAAATTATTGTTGACATAATTAAATTGAGTTTGTTCAATTTGTTATCATTTTGTAGAGCAAATAGTTAATATGATAAGGTAAATTTTTCAATATAGTTGCGTGGAACCCACTTGACACTGTAAATTCAACAATTCATTTTTTGAGTGTAAAAATAGATGTATAGTTTTGTTGGATAGTTTTGTTCAAACCAAAAGTTCACATTTAACGCCACACACAAGTTTTTACATTCATCTTACAAACATCTGATGGTCGCTATTACTGCTATAAGCTCTATTCTATTAATAAACAGTCATTCAAATAGAACAGGAATACATAAAGCAAAGTACTAGTCATTTATGATAAAAATCATGCTGCTCATACATAATAAAAATCAACACCTGCTATACAAGAATATACAAAAAAGTCCCTATTTTCTGTCCTAACAGAATGCTGACCATTAAATATGTTTAACATGATCCATGCAGACACCGTAGTGGTTCCGAGAGGCCTGTATTTGCTAACATATCTAGTGTTTCGCTGTACAGCCGCTCGTTCGCCGTGCATATCGCCTGCACCTCGTGTTGTTGGATGCTGTTCCCCAGCCCGGGGTAGTAAAAAGCCCTGCCTTTACATAAAAGACTACATTTTAAATAGCTTTTGTCATTAATGCTTTATTAATTGCCTGGAGCGAAGCTAACCTGTCACTGAGTGTGTTGGAAAAGTATGACACTTTTAGGTCAGCTCGAGTGCGCTTGCTGAGCCGCAGCGAGGGGCTGAAATGGAATGGAGGCAACAGGGAACAACCATTACTGTGATGAAGTGATGCCACTGTGAAATATGTGCATGTTGAACGATGTTTTACTTTAAATCTTTATGAAGAAAAATGTTAATTTCACAAAAATCACACATATAGACGGAAAAAATATGCTGCTCGGAAGCTACATGAACTAAATGTTGTTGCAAAACAAAACAATCTTATCTGTTTTTTGAGAATTGGATGATACCAATTTTGGTTGATTGGACTAAAAAGAGACAAACTCTTCGAGGAACTGTTTATTCAAATCCTCACAGTTGCAGCTAGTAATGTTGTCCCTATATCATCACAACAGTCAGACACTAATGACTAGTTTCTGATGGCAACAAGCCTGTTTAGACATTACAATGTACAAATCTGATTACCTTCACATCTGCAGTATCACGCTGGCAGTGCCTCCACGAGCGGGCGATGCCGGAGAAAGTGCGGTTTGGGTGATCAAACTTGTTGCCGTTGGCGTTTAGGAAGAATGTGGTGAAAGGCTCCTGCAATTGAGCAGACACAAAACAACACTGTCACTTTTATTGACCCAAATAAGCCCAAAAAACATCTTTCCTAATGTGTGAAAATAACTGTAGCGGGATCACATGATTCTGACTGCTAATTAGGCGCTTGTTTAGACAAATCTGCACCGTTTTGCAAAGCGCTAATGCTATTCAGAGCCCAAAACATCAGCCGAATAAAAAAGTAAATTCATCCGCATTCATTTGTATGGTAATTGGATTCAATCTCGTGATGGAGACTTTTTCCATTGCCCTGGAAAACGTTCCGTTTGCACAAACATCTCAATGTAGGGACTCATCTGTCAGATTATGAAGAGTTTGTGGAGGGGTTTTTTTTTTGTCCTCTCATTTTCTATAACAGTGCCCGAGGCAGAGTTAATTATATGGCCTGTTGACTGAGGAGCCCAGCTCTGGCTCTAATTGGCAGATTCAGGGTCATCAGTCTGGGCTGGCAGTACGAGGAGTTGACATGGAGATGCTGGATCAGCCAGAGGAAAAGATGATGGTGTCTACAGTCTCAGTCAAGCCTGGTGTGAGAGCTGCCAGGGGAACCTTCCAAATCATCATCATCAACGCAATGGGCCGCCTGGGAAGAGCCAATTACTAAGTTCTCATTATGTGTTTTAATTTTTTTCTCTCAAAGATGGATAGACAGATTCCTCTTAAAAAGAGGTTTGATTATACAGCAATCTTTTAAAACGGACAAAATTATACATTTTAATGCCTTGGTTTGAACTGGATTCATCATAAAATCTGATGCGAAAATCAAGTATGCAGATCTCTGCATGACTGATTTGAGCTCTGGTATAAAATGTTTATGCAGTGAAAAAACTGCATTATGTAACAAAACACAATTGTTTATCATTGTAGACTAGTAAGTATGATGTAACAAATGTGGAAAAACTAAAGCATCAGGAGATACTCAAACCCAATCTCCTCTCAACCTCAGAAACAACTTCATTTTCTTTGCTGATCTAGGCTTTTTTTCTTTTTTTTGTACCAGTCCATTCGTCCCAGATCAGCAACTGGAGACTCAGGGCAAGCGAGGACGTTAGGAGGAGACAATGATGGACATGTTTCCCAGCGCTCCGCATGCTGTCTGAGAGGCATAAAGCTGTCACGTACCAGCCTGTAAATCATTACGCAGAGGTTTTTGACTTCTCTTTCACATATGCCTGTTTACCAGCCTGTGAAATCCACTCACCGGCTCTGTGTAGCGGAACATCAAGCTCGCGGATTGAGATGTAGGGGTTGATTCACTTGTGCGGTGAAAGGAAGCGCTAACGTGCGCTTTGACTGACGGTGATTTGATCCACTAACTGGGCTCGGGGTTATCGTATCGGAATGTTTTATGTATACACAGACTCTTGACAGCATCATTTCTAAAGTAATGCCAAGAGTGCATGATGCATTTTGAAAAATATTAAATTGCCTAATATAACATTTCTGGATAGATTTTGCATGGGGTCATATAAATATGAGAGATTTAATGTATTTCAAAGCTTCAAATCCAATAAAAATGGGTGTTTGTATTGTAATCACTGGAATATTCATGAAGGGGTGACGTATTTGTACTTCCTCCCTTCAAAAACTGATCTGCATGATATAACATTCACAGAGGGCATAATATGAGCCTGAAGCAGCTCGGCTCGGTTAACCATCCAGTAGAAACTAGGTACTTCCCAGATGTTGAAGGTATCAAATTCCTTGCATCCATCCAATCAACGAGACTTACGATTCGGACAAGCCAGTGGAGGGTGGAGGCTGCGGTGGAATAGTGAGTTGTGTAGTGGCAGGGTGGAGTTTCCTCATCCCAGGATTCATAGCGATCGGCGTAGAACACAGCACGCTTTGGGTTCAGTGCTCCGATTGGCTGAGGAAACACAGATAAAAAAAATCAGGAAGGTTGTCTATGTTAACATGCATTTAACAGGCCAACATTGAATTATTTTTGTTCTGTGCGCTTATGTAAGAAACAAAAGCAATATTAAGGACATTTTCATGTTTCGAAATCTTTTGATTGATTCAAATTACGTTCAGTGAGCACGCACAAGCGAAAAACAAACCATTCCGCACAAACTGTTACATTGACAGAAGCCACGTTGTTCTCATTCCATGCACTTTCTATACACGAACGATAACCAACTGTCACATAAAAAAGACTTATGCTGCACATTACATCTGTGGAGCTGAGAGCTTTGCATGCGACGGTGTGTGTGTGTAGTATCTTCATGAATGTTTGATGGAGGAGGCTGAGCAGAACTCCTTGTGGAGAAACTAGTGGATTTTTCTTGAGGTTTGTCTGTCACGCAGTATTATTATCCTATGTACTCTTAGTTTGAGGACCTTGAGGATTCGCTCTGGGTCAATTTGTGCATGCTGGAGCACTGGATTTAGAAATGCAGGCCATATAAACAAGTACAGATAAGTAAACAATATATAGTAAACTTGAATCTTTCAGCATGGTGTGCAACATGTTAAAGATAGGGTAAGTAGTTGGACATTGTTGATATTTGAAATCAACCCAAACAAACTCACCCCTCTCTTCATTGCTATGCCTCCAAAACTCACTCTCCAATCCTAACCACCCTGCTCCGAGTCGGTCTCGAACCCCGGGCCGATTACTCACATGTGAAGCGGAATCAAAGCAGCCTCCGCGTCTGTTTTCAGGCCTTCCTGCTTAGCTCTCTCCAGCGCGGGAAAGCTTTTCTAATATTAATGTGGGTTCTAAAGAGCTTGCCCAGTCATAAACCAACCTTCATTCTAGTGATATTCTTTTGAGCTGTTTTGTATTGTGTCTCATCATCTCTCTTTCTGCAGTTTTTTTTTTTTTTTTTTCCAAATCTCCCTCTTGCTCATTCTGTCTCCTCGACTGTCATACGCCCCCTAATGCTGATTGGCTACACGTTTGTTGTTAGTGTTGGCCCGACTAACTTCCAAACAGTGTTTTTTAAAAACTACTTACCCCACCTTTAATCTGTTTTTGGGCGGTTACGCATTACAAGTAACTTGAGTTACGAAATCAGATTACTTTCATCAAGTAACTACTAAAGTAACACTTTTAAATTTACAACAAAATATCTGAGTTACTTTTAAAATAAGTAATGCAAGTTACTTATTATGTGAGCATACATTTATTCATTTTGCACAGAAACAGATTCAGTATTCACCAAAAGGAATAAAAACAGTGAAATGCAAACTCAGGATATTAATAAAACCTGGATTTATTAAATATGTTAAATGACACAAATATACTTTATGTATTTAATCTCACTTTAATAACCAATGTCTTTGCTGCTAACCTTCGATGATCCAATTCAACCATACTAATAAGCAAAAATGACTTTAGATAAACATCATATTTGTGTTCCTTTTTTTTTTCTTCTTTAAGTAGGGGCATTGGACTTCCTTCTCCTGCGTCCTATTCTTCTGGAATCCAGAATGGTGGCACATCTGAAAGGTTTGTTTGAGCTGTGCCCTCTACTGTACAGTAGTGAATTTGCGTTTCCTTCAGCCTGAGGCTTTTAATAATAAAATTTCATTATTATATTATTTAAGGTGTGTAAAGGCTTATTTAAGGGCCTTTACATTTGCCAAAAATTTGTTGCTATTAAAAAAAACAAAACAAGCCAACCCAGCCCAGGTGAGAAAAAGTAATGCAAAAATAACGCAAAAGTAACGTAACACATTACTTTCCATAAAAAGTAACTAAGTAATGCAATTAGTTACTTTTGTATGGAGTAACACAATATTGTAATGCATTACTTTTAAAAGTAACTTTCCCCAAAACTGGTGTTAATATGCTTATATGGTTTAAAGATTTTTTTTTTTTTTTTTTTTTTGAACGAACTAATGACATGCGGAATGAATCATTCAGGCTGGTTTTGTGAACTGATTCATTGAAAAGATTTAACTCAAAAGAATGATTTATTCCCAAATCGAACATTGTTACTTCTCTCATGAACGCTCCAAATTTTTAGTAAAAAAAAACAACCTAATTTTTGAAGTGAAAGTGAGAAGACAACAGAATTTTTATTTTTGAGCAAAAAATACTTTAATATTTTTAGTCAGAAGAATGTTGTTTTGTTTGCTGTAAACTCTATCTATATAGGAGTTAGCTGTCCCATGTCTGTTTCTGTGTGTGTGTAAGGCAAGCTGAAAGGCCTCAGCTAAAGACAGAGAGTAATCTAGCTTGGCTTAACCCTGTCTGACCTGATTTACACCCTGTATGTCCACACTGCTCTGCCTTGACCATCTTTCTGCTGTTAAACCACTCTAGAAAATCCTGCACAATGTCTAGAGTAAACACTCATACTGGCATTTCTTCTGCCCTGGAATTTTCTCTCCCTCCCTTTCACTCTCTCTTACACACATACGGATGTTGATAAACCTGTCATCATACAACATAAACAATTTGTAACAGTCTCTCTTCTCTAAATCCTGTAATGGCTGAAAGTCAAACTTAGACAGTGGATGTATCCAACTACATCATAAGCACTATTCGGACTGTAATTGTTTCTCAGGGTAACATCTGTAAAAGAACATCTGCATAGATCCCCCATGATGAAAACATCTTCATATTTGCTAGTATTGCTGCAAACACATCAAACATCAGAACCAACAGCACTTTGCAGTGGTCAAAAAAGATTTTCAGAATAAGTTTTGGGCCAAATCCACCATGTAGAGTCAGAAATGATGATATACAAGTATTACTGTTGTACTATTAAAGTTTTTATTAATATTTTGAATTAGCTTTTTGCTATTATATTTTCCATTTTCATTTTAGTTTAGTTTAAGGTTTAGTAATTTTGTTGTGCGTTTTTGTCCTTTTTTATTAATTTTTTAAATATGTCTATATATATTTTTTATCAATTTTTTATTAAATTCTATTTTAATTTTATTTCTTTATTAATTTTTATTTATTATAAGTTATTTTAGTACATCAAGTTAAACAAAACAACAAATTTTGCCTCAGCAAACTAAAAATGTAAACATTAAACTAAAATCAAACATAAAAAATTATAAAAAATTATGATTTTAGTTAACTATAATTACCATGATATATATATATATATATATATACACACACACAAAATATTAGACTCCACAAGCAAAATATAAAAGGATTCAGTCGAAACAAAAAGTTAATTGGATAAAAAAAGTTTACATAAATATCTGTTTACATAAATATGTAAATATCTATACATACTTATAACCATCTAGTCTCATTAGAAAAATAGAGATTACAACATTTTGAAATTAAAAGCATTACTATGACCAAATGATTTCATTTTGCCACTGGCGACTTCAAGTTTATTAGTTCATCAGACCTTGTTGCAAATGAGGATTGTGACCAAGTAAAATATTTCTTTAAAACAGCTCATGAAGTCCAGTCGAGCTTTTCAGACTACTAATTTTTAACCAAATAAACAGTCATCATTCCATTAAGAAACTTTTAGATTGGAACACATTGGCCACCATAGCTTTTCAATCAACAGGCGACACAGGTTCTTAGGCAGTCAATATTAATATACTACGTGTTATTGACGAGGATGACAGCGCTGGCCCTAGAGGGAGATCAATACTCCCTAAGATCTCAAAAAGTCGAGTGTGAGCGTGGGAGAGCGTCGGCTTGTTTGGAGCAGTGTGGGAAATTTGTCTAGACTCAAAGCATGGCATAAATAACAGAGCAATGTCATAACAAATATCTCAAGGAGCTGAGATATATCTGGCATTTTGGAATAGAAAGGAAACAACACTACACGGTTTAATGCAGAGAATAATGACCACAAACAAATTCGTCATTTGCTTTTTTCCCCCCCAGAAACATCTGAGCCTACTTGGATCACGTTTTCGCAAAGTAACTTTTTCCTTTCTTCCCTCACTTCAAAACCGTTCCTCAACCCTGCTGCCTTTCATTCCCTTCCTTTTTAATGACCATCCACGCCGATGTTAGCACGGTTGGGGCGAATGAAAGAGAAGTTTATGGAGATCTGCTGAGATTTATGAGCTGATAATGACCTGCCATGTGACGTCTTGGGCTGACCGTGATTGGGTGAGCAGCCACAGGAAGTCTAGCACACTGTAAAAACCTTCTTAGTAGGACTGGCGCTGGCTGCAAGATGAGTCCATCTCATAGCAGCAAAAAGACCCACTTAACCAGGGAAATATTGTGTTTGGCATGACAAGGAGTGTTTGCCCAGTTCAGCACAGCAGCTGTGGAACAGACAGGCAACACAAATGTTTTGCAGTGCTGAGTCAAATAGCAGCAAAACTGTCCATCTTTGTTTTTAGTTTTTTTAAATGTGCTTTGTGTAGATATAGTCGTTTAAAACCGCACTATGACTTCTGGAGGAACTAATGCTCTGAAAGAGAGTAAAAGCTATGCTAAGCTAAACATTCTTAAAGTATTAGTTCACTTCTGAATGAAAATTTCCGGATAATTTACTCACCCCCATGTCATCCAAGATGTTCGTGTCTTTCTTTCTTCATTCAAAAAGAGAACAAGGTTTTTGAGGAAAACATTCCAGGATTTTTCTCCATATAGTGGACTTCAGTGGGGTTCACCGGGCAGAAGGTCCAAATTACAGTTTCAATGCAGCTTCAAAGCTCTCTACACAATCCCAGTCAAGGAATAAGGGTCTTATCTAGTGAAACGACCGGTCATTTCTAAAAAATAAAATAAAAATGTATATACTTTTTAACCACAAATGCTTGTCTTGCACTAGCTCTGCGATCCGCCACGTGTTACATAATCACGTTGGAAAGGTCACACGTGATGTAGGTGGAAGTGCCAATCCAGTGTCTACAAAGCCAACGTGCAAAGATTAAGCCAAATGCCCTTCACAAAAAAAAGGTAAAACAACAATATCGGATGATTTTGAAGTGACCTTTCAACGTAATGCCTGGCGGATCGTAGAGAAGTGCAAGATGAGCATTTGTGGTTAAAAAGTATATATATTTTTATCTTTTTTAGAAAATGGCCGATCGTTTCACTAGATAAGACCCTTATTCCTCATCCGGGATCGTGTAGAGCCCTTTGAAGCTGCACTGAAACTGCAATTTGGATCTTCAACCCAGTGAACCCCACTGAAGTCCTCTATATGGAGAAAAATCCTGGAATGTTTTCCTCAAAAACCTTAATTTCTTTTAGACTGAAGAAAGAAAGACATGAACATCTTGGGTGACATGGGGGTGAGTAAATTATCCGGAAATTTTAATTCTGAAGTGAACTAATCCTTTAAGGAGTTTTTAAGATTTTTTTTGGTTCATATCACACAATTTGTTTTGTATTAACAAGTACATTTAAAAAGACAAATCAGTGCGGTTAACATCTATGCTAACCGCACTAGCCATATAGCAATTTACTATTTCCTATTCAAAGTTCAGTGACATGCTCAGTGCACTTAACAGGGTGAACAAAGAACCATGTAATTGTCTTACGCAAGACCCTGTGGGGAATCGGTCTTAAATAGAAAACAGGGCTTGGTGTAAATTTAAGGTTTTCCAGACTCCCGTTCCCCAAACTAGCCTGAGGAAACAGATGCTAATAGTGAGAGCAGGGCGGCAGATAAAGAATTCCACCCCCCAAAAAATGCAAGTTATACAAAAATATTGTCAAAGACAAAAAAGAATTTTGGCAGTGCAGCCAAAATATTAAAAGCACATGATTTGACTGAAAAAAAAAAAAAAAAAAAAAAAAAAAAAAAAAAACGTTGAAATATTTCATATATTTATTTATTTATTTTAAATATAAAAAGTGAAACTAATAGTAATATTACACTGAAATTCACACACACACACACACACACACACACACACACACACGCTGGTATATGTGGTTTACGGGGACTCTCCACAGACATAATGGTTTTTATACTGTACAAACTGTATATTCCATCCCCCTACACTACCCCTACCACTAAACCTACCCATCACAGAAAACATTCTGCATTTTTTGAATTTTAAAATAATAATAATAATAATAATAATGTTTAGTATTTTTTTAAGCCATTGGGTTTATGAGGACACAGGAAGTGTTATTACATTGTAATACCCATGTCATTATACACATTTGTGTCCTCATAAACCACATATGCCAGAACACACACGCACACACACACACACACGCATTAGTTTTTGTGAATTGTGGGGACATTCCATAGGCGTAATGGTTTTTATACTGTACAAACTGTATTTTCTATCCCCCTACACTACCCCTACCCATCATAGAAAACTGTGCACATTTTTACTTTCTCAAAAAAAACTCATTCTGTATGATTTATAAGCCTTTTGAAAAATGGGGACATGGGGTAATGTCCTCATAAGTCACCCTCTCCTTGTAATACCTATGTCATACCCATGTCATTATACAAATTTGTGTCCTTATATGTCACAAAAACATGCACACCCACACACACACACAGACACACACACACACACACACACACACACACACACACACACACACACACACACACACATATTATTCAGTCTTCCATTTATCACCATAGATTTTTTTTCTTTTAATGTAGAATATAAGAAAGTGCAACTAATTAACTCTATGGCTGTGTGATATCAAAAAATTTGCTTAGAAGTTCATTTTTATTTATTAATTATAATTAGGACACATACATCTGTGGGCACAAAATAAAAGTCACCCACATTTTACTTAATGAATACGAATATGAGCACATCCCTTGTGACCTAATTAAACCGAATCCTCAGAGACACCTGTGCAGGGACAATACTTGTTCAATAAGCTAATTAGCTGCAAATTAAAAAGCTATTTGCTGTATAAGAGGTGATAAGATTCAAGAGGCAGCAAAAAAGCTTTAGGCGTGCATTTATTTATTTATTAAATTCTCTATATCTATAAAAGAAAAGCATTTGACTTCGGGTTCAGCTAAACATGACGACTGTCACATTTTAAATAGTTTTTAAAGAAGGTGTAAAGATTTATTCTACTAATGAACTGGAAAGATTTAAATGCAGACTTCTTTATGCTGTAAGTTTAAAATAATCACACTGGATGTGTATGTCATTTTTTCTTCATGAACGCACCCGTTGCCTGTGCTTACGGAAATTAAAACAAGTAGCATGAGATGAATTTATAAATACACTGTCATTATAGTTTACCCACGCTCTAATCATGTAGCTACAGCAGTATGGGCAGCAGATAAAATGAACTTTGTCAAAAAGTCTTCTGGTATAAAATAGCAAAAAACTGCTTCTGACAGGTCTGCTTTGTGAAGCTTATGAAACGTAATGACAACTAACCACAAAACATTTAAAACATGTCTTCCTCTCACCATGTTACCTCATTTTGCTGCATACAAACTACAACCTCAAGAACAATTATCATTCAGTGGGCTACTCTCTCATGTTCAAAAGATAAGCCAGTCATTTATCCATAGCAACGCGCCAGAGTGCCGTCTTTTGGTGCAATCTGCACTACCTCCCTTGGAGAGGCTCATTCTGTATTTCATATATCAGAGAAAATTGCATTAAGGATGTGTGTGCCGGCAGTGCGCTGTCAAGAAGAGTAGCACTTGTTTTCACTGGCCTCGTCAGCCTGCGAGAGCACAATGTGCAGCTTTGGTCTAATGCAATCAAGCTCCCGCAAGTCAAAACAAAGCAGATGCAGCTCTGAAAAAGACTTGCCGAGCACAGAGGAAGTGGATGAGGAAGGTGGCAGAGAGGAGAAAAAGCAGATATGGCATCTCTGAGAGTAAATGCAGCAGGGTCTTTAGCAAGCCTGCTCGGCATTACCCATAATGCACTTCTCTGCAGTGAGCTGGTAAACAGCTGGAAGGCAGAAAGTGTCTGAGTGTAAGGAAAAAGTCTTCTCCAATGCCTTTTGATTTTAAGTTGTAACAAAATTGACTAAAATGTAATTACAAATATATTTAAAGAAAAAAAATACATAAAAGATTTGAATAAGTAATTAAAAGGTATGCGGTAATAAATAAATAAGGAGAGAGGGAGAGAGAGGGAGGGAGAGAGAGAGAGAACTGGCAAATCAACATATAACTGAACTTCTATATTTACATATTATATAAGTTATGTAAAAATGAGAACTCATGAGAACATTTTGACTGATACATGGGGATTCATATTTGGCGAGATAATTGTGTGAACGCAAGTCCAGTCAACTAGAATTATGTTCGCTTGAACAATCAGACATTCATAACAAGAGATTTGCACAACTCAGGTAATTATGTTTGCTGTCAGTTCTCCACTCTACCTCGCTAGCCCACTCGAAAAGATCCGTTGGAGACACTTCATCTAATTTCCTGTCAAAGCTGGTCGAAAGAAGTGGAATAACGTGGCATCGCAGCAGAGAGTTGGCGTGGTTGCGCTCGGTGCGGGTCTAGGGTATGATGGCTTCGCATTAGCACGCGCCAATTAATAGCTGCGAGCGAGACGGCTTCCCCTTTCTATCAGCCACCTGTCCGTCAAAAAGGAAATAATCATTAGATTCTAATAAATCTGTCCGCCATGTCAATGTAGCTGCCATGCAAAAATGTGCTAGTCTTAGCCCCGGGGCGCCCAGAGACCTGTTTTTTCGTTATTCGCTGTACAGTTGAATGCACACACTATTGGTGGAATAACTTCAGGTGTGTATTGTAGGTGGGGTTGAGAGGGGAATTATGGTACATATCAAACAGGGATATTTCGGCAGTTCTCCACAATGCTGCCCATCACCACAGTGCTGCAGGGCATTCTCACCAGTATGACTGGCAGCTGTTTCCTGCCGGGTAGGTCATGTGACCATGGCTCATGAAACGGCGGTGCATGGATTGCGTGTCTGGGGCTTTGGGAGTTGTGTGAGAATGGCAGGTAAGAATTTAAGGGTGTGTTCAGAAGAAACGGCAGCCCAACACGTGTTTTCCCAGAAATGTTTGCAATGCAAGATGGCAATATTTGCTTTTTGGGTTTATTAAATTTATGCATGTATAAGTAGTCAGTAACTGTACATAACTGGATTGGGTGCCATGCAAAACTGAATCGAGAATTCTGTTTAAATTCAAATTCAATCCCCAAATTTAAACTGAGTTAGCAGGATGCAAACAGGATGCAAAATTGCAATTCGAATTTTAATGTAAGGAAGTGGAATTTAAGTTTATTGAAATTTAAAGAAATTCATATATCTAATTTATAACTTGGTCAAAAGAAACTTTGAATGAATGCTGGATTGATAAAGCCTTTTTGAATCTTGACATGGATGGATGGATGGATGGATGGATGGATGGATGGATGCATGGACGGACGGACGGACGGACGGACGGACAGACAGATAGACAGACATTCCAGTTCAAATTCCAAATCAACTTCCTGTGGGGTGTGGCCAATTCAAATTCACACTCATGAATTCAAAGTGAGCCAATTCTTTAGTTCTGAATTTTCCTCAAGCCTGCTGCATGGATGAACACACATTTTGGTAACATTGAGGGGGAAAAAGAACAGGAACTGAACAAAGCATATTCAACACAAAGCCAAAAAAGCCGCCTACCTCATTATCTACAATAACACACACTCCCCTCCTACGCACATTCGCCCCCAAGGCTGCACACCCCTCCATACATTATTGAACAAAGGCAGGGGTCTTCACAGCAAGGGACTCGGGAGGGAGGTTAAAGCCCTGTTTTTGTTTCAGCAGCACTGAACCTTCAGAGGTTAGAGCCCCAGGTTGGCCAAGGACATGCGTCAGGACGGCCGCAGGCCTGTGAACTCCTGCTAATGAAGGCAGCTCAAGCTGGTAAACAGCACAGGGTGGATGTCACAAGCATACATTACAATACATCACTGTCTTTCTCAGGCCAGGGGGTTTCCTCTGCCCACCTGGTGCCACGCTGACATGTTCAGGGACTGCAGCGCTGTTGGAGGAGACATTTTAAACAGATATAGCTGTTGCTGAATGCGGAAAGGGTAAGAATTATAGCTAAGGTTAATCCCAGTCTTACACAGCCAACGGCATTAGATCTTGTCCACAATCTTATTCCGGCCATGAACCATCCACTTAGACAGTCTCCACAACACGGTTGTCAAGAAAAGCCAGAACAATATAGAGGAATAGTCTTCTAGCCTGCAGTTTTAGAAATAATTCGGAAACGAGGATAAGAGTGGATAAGGAAGAGAGATAGCTATAGAAAGAGATACGCTCAGACAGGAATGTGGTTGTTTTCAGGTCAGTGAGCTTGTGAGATGTAAACGTAAGCAAATGAGTGCATGAGAAAGAGAGAATGTGACAACCTGATGAAGGTATAGAGTAGCTGGAGAGGAGAAATGGAGGCAGAAAAGCAGATTACCTTTAAAGCATACAAACCTAAGATTATGAAATCTGTGAGTGTACTTAATATATAAAGTCCTCTCTATCTAAAACCAGATTAAAGATATTGAGAGATAATACCAGAAAGAAAACAGTGACCATCCTAAATGTATTTGTTGATGAGGATGGCTGTTTGAGGTTGAATTAGACAAGTCTGATTTGTTTGTAATTTGAATTAATTTAATTAATTGTGTATATATATATATATATATATATATATATATATACATAGACAGACAGACAGATGACAGATAGATAGATAGATAGACAGAAAAATAGAAAGACATCAGACAGACAGACAGACAGACAGACAGATAGACAGACAGACAGAGATAGATAGATAGATAGATAGATAGATAGATAGATAGAAAAATAGAAAGTCATCAGACAGACAGACAGACAGACAGATAGATAGATAGATAGATAGAACGACAGACAGACAGATAGAACGACAGACAGACAGACAGACATCAGAAAGTTAGACAAAAAGATATACAGAAAAATAGAAAGACATCAGACAGACAGAGAGACAGAGAGATAGATAGATAGATAGATAGATAGATAGATAGATAGATAGATAGATAGATAGATAGACAGAAAAATAGAAAGACATCAGACAGACAGACAGACAGATAGATAGATAGATAGACATCAGACAGACAGACAGACAGACAGATAGACAGATAGATAGACAGATAGATAGACAGAAAAATAGAAAGTCATCAGACAGACAGACAGACAGACAGATAGATAGATAGATAGATAGACAGACAGACAGAAAAATAGAAAGACATCAGACAGACAGACAGACCGACAGATAGATAGATAGATAGATAGATAGATAGACATCATACATCAGACAGACAGACAGATAGACAGATAGATAGAACGACAGACAGACATCAGACATCAGACAGACAGATTGACAGACATCAGACAGTTAGACAAAAAGATAGACAGAAAAATAGAAAGACATCAGACAGACAGACAGATAGATAGACATCAGACAGACAGATAGACAGATAGTCAGATAGATAGATAGATAGATAGATAGATAGATAGATAGATAGATAGATTTTGTGCGTTTTGTACCTTTGAAAGATCCCTGAAGTTGCCGGGAATTGTCAGGTCCAGCTCTTCTGACTCATAGTTTGTAAGGACCCATGGGAAAACAGGATACTGGTTCAGATCATTGTATGTCCTTCCTGAAAGAGTAAAGGTATTTGAAATTAGTTCAAGGCAGGTGGGAAACATAGAGGTAATCCAACATGCAGCACTGCAGCTGTCGACCCAGAGTCATTTTGGTTCAAGTTATTTTTGCAGGGTTCATGACTACTGGTTACCGTGCTTTCCTCTCAGTGAAGGAGTGTGAGCAGACCCCTTCCTAGGACATCATAAATTCATAATATGATAATATCAGTGACATGGCTGCCTCGTTTATAAAAAAGGAAGAAACAAGTGTGTTGCGTGTAATGACAAACACCATATCCCACTGCAAGCTAAGATGATAACAACTACTCAGGTTTTCATAATAACATGTACAGTAACAGAGTTTTCAACAAGATGAACAGGCAGATGTTGGTGTGGTTGTCTGTCACAGCGCCTAATGACTGTATTACAGCAGTGGAGGTTTATAAAAGGTTTTCTTGGTTAAAGTTTCCTGAAAGTGAACATTGTGCGGTGAAGTTGTGGAGTGGGTGTAATTAAAGGCATGCAAATTCTTCCAGAAGATGACACCGTACCCTTGACACCCCTCCCTGTGGCACAGTCAGGCCTCTCCTCTGATTGGCCAGAGAGTTGTGGTAACCATGGAGACCTATACGAAGTATCCATGACGGAGCACATATGCGGCAATGCAATAGACGCCAGATGTGGCTTTGTCTTTTTCGCTTCCATTTCTCTCTCTTCATCTCTCCTTATCTCGCTCTCTCTTTCTGCCCTGCGTCTGTTTCCTTGCTGCTAGGAATATGGATTTCAGATGGTAAGAACTGTCACAGGAGATCCAATCATAAGAAGAAAGCTATAAAATGGCTTGTCTCTCTTCTAAATGCCCTATAATTTCTCTCAGATGACAGTCTTCATTGAGTATGATATGTTAAACTCGTAAAAAGCTATGGATGCAAAGTTTAAGTGGGCACAAAGAGGCAGTATATAGACTTTTTATGTTTTTGGGAGAAGTCTTGTGAAATATTGTGAATATTGTGATATATTATTACTAGGGGTGTAACGGTACATGTATTCGTCCCGAACCGTCACGGTACAGACGTCACGGTTCGGTTCATGCAGTATGACGACGAATACAGGTGATCCACACTCCAATCCAGAAGGGGGCGCGTTTTTTAGCTTAACCTATTTTTTAACCAGCATTAACCACCAATAATCGCAATAAGCTCTGTGTTTTTGTTACTTTTGTTAAGAAACAAAGTGCCATTTTTCAAACTCTGTCCATTTTATCACGAAATTCAAACATTACATGCCGTTTTGACGCTTTTTGATGTGGCGTGACAAACGGCAGCGCGGAGCACGAGTGAACGTGATCATCCCTTCCTCTTCACTACTACAGAATGAACATGAATGAACATGAAGGTATGTTGAAAGATACAGTACAACTTAGTGTTTCAACCACGGAAAGATGTCAGTAAAACAATTTGTAAACAATATGTCACGTAGTAGGCTATTATTACCTCAGAAAAGCCATTCAGTGTCCACAGCTTGTTAGTTCGCTAGAGAAATGAACTGTTTCACTAAATAAATGCACTATATTAGCCTATATATTAATTATATTTTACTTAACCTGTTCATTAATGTAAGGCCTAAATAAATCCATCATGAAAACAAGTTATGACAGCCACTGTGTTAATGATTATATTTCAACAACGAACTGAACAACGAACTATATATATATATATATATATATATATATATATATATATATATATTAAATACAGTACAGCAATTTATTCCTGTGATGGCAAAGCTGTATTTTCAGCATCATTACTCCAGTCTTCAGTGTCACATGATCCTTCAGAAATCAGTCTATTAATTTCTTTATTATTAATAATTAATTTATTTCTAATTTGTATTTTTCATTTATTCTCTCTCTTTATGTGTATACTGTATGTGTGTATATGCAAATTAAAAACAATATATAAAAATATAATTAAAAATACAATTGAATAAAATATATATATATATATATATATATATATATATATGTGTGTGTGTGTGTGTGTGTGTGTGTATGTGTGTGTGTGTGTATATATATATATACATACATATATATATATATATGACCCTGGACCACATAACCAGTCATAAGTCGCACGGGTATATTTGTAGCAATAGCCAACAACACATTGTATGGGTCAAAATTATTGATTTTTCTTTTATGCCAAAAATCAAGTAAAGATCATGTTCCATGAAGATATTTTGTAAATTTCCTACCGTAAATATCTCAAACATGTATTTTTGTGAGTGGATATGCATTGCTAAGGACTTCATTTGGACAACTTTAAAGGCGATTTTCTCAATATTTTGATTTTTTTTGCACCCTTAGATTCCAGATTTTCAAATAGTTGTATCTCGGCCAAATACAGCTTTTAGATGATGTATAAATCTCGATTTCAAAAAATTGACATATATTGAAGAATTGATATATATACAGTCAAACCAAAAATTATTCAGACATTTTTTATATTTTTGATATATTTTTACTAGTGGGTGCAGGACACTATAGTTAATTTATGTACCTGAGGATAGCAAAATAAAGTAAACTGTGACATATTATACCCAAAAAATTTTCATACAGTGGACTACCAGTAAAATTGATAAAAATTCGGGACCAAAAATTATTTAGACACTTTGACCTGACCATGTTTTGCTTAAGTATTATCTGACATAATTAACATTATTTTTTTCTGACACAGTTAGATCTTGTCATATTTTATTACCATTTTTTTTTTTTTAGAGTATAGTGAATAAACTGTATTAATGAATGAAATGTGTCTTTTCAATGCACACACACACACACACACACACACACACACACAAAAAAAAAAAAAAAAAAAAAAAAACTAAAAAATGATTTTTGGAAAATTCCAATTTGATATATAGCCCTGTAAACCCTCTATGAGACATTGCAAAGGTGCTGGCATGATTTGTACTTGCTGTGTGGACAGAAAAGTTTCCAGACTCGTCTGGCTACCGCTGTGATCCGGAGCTGTAAGGACGCCACTAAAGTCTGGTTATGTTGATATACAGAATCTCTCAGAGAAGAGTACAGTAGGGCTATTCTATATATAGGGCTTTCCTGTGGAGCTCTGGGAGGGCACAAAGTAAACCTGATCCTGACCTTAGTCAAAAGGTTAAAATCCTCCAAAGCGATACTAACCCACAGTGGCATCTCAATTCAGAAAACTGACTGAGAATAGCAGGAAAGCATGTGTGAAGGGTGTGGAGAGTTTTAGGATGTGGGCTTTGGTTCTGGGTTCTCCAGGCCTGTCATGATGGTTGGAGATGATAGTGTGTGTGGGCTAATTACCAGACTCATCACAAATAGCTGTCATTAATCTTCCTCTTAAACAGCCACCTCTTAGAGAGAGTACAGATAAAACACTTTCATGACTTATAAAGCCCTCAAGTGGTTTTATACAATATGAGCAGTTCAGTTTTAATGCTGTTAATTAAACATGCCATTACTTAGTCCGTTGCTATTATTGCGATAAACGTAATATTATTACTGATTATTTAAAGTAACAATGCTAAAAAAAAGTCAGTATTTTTTTTTCTTATACCTGTTTGGTTTTTTCTATCAACACAATACATTTATACGCGCATAAAAATAATAATCAATGCAAAACACTGGTGTTGTCAGAACTGCAAACTAGTTGTTAGGCTGCAATTGATAGAAAAATAAAATAAAATAAATAATAAAAAAACAAAAAAAACAAAATAAAAATAAAAAAAATAAAACAAAACAAAACAAAATAATAAAATAAAACAAAATAAAATAATAAAATAAAACAAAAAATAAAATAAAATAAAATAATAAAATAAAAAATAAAATAAAATAAAATAAAATAAAATAAAATAAAATAAAATAAAATAAAATAAAATAAAATAAAAATAGTGTTCTGGTATTCTGATACTTGCACTGACATTAAACAAATTCATCCCTAACCCTGAGTGTAATGATCTTGAGATATTCTGGGTCTAGGATGAGGTAGACTTGATTAACCAGGTTAATGCCACACGGTGAAGTGGGGCCGAGAGGAGGAAAAAGGTTGAGATGAGGGGAGGTTGAGCTGACAGGACCGAGGCCCGGGTGGAAGATGTTAATATCACCGCAATAGTGTTTAATTAGGAGCGGACCGGCTTCACATTAACACCCTTCTCTCTCTCCTGTCGGTGGGCCCGGGCTTCACTGACACCTCTGTCAGCACAGGTCATTACCACTCCTGCCTTTAATGAATTTTACCCCATTCCAACTCTGCCTTACATCTAATTAGCTGACAATAATGTTTCGAACTCAAGCTGGAGCTAAATATAAATATGCATGAATATGCAGCGCGAGCAGGGATGACACATTTCAGTGTCAAGAGGAGGTGTGTGTGCGCGAATTCTCACTAGTTCACATCAGAGACTTTGCAACAGAATATTTCAACTCTGCACACACTCACAGAGACACGCTAATTATCCCAAAGAGTCCACGGTTCTTGCTTTTGCGCAACAATAGAGCGTCTGAGTATAAGAGAAAATATAGCTAAATAAATAATGAGGGAAAAGACAGTAAATTTCTGTCAGAGAGTCTTTTTGTTTGAAAAAAGAAACTGATAATAACATTTAAACAAAATAAAATGCATATATTTTTAAAATAATAATTTGCTGGCAACCTACATGTCTAACCAAAAGATTCTAGACAATGTATTTTAAAAACACAAAGCTGACGTGATTGCAAATGGTCCAAAATGATTTTGTTTAAATGATTGGTTAACACTGACAAGCAAAAAAAAAATTCTGACCTGCAATGGTATTGAGAAACATCAGGTACTCAAAGTTCGAGATCTCCCGTCTTTGCCAGCGTTGAGTCATATTAGAGGACTTGAAGAGCTGACGAGGGGTGGCCAAAGAAATCCGCCTGCAAAAAAAAGCACAAAACTTCACCAATAAGCAGGGCTCAAGTCCAGCTCGACATTTGCTTTCATTTACTTTGATTATTGTGGACTTGGCTTGTTCTGCAAATGGATTATAACTCAAAATATGACATTGTAACATTTAGCTTCCAAAAAAAGACAAAAGAGTACACCAGCTCACACACGCAAGGCTGTCACGCTCTTTACTGTGGTGTGTAATGAATGCATCAGATCCAGCAAAAGAGATTCTTTGCAGATGACCATAATGTGCCTTTGCTCTTGAAGTATATGCAGCACACATGCTAAAAATATGAGAACAACAGAGAATTCTGGTGCAGTGCCTAAATCGGACCTCTCTCAGGGATTCTCATCCACGTGCAGGACTTATATGTTTCATTTTCTTTTTTGTTTCATGTTTTTATCCTCCTATGTGTGTGTTTTTTTTAATAATTCTGAGCAAGAGAATGAAGTACTTATTATTAGCCATGATACTAGAAATACATTGCTGAACATAATGAATCATTAATTGACAGATTTTCAAAATTAAATGCACTCACAGTTATCCGGGGTAGTGTGACATACATTCCGTAAGCTTATTTATTGATACAGACCACTTTAGTATACCACACTACCCCAGATAAGTGTGTATATAGATATACACCGATGAGCCAAAACATTATGACCACCTGCTTAACATGCTGTTGGTCTCTGTGCACTACCAAAACAGGGCCAACCTGCCGAGGCATGGACTCTACAAGAGCCCTGAAGGTGTGCTGTGGTATCTGCCACCAAGACGTTAGCAGCAGATCCTTCAAGTCCTGTAGGTTGCAAGGTGGATCAAACATGTTGGTCCAGCATATCCCACAGATGCTCAACTGGATTGGAGGCCAGGGAAGCACTTTCAGCTCTTCATTATATTCCTCAAATCATTCTTGAACAATGTGTTGTGTGGCAGGGTGCATTATCCTGCTGAAAGAGGCCACTTCCACCAGGGAACACCATTGTCATGAAGGGGGTACCTGGTCTGCAACAACGTTTAGGTAGGTGGCATATGTCAAATTTAGGTCCACATGAATGGCCGGACACAGGGTTTCCCAGCAGAACATTGCCCAGAGCATCACACTCCCTCCACCAGTCGCACAGTCCTGGTGCCATCACTTCCCCAGGTAAACGGCACACATGTACACGGCCGTCCACGTGATGTAAAAGAAAACGGGACTCATCAGAACAGGTGACCATCTTCCACTGCTCCATGTGCCCATTATTGTAGGCGCTTTTGACGGTGGACAGGGGTCATTATAGTCACTCTGATTGGTCTGCGGCTACATAGCCCCATACGCAGCAGAGTAGTGTGTTGTGACACATTCCTCCCATAACCATCATTTAAATTTTGTGTGATTTGCGCCACAGTAGACCTTCTGTTGGCTTGGAGCCTTCATTGCCCTCGTGTATCGATGAGCCTTGGTTGCCCAACACCCTTTCGCCAGTGGTTTGTCCCTCCTCGGACCACTGCTGACCAGGAGCAACCCAAAAGCCTTCCCGTTTCAGAGATACTCTGACCCAGTTGCCTTTCCATAACAATCTGGCCCTTGTCAAAGTCCCTCAGATCCCATTTCTCATGAATCCAACACGTTGATTACGATAACTGATTGTTTGCTTACCATCTAATCTGATGTGGCCTTAAGATGATTAGTCTCAGCCTCAGACGTCATGCCCATGGACCGTTGGCTGAATGTCTGATGCATATGGCGCACAAAATTGGAAACACTTCACAAGTTTTATAGTCATCATCTTATTGGTTCAATTCAACAGGATTTCTGGGAGAAGCAAAGATGCCGTGAAGCCAAACCCCCACCATGGAAGAAGAAAGCCATTGTGTTTACAACTGTGACAATGAGCACTTTTCAGGATCAACTAAATGCTGGATTTTCAAAAGTATGTGAAGTATGTAAAGTTCGCAGCATGGACTCTTTAAAATACCTCCAAGAGTTTTACACAATGGTCTGTTATTGTTGGGACATCGACGTTACATTTTCACGCCCCTAAACATGACGCGGAACAAAATGAACTGTGATTTGTTGCTTTACATGTCAGTCAGATGGCCACTGGGTGGTCCTTGGCCAATGAAAGCAGCTATGGAGTCCAGACCTTCTGCCATCAACCTGAAGGACTGGCAACGTGAGACTAGGAGATGATCAACCATATTCGCTTCACCTGTGACTGGTCATAGTGTTTTGGCTCATCAGTGTATGTCCTTATTTGCTATATGTTAGTTTTGTACACTTGTGTACATATCTACACTTATTGTGACTAGCATGGACTTTACTTGAAAAACACTAAAGAATATGGGTTTATTTGGTAGGTTCAGTCAGGGACAAACATGCAAAAACACCCATGCCGCAAGTAACTACCTCTACCTCAAAGTATTCCAAATAGTTACACAGCAAAGGAGTACACTCAGGATCAATCGTTTCTGACATTTGATGTGGTCATCATGCTAGACTTTTAAACAAAATAAAGACAAAGTAAACATTGTTTTGAACAATATTTTGAATGGCAACCACGTGCAGGTGTTTCAGAGAACTAGAAACAGACTTGCCTGGCCTGTGGAAGGCCGTAACTTGTGCCGACGCCTACGCGAGGAAGACTGTAGACCACCTTCTTCACTGTGGCCTGATCGGGGAAGTTAAACATGACGGACGCTGAGGGAGGCAAAGACGTCACATGTTAAACAAAGGCCTACAGTAGAGTACATCCAAATATGAGTAAACATTTCCACAAACAGAACAGGTAAACAAATGCTGCTTAGCAATCGTTCAGTCTCACACTATTCTCAATTTTGAGGACATAAATTATTATATAAAGAAAAGAGCTGACAAATCTCCAAAGTTAGCAGAGGTCTGTTACTCTATAGGGCCCTTGGGGAGCTACTTTTCTGCACTATAATGACAAAACTCTTTAACTATGCCAGCAATGAATCTGAGAAAAGCTTAAAAGCCTTTTGATTGATTTTTGATTGATTTATCAATTTTCACATGTTTTTCTTCTGAGTAGTTCAGCCAAACCTGTCTGTCAAAGGACAAATCACATAGTCTAGGAGATCAGATTTTGGTCTATTTTAATTTTGACTTAAATGTGCAGATATTTTGTACTTTAAACTTTTGTAGTTTAGTATAGCCTACTTATTAGGCATGTAGAGGTGGATTTATCCATAAAAAAAGGGTCCTGGTTCCTGTGAATTCTATCAATGGTCCTGTACTGCAAACTATTAAAAGAACTAGCATGAATTTCCAACTAATCTTAACAAATTGAACCTTATTGTAAAGTGTTACCCATAAAACCTGGTCATCCAGTGTGGTCTTTTTGGAGCTGGTTGACCAAGCATGTTTTGCTGGTTTAGAAAGTTATGAAAACTCAGGATTTGCTGCAGGACAGAGATCTAGAGCACTAGATGCTTTGAGTGATCATTGTTTTTGTATTCATAAAGTGGAAAACACATAGGACAGATTTACTTCTGTTGGCCATGAAGATCTCCAGTGCCGTGTTCTGAAGCAGGAAGCGTCGGGTGAACACTGCTCGGATCTCGCTGAACATCCATTTGCCGTGAAGCCCCTCAGAGTAGACCAGCACCTACGCACAGGCGAAAGGAAAGAGATTCGTTAACTGAACTGCAATCCAACAGATTTTCCAGACTGTTTTCAATACGGTGTCACACATGTTATGATCGTTGCTCGGGAAGCACATTCCGTAGTTGCAGTTTGATTGTCACTCCAATCATCATGCCATGAAGCCACTTTTACGGAGCACTGCGAAACATTCCATTCCCGTCAAAAATGTTGGCTGGCATCCAGTGAGTGACAGGCCAGGCTTTGATTATCTCGAAATGGAGGCGTCTCTAAAAAGATGCAATACGCTGCTTTCTGTTGATGATGCAAAGGGCCATCTTTCCACCTTTCCTCTATTTTGTTTGACACGTCTATCTCTTGTGGGGCCGGCACTCTCACCGTGCTGTTGGAACACAGTCCCTACGGGGGTAAGGCGGCTGTAAATAATCCATACTAACACAGGGCTGGGGCAAGAGGGGGATCATTAGTGAGTTTCTCCTCGGAGACCCCCAGGGACCTTGGAGGCTGGATCAAGAGCTTCATCCTGACAAGTGAGAATGAGCCAAACTCCATTCCCCACCTACCACTTTAACGGACCAAGAGGTATACTCAACACACACACACAAACATATGTGTACACACTGACGTTCTTCAAGCCTAAAAAAGAGAATGCCTAGTGGCACATAGATAAGAGCCCATTCTGGGAGGGTACAAAGGTGAAGAAAGGTTTTGTGGTAGAGGAAATGTTTGGGACATTGTGTACAGTAACTGTGAATGGGAATCGGTTAAGGTTAGCACCTAAAGATAATTCATCTTTAGAGATACTGAAAGCCTCCACCAACCAGACTGGCCTTGCTTGATTTCTCCCCAGAATAAACGCTGACACAGAAGAGCCTCCTGTCACTTCAGAGGCTCTGGGGATCAATTAAAAATGGATAATATCAAAATGCTCACCATCCACCACTGTAGGTACCCTCACACCATACAAACCACCAACAACCAACGTTAGATATACAGATAGGCTCGCCCTGCCTGACACCTCAACAGACCTAAACTCAAAGAGCTGTCGTAGATACAGGTTGTGTGGAAAACAGCAGTTTAGTGGATAGGTATAGTTAAAAGAACCATTTAGGAGATTTGGCATTAGAAGTTCAATCACAATCCCACATGCTGAGAGAACAATGGAGAGAACAATAGTAGCTGTAAGAAAAAGATGAAGAGAAACAAAAAGGTTCAACAACCTGAAAAAACAAAACAAAAAAAACATAATAATAATAATATGCATTATTAATACAATAATGACAAACAAATTAATCATTAACCATAATTAAAATTACAATAACAACAATATTTAATAATAATAAAACAATAATAAAACAACAATCAATTAACCGACATAATAATAATAATAATAATAATAATAATTAATACAATAATGACAAACAAATGAACAATAAAAACAACAGTAAAAAAATTATAAAATCATTACAATAATAATATTTAATAATAATAACAATAATAAAACAATACTAAATTAACCAAAATAATAATAATAATAATAATAATAATAATAATATGCATTATTAATACAATAATGACAAACAAGTGAATAAAAACAACAATGAAACCAAAAATTATTACAATAATAATAACAATATTTAATAATAATAACAATAAAAAACAATACTAAATTAACCATAATAATAATAATAATAATAATAAACAATAATAAATTAACCAACATAATAATAATAATAATAATAATAATAATATGCATTATTAATACAATAATGACAAACAAATGAATCATAAAAACAACAAAAAGAAATTATTATAAATTTATTACAATAATAATAACAATATTTAATAATAATTACAATAAAAAACAATACTAAATCAACCAAAATAATAATAAACAATAATAAATTAACCAACATAATAACATGTTTTTAATAATAATGCTAAAACAATAATTACAACAATAATAAATATTATTAATATAATGCAAAAAAACTAAATCAATACGTAATAATACAACAAAAATTAATAAAAATGTTTATTAATAATAATAATAATAATAATAATAATAATAAAATAAATAAGTCAATTAAGTAGAAGTAGTTGTTTTACATCTGAACAAAATATGACAGGTGCTTGCCACCAGAAAAACAACAACAACAACAAAAACCCTATTAAAAAAAAACAATACAAGACCTCTTTGTGTTTCAGTGGACATATTCAAATTTATATGCATCTACACATGCCCTTGCCTGTCTCTTCCTGTGACAAAGCGCAGGCCAAAGGGTTAGCCGACAACAAAAGATACTGCTGGAGAAAAAGCGTCTCAAAATAGGTCACATCACATAAAAATTTGTCATAACAACAGAGCTGGCACATCAAACATCAACAAGCCAGTGCCCCTGTAGACACAGAGGTCTCTGACAAAGTGCAGTCGTTATTCTCTCCCGTCTTTTTGTTCTCATCGTGGAGAAACAGAGAGAATAAGAGAAAGAGAGCGAGAGAGAAGGACGGAGGCCCAGCTGTAAAAAATGGGGCTTAATGAACCTGTCTGGCTGGGCTGTCCGCTGCCTGTCAGAGGTGTCACAATGGTGACGAGTGTCAGGGACGAGCGGCCCCGGGTCCCAGACAGGCCTGCCAGCTGGAGGCTTCTGCCCCAATCTAATCACACCAGCAGCAGCCGAGCAGGAACAGGCTCCAGGCTTTTACCTCACTGCTCACGGCCTGTCAGCGCACACACAGGGGCCGCACAACTACCTAGCCCACATTTGGATGGTTATGTCTCTTGTATATGCAGCTGTTAGAGTTGTAAAAGGCTCCTAACAGATGCATATTAACATGTCTATTGCATCATGTCTATTGCATCAAATCCAACTGTTTTGTTGTCAATGCAATTTATAAATTTGGCTTCTGTAAATAAACACCGGGCCCCAATCGACAGCTGGCCCCACAATTCTTTTTATTTTGTTGGTGTTAACAGCCATTATTGAGCATGACATCCAAGCCAAATCTTTTTCACCATTCTTATTCTTCAAAGGACGCCCTGAACTGCCCGCCGAATGGAACGTTATGACAGGGGTGAATATATCAAAAAGATCCGTCATTTTTAAACCGGACACAATTTTTCACACAGCCCCTCGAGAGATGAGTGCAATCCCTCTCCATGTCAAATGTGTGCTGAGTCTGGCTGGGGATATAACAGCCAGCATGACTGATATGTTTATAAAGCCGGTCGTCTGTCGCACTGACAACCTGCCATCATAGCACCTCTGCTGGGCTCTCTGCAGATTTGTCTAATAGGCTTCCACTGCTGGGACTGAATGTGTGTGTGGAATGAGAGAGGGGAAAATGTGTCCAGAAAGTGAGAGCACTTGTCTCATCTCAAGAATGGTGAGACACTCCCTATGGTGCGTGAGAGAAAATGTATATATGAGCTAAAGAGGTTCAAACCCCACAGCCTAACAGTCATTTTATCCGCACATATTTAAAGGAACAGTGCACCCAAAATGAACATTCTTTCATCATTTACTAACCCAAATGTTGTTCCAAACCCATGTAGCTTTTATTTTTCTTCTGTGGAACACATTTGGAAAAATGTACATGATGCTTGTTCCAATGTCAAGCTCCAAAAAGAAAAGAAGAAGACTAGAGACATATGGACTATACATTTATGGTACTTTTATGGTGTTTTTTTTTAATAATAATAATATTTTAATATTATTATTTTAATCATTAATATTAATATTACTAATATAATAATAATAATAATAATAATAATAATAATAAATATGTTATATACTAAAAATAAATACTAATAAATGGGTCAATGACATGACGGTTCATTTTTATTTTATTTTTTTGTCCAAAGGCCTTAATAATAATAAAAAACAAAGATATGACATCCAAAGTATGTAAGGTAGTACAACTAGATCACTTTTATTGAATCCAAAAGGTTTAAATTATATTTTGCTACATATAAAGGTATTTTAAAGATTTTGAAGTGTCAAAAGGTCATTCGGTTTAACCGTCCAAAGGCATAGACATAGTGCAAAATGGTATTAAAATTATGTGTAGAAGTCGTTGCTTTGTTATGAGAAAGAATGTCCGGAAAAATGAATTTCATTGATGTCATTCGGAGTAACCAATATAAAGGGATCATTTTGGATCAGGTCATGCATTCAATTTCATGTGACAGGATGTGACATTATTCAGACACCTGCAAAGGACCACATGGTTGTGAAGCAAAGTTACAAACTCTCTTTTAACTATTTGGAAAATTCATGTTTTCACTTGCTCATACGCATGTCCCGAAACATCAGGTCATTCAGTACAACTGCTATAAAACAAAAATGTTGTAATATTTGAAAAACTTGTACTAAATATAAAATGTTTGATTTTCCTTTTGCTAGCTAGCTAGATATCAGCCTGTTAGCATTGTTTGAAAATATCGTCATTTGGTATAACCAAAAGTGTTATTCGGTAAAACCGAAATTTTGGTTAAACCGAATGACTTTTTTGGTGACAAATCTTGTACAAAATGACAAAAGCAGTGTTAATGGATTATAAAAACCACATAATCTCATTGTTAACACTTAATAAAACTTCAAAATTAATTATATCTCCATTAGGTTTTTTTCTACACTTTTAAAAACCTTATTCGTCAATGACCCAAATATTTTATAAATAAAAAATAATATAACATTTAAAACAAAACCAGACTGGTATACAATCTCAGTCTAACATTCACATGACTTTTTTTTAGTCAAACTATTCCTTTAGTCTGGCTGAAATTGAACTATTAAAGTGCCTTCAAACAATCTGTGAACATGTCTGACATGCAATACATTTCAAATTTTCTGAAGCCATTTTATAGATCAAAATCGTTATTCACCGAAAATTAATCTTGACTAGCTCTCAAATCTCATTTGCAATTCGGCATATTAAAACTTCATTCAGTTAAGAAACGCGAGAACCTTGGGTGAACCGATGACCATTTTTATATTTGGGCGGGCTGTTCTTTTAAAGAGATTAAACAGAAATTAACCAGACCTTTAAAACAATCACTGCCACTCAACGGCAGTAATGGACACATAAAGAAAAGGCTGACTGACTTTTGTTGCTTGTAAAAGGCCTTTACTGCATGCAGAGTACAGTGTGTCTGGTGTAAGGGGCAGCTGAGTTTGAAAGCAGACATGCTGTGGCACTGTAGTTGTAGAGAGGAAAGACCAGCACAGTATGTGACAGTCTTTACCAAAGGGCCTGTTTTTGAACAGGTGGGGGTCTGGACTGTTTACCGCCGGCTGTTGCTGGCTTCTGGCTTCAGGAGAAAAAGCACAGGATGACAAGGTGTGACTACTCCAGTCTGCCCACCATGTGTATGAATGTGTGTGTGTGTCACCTAGCCTTATTTCTGCCAAATTCATGCTTAGATACTTCTTCCTCAGAGCTGCTGTTGCCCTTTCAACCTTAATTTACATCACAAGGTAAGAAATTATAGCATTTTTGGTCAATATGTCTCCATACATTACTTCAAAAAATGACTTTTGAAGTGTTTGTAATCAAATATGCAAAGCTGTGTTCTAAGAATTGTTTCTTAAAGGCACACTATGTAAATTTTCGCCGCTAGAGGTCGCTTATTCAAAGCAAAGGTGTAGCTTGATTACGCCTTGATTTCATGGAATCATGGGATGTGTTGCCTTCACGTCTACAGCTGATGGAAAAGAATCGGGACGGGACTCAGGCAGAAATCATGTTCATGGGTGAGATTATTAACGTTACTGTAGTATGAAGCAGAGCAGGACCCGAGTGCTGTGCGAGCAGAAACGAGGTCGCTGGAGCGATTGCTAATGAGAGACGAGAGACGGCGGCTGCTATGAGACACTTAATGCACACTGCAAGAAGCTAGACTGATATTAGGCATGGTAAAACACGGTACTCACGGTAAATCAAGAAAACAAGATTTAAACAATAAGACTTAATGTGTTGAGCTATATAACATGATTAGTTTTCTGTCGATGAATGTATCCATCCAAACAGTTGCTCACCTGTCTAATAAAACACATAATATATTAAAGTGTCTTTGGTGTTTCCATGGTTTCTACAAAATAAAACCGGAAATCGAGGGTAATGTAAGTATGATGTCATTGATAGGCGACGCACGGATACGGTCCGTGTCCTGGTTAAAATTGCTTATTTCTCTGGATTTAAACATTCTTGGAAACATCTGGGATAATGTAAATACACAAGTCAACAAAATATATAACACTGTTCTAGTGGTTTTTGGATATTTTAAACTAAAAATCTTACATATTGTGCCTTTAGGCATCAAATTAGCATATCAGAATGATTTGTGAACGATATATAGGATGATTAAAAAAATGAATAAAAGGGGGAACAAGACTGAGATCTTTCAGCTTCGTGTTAATAAACAATAAAACCAAAGCATGATTTGTGAAATTCATTGATTCAAATCTCAATCTGTTTACCAGAAGTTTCTGTATATCCTTTTAAAAGATGAGAAACACTCATCTGAAGGGAAAACACACACACACACACACACACACACACACACACACACACATCAAAGGCTGCATTTCCCATCTGATCTCTCCTGTTTGTGACATGTGCTCTAAGGGGTGAAAATAAGCAAAATTTAAAATTCCTTCAGATTATCAGAAGCCTCTCATTGGACGCTCCTCACAGAATCCATTTTTCAGCCCCAGTAAAGGGGAATGGCTTCCAGAGCAGGTATCTACGGAAAGAGGATGTGGTTTTTGCATAATCACTGTCAACACACATTTAGGGTGTGCGAGAGCGTGTGTCGGGGTGACACGGTTTCAGTCGCGAAGCGAGACTGCGGTGATAAACGGATGAATATGAGCTCTGCTCGCTGCTCAGATCACTGCCTAATATGTCCAACCCAGTTTGTCAATAATGGTTTTGCTGCAAGGGCCGTATTTCAGGCATGCTCTTGAGGTTGTGCGTGCCATGAAAACAGATATGTTGGTCATGATGAAATCTTGTGGTTGAGCCATTTTGTTTTCCATTAAATATTGGTTTGCAGGGAAACGAGAAGCTCATTAAAAATCAAAATGGCTACAAAAGGAAACAATGAGCAGAAAGAGGCATATAAATGTCCCCGTAGGCACATATATACACACGTGGCTAACACTAATCTAGATAAACAGCTTGAGAGGGCTTGTGTTAAGGGCTTTTTAAAAAGACAGAGTGTAATTTTCTATGGGGTCCATTTGCTGAGCCCTCACTAATGGCCCTTCTTAAGAGACTCATCACGCTTAAGATGACTGGAATCGCACTGGCTTGATGAATAGCCTCTTCAGCCTGACAGAGAAAGCGCAAACAAAGCTCTGCACTCATCACATGGAAAAACAGTAAGGTGGAACTGAAAGAGATAAAGTACATGGCCAAAAATATGTGAAGATCCTCTACTGAATGAACAAGATCGGTTATACTAGGCGCTTAAAATCAAACAAAACACTAACAGTCTCTTCAGACTATATTTTTTTCTGTAGAATTGCACTTTCTGTTTCAGCATCAAAATGCACCTGAGCATAATAAGAGAGATCCAGAGATGATTTACTGAATCTTCTGTGGAAAAACTTCTGCACTAAGGCCAGACCTGAACATCTTTCGGTGCCTGCTCTCACTGATGCTTGTTAATTGGAGCAAATCCCTGCAGCCATGTTCCAACATCTAGTGGAAAACCATTCCAGATTTTTATTGCTGCAAATGGAGGACAAAGTCTCTATTAATGCCAGTGGTTTGGAAATCAACTGTTCAACAAGCACATATTGATGTAGTGTAACACTGTAC
Source organism: Mylopharyngodon piceus (assembly GCA_039654765.1). Lineage (NCBI taxonomy): Eukaryota > Metazoa > Chordata > Actinopteri > Cypriniformes > Xenocyprididae > Mylopharyngodon > Mylopharyngodon piceus. Next base: position 18,556,701 of record CM077447.1, read on the forward strand.
AAAAAGAATTGTTGGTTTAACTTAAGTAAGTTATCTGGTTGCCTTAAAATTTTGAGTTCACTGAAATTAAAAATTTAAGTTAATACAATGAAGGCGATTGGTTTAAACAACAGAAACTCAAAATATTATGTTATCTGAACTACATTAATTATCTAAGTTGATTTGACAAAAGAAAAAATGTTATGATAACAAATCATGACATTTTTTTTACAGTGTAGGTGATGCAATGTATATACAGTATTAGACAAAATGAATCTGGAAACAAGAGTATGAGGGGGCTGCGCGATACACAGTCTTTGCACCCTACGATTAACAAGACTTTCGACCAAACTCGGCTGTTGTGAACATAACACCTATTATTCTTTTCTCCTGGAATATCCACCCAAACCGCAAAGGCCTCCTCCCCAGTGCCAACAGATGCACTTTGAAGATTATCAGCCATGACACCTATACTACAGATCCTTTCAAAATAAAATAAAATAAAGTAAAATAAAATAAAATAAAATAAAACAAAATAAACATTATTTCTGCTAGAGTAACACAAAAAATATGCTGGCACAATAAGTAAAAAATATTAGCCGCTAGCACTAGAATGTGTATGCTAGGAAGTCTCTGCGTTGAGTGGGAGGGGTGTTGCTTTCATCCTCAGGGGTAAGTCAGAAGGAAACAGAGAAGGGTAATCTGGCTGTTGAGCATGGTAGATAATTTGCACTTGATCCCCTTGTAATTATATAGTTTAAATCTTTTTACCCTCGCTAATCCAGCGCCGCGTGGAGACGTTTTCCGGGCGGCGTTGAAGGGGCTGTTGGACAACCCTCGTCAACTTATGTCAAACGCTTCCTAGAGGATTTCGGGAGTGGGAGGAGAAGGCTGGTGTTGATATAATTATTTTGACTGTGTTTATTTCATGCGCACATGTACTTTGCATATCACTCCCCACCATGAGGAAGAGATGGAGGTGGAGGAAGTCTTGAAAGGAACAGGCTGGAGGGGGAACTAAATTCAGTTGATGGTAAAACCAAGTATTGCAGTTAATTCTCACAGTTAATTGCAATTTTTGCGTATCGCAATAATATCTTTTCAGAGTAATCATTAATCGATTACTAAATTAATACTAAAATGCCTGTTAAATGCAGATTAACTAAGAAGAATGTAAAAAAAAAAACAATCTTTTGTACCAAATCTAGTCATTTATTAAGATTTATGAAGAGTTTGCGCCAATTTAATAATAATCTAATTTTATTTTATAAAACAACCTTCACTTGGAGTTTTTAGACATTATTTGCTTTAAAATCTAGTCAATGCATGTTGTTTCAGACTTAATTACACAATTAAATCAGTAGATCATAATGTTGCAGTCAGACAAACACAAAATCTCCCCTGATGACCCGTAGTTGAAAGCTAAGCTGAAGCATGAGGGTGTGTTACGTACGTGTATGTGCTCTCGGTGGTATCCCTGCTGGCCAGCGGGACAGCGGGCCATCTTGCAAGCCTGCCAAAGCTGACAGCCTGTGACAATCTGCTTGGCGTGCGGCTATTTGACTAATTACACTGGATTACGGCATATTAATGCAAGCTGTTTTCTCCAGGGTTAGTGACCTAGACATGCTAGCTCCAATACACGCTAAGCACACAGGAAGAGAGATTTTTCTTTTGCAGAAAATGAAAATAGAAGTGGCTTCACTACCTTGTCTTAGCTCATCAGTGAAAGTGTATCTCAACTGGAGGCCTAAGTCATGCTGTCTCTTCTGAACCCCCATAAGGCCATTCCCATATAACAGAGGGAAATACAGAGATTAACATTTCCTTTTCTCTATCCCTGATTTGAAAAGGGAAATGCTTGTAATTTGAGTAAACAAAAGACAGCAAGTTCATTAAGTGATTTATTACTCATAAGAGTAAATGTTCCCCAAAGCTGGATCATAGGCATTTTCTCATTGATTGTGCTTTTGTGCTGAAATGAGATCTTGATTAATGGTGAAATGTCACATGGCAGATATTTGGTTATGTAGGATTAAAATCTTTATTTTCCAGTCATTTCCGCTTGAGAAACTATGGGATTGCTCAAAAACGAATCACTTGCTAGCATGTGTGTAAGACATATCTCTAAATCAATACTACTTGAAAGTGGAGTATGTATTTTTTTTTTTTTTTTTTTTTTTTGTGCAAAAATTGGCTGAGTGAGTGTGGTAAGATTTTTCATTGAGCCTTTTTGCAGGTTATAACTGTCCTTATAAGTGAGGCATTCATTCAATCGATTCGTTCAAAACACTGATATGTTTAGGAATGAAACAAGTGACTGCATTAATGGGTGAGCCACTGATTCCTTCCCTCAACTGATTTGTTTATGAGTGAATCATTGAATCATTCAATCAACTGATTCATTCTGCAGACACGCCACTACCATGTGTAGTGGCGTGACACTTAATATTTAGTAATATTATCAATTTGACTGCATTAACACTATCAGATGAGAACAAAAACTGAACTGAATTGATCTGGATGATGACACCACTGTTTTCTGTAAAGCTGCTTTATAGCTGATTTGATTTTGCTTCATAATTGACAAATATTGCAACATCGAAGGTTTACGAATCTTTTGTTTCGAATCAGTGGTTCGGAGCGCATATCAAACTGCCAAAGTCACGTGATTTCAGTAAACGAGGCTTCATTACGTCAAAAGTCGAAATTTCAATGGTTCACCACTGGGGGGCATGACTTTGGCAGTTTGATACGCGCTCCAAATCACTGATTCGAAACAAAAGATTCGTAAAGCTTCGAAGCTTCATAAAGCAGTGTTTTGAAATCGCTTCATAACATTAAGGTTGAACCACTGTAGTCACATGAACTGTTTTACATACGTCTTCAGTAGCTTTCTGGGCATTGAAAGTGTTAATTGTCTTGCTGTCAATGCAGGCCTCACTGAGCCATCAGATTTTATCAAAAATATCTTAATTTGTGTTCCGAAGATGAACGAAGGTCTTACGGGTGTAGAACGACATGAGGGTGAGTATTCATGTCTTCATTTTTGGGTGAACTAACCCTTTAAACTCATTTCATATAATAAAAAAAAAAGAAAAGAAAAGAAAAAAGAAACTTTACACAGTTATTGAACTGAACTGAACCAACACTTGAGTTGAATAATGACACTGTTGTCTTCTGTAGAATTTCTTTACTGCAGATTTTGAATTTGTCTCATATTTGATGAAGTTTGCGTCATTTTTATTTTAGATTAGATTTATGCTATGAAAACATTGCTGCGTTTGTTTGAGAATCCCGACCAGTTTGACGCAGCAACATTGACGGGACTATCAGTTTTCCCAACCAAGGAGGAAGTATTCAGAGAAACCTACTTGAGAAGAATCATTATTTTTACAGTTGCTGTCAGTAGAGGTACATAAACAACTTTTTTTTAAAAAAATATTTTTTTTAGTAGTCATCAGATGGTGAAATTCTTATTGGCAATCAAAGTTTCAAAGTAATGCATTCTCACAGTATCCACTGGGCCTGCTATCTATTCATATGCAATCGCCAAAGTAAGCACACACTGTGTCTGGGCCTCTGCTATCAACAAAAATGGAAGCCGAGACTTTAACAAAGGCAAAAGGGGAGAAATGAGGCGTACAATGAGTGTGTTTAGAACACAACGACTCTCCCGATTGTGCTAAACCAATCCCAGACTTGCAACAAAGAGAGACTGAAGCTTTGCTATTTGTATCCTCTCCTCTGGCTCAAGCGCAGTGTAATAATAGTCTTAAAGTAGGCATTGTAGGAATAGAATACTTGAGTGGCTTACACAGGCAGTCTTATGAAACATTTAGGCAACGGTTTCCAAGGGTCCAAGGAGGGTGGAAGAAAAGGTAACGCGGCAGAATGGTCTTCTAGCATTCTGCCGGCCTTATTGTACAGAAGTCACATCAAATTAACTCTGAGGGCCATTTGCAGGGCCTTTTTCTCTCTGCCGAGCTTTTCAGAACAGATTAAGCTATGAAAACTTCAGAATTACTAAAGCACCTATTAAGCATTATGCTCCGTCCTTTCTTCAGCTCTCCCTTTGAACACAATTGAATGCACTGGGGCGTTCAATAGACTCTGAGAGGAGAAAGACTGGAGTTATTGGGGAGGAAACATGATGACAGAAATATTTAAAAGATAAAAAAGACTGCCACAGAACTCATGGTGTCAAGATTTATAAATTGAAAAATTTGTTTACAAAAAACCTCTGCAGAGCTTAAAAATGTACATGAAAATTCTGGTTTGTGTGTTTATTTATTGCCAGTTAGACCGTTCATTATTCTCATCATCACTGGAGCTCAAACTATAAGCCACCATCAATCTTTAAGAGGTTTCAAAATAACATTTAAGTGTGTTTTTAACTGTGTATGGTAAAATTTGTTTTTCTTGTCCACTACCAAACTCTGCAGGGGACATGGGGCTAGAGCAGTTCAAAGCAGCATGGAAAGAGCATGAATAGTAATTGTACTTAACAGGATTGGAGAGGGCCCTGACGGTGGCTCTTGAGACGCAGGTCGTGTGGCGTTAAATGGCTGTCACCCACTCAAAGATCCCCAACTTGGGAAAAGCCCCCGCAATTCTTGAGCCCCAGAGCTCACATGCAATGTCAAGAACAGGGTCTCTGCAACTCCAGGCAAACTGAAATATGTTGTTCATTAAATCCTAAGGTCTTGGGTATCTAAACTTCAGGACGTATGGAATGCAGACTTGGGTTTCAACTAAATGTTATATAAATATGAAGTAAGGACATCTACTATAGGGGAATATAAGTGAGATATTGGTTGTTTTTTTGCCCCAGACTATAGGCTATAATGAGACCTCAAGGGGAATCTGCCTATTAAAACAGCAGGTATCTAACACCTGTCCAGAAAAAATTGCATTGACTATAGCCCTTTCAAAACATCCATACAAACAACATAACTTTAGTGCTGCCTAGCTTTTGCACTCAAACTTTTAAACAAAATTATCATTTCGGGGACATGTATGACTTGTATATGCACAAAGTTAATCAATTACTATGGAATAATCTTGCCCTTACCCCTAAAGACAATTTTTGGGTTTAGTGTTTACCTTCATGTATCTACTCTTCAGCACAATGGTAACCACAAAAACTTCAACATTACAGAAACTCTTTTAAATGTCAAACATAACAGTATTAAACACTAACAGGTCTTTTCCTTCACTAAAAATAAATAAATTAATATTTTATTTCAACATTTATTCTCCTTATCCAGTCTTATGCAAAGCATGCTGGGAACTAGAAATCCACTGCCTTTCTAAAGATATCAAGACAATTTCATTTAGTTACCACAACCTATTTTTTTTATTTATTTTTTTATGCCAATTAATGCAGAAATTTGAGTTTAAATTACAGATGATATTAAAGGGTTAGTTCACCCAAAAATGAAAATTATGTCATTAATTACTCACCCTCATGTCGTTCTACACCCGTAAGACCTTCGTTCATATTCGGAACACAAATTAAGATATTTTTGATAAAATCCGATGGCTCAGTGAGGCCTCCATTCCCAGCATTTCCTTTTTCAATGCCCATACAGCTACTAAAAACATATTTAAAACAGTTCATGTGACTACAGTGGTTCAACCTTAATATTATAAAGCAACGAGAATACTTTTTGTGCGGCAAAAATAACAAAATAGCGACTTTATGGGTGATTTCAAAACACTTGATTCATGAAGCTTTGAAGCTTTACAAATCATTTGTTTCGAATCAGTGGTTCGGAGCGCATATCAAACTGCCAAAGTCACGTGAACTATGGTAAAGACTAGAAGGGATACAGCTACGGACACTAGGCATGTGCACATTAATATTGGATCATTTAATTACTGTATTTGCATTATTGTAAGGGTAGGTTTAGGGTTGGGGTAGGTGTAGTCGTTAATAACACAATCTGATAAGTAGCAAATAAGTAGCAAATTAATTTACTGTTATTTTATCGTGAAATTTTGCCTCACTTCCGGCCGTTGTTGTATCCCTTCTAGACACAACCATGAACTATTGAAGCTTCAAAACACTTATGACGTAACGAAACCTCGTTTACTGAAATCATGTGATTTTGGCGCTCTTAACCACTGATTCAAAACAAATGATTCGTAAAGCTTCGAAGCTTCATGAAGCAGTGTTTAGAGATCGCCCATCACTAGATATTGTGGAATAAAGTCGCTATTTTGTTATTTTTGGTGCACAAAAAGTATTCTCGTCGCTTTATAATATTAAGGTTGAACCACTGTAGTCACATCAACTGTTTTAAATATGTTTTTAGTAGCTTTCTGGGTACTGAAAAAGGGAGTGTTATTGCTGGCGATGCAGGCCTCACTGAGCCATCGGATTTGATCAAAAATATCTTAATTTGTGTTCTGAAGATGAACGAAGGTCTTACGGGTGTGGAACAACATGAGGGTGAGTAATTATTGACATAATTTTCATTTTTGGGTGAACTAACCCTTTAAGATTATGTAATGATCAACATTATTATGTCAACAGAACTCAACAAATTAATGTTTGCAACTTAAAAGTTTTAATTAAAACAAAAAATTAGAATTTTTAAACTTGCAACCATGCATTTATTTAAGTTAAGTTTTGGTAACTGGTCCCCTGAATTACTTTTTAGAGTGAGGATTAGTAGTAGTACCTAGTTATTACCCAGTTATTGCAAATACTATAATAAGTACATAGTATGTACATGACTGTAAAAAAAAGTGCTACCATAATAATAATAATAATAATAATAATAATAATAATAATAATAATAACAATAACAATAATAATTAAATCAGTATTTCCTTTATGACATATTTTTCCAATTTAGGATGTTTCTGAATGTCTCCAAAGCTAAGTTTTGTCAGACTTGGGCTCACTTTTGGGGGATGTATGTAAACACCCACAATACTACAAAAACCTCTAGCATGAAGCCCCCTTAATTTGGTCCTTATCAAACCTCTAATTGGATTGCCAATGCTTGGAAGGAAAGATTCTAGGCCTTCTGCCTTTTATCCTTTTGTATTCCTATCAGCCACAAAATACCAAAACAATTGGATTGGGATCAAATGGACAGAGAACTTTTTTGTTCCCACAAACACAACAGGTTGACTAAAATCAGACCGGGCAAAAGCCTCAGCCCTCCGTTCGAAGGATGGGGAAATTTGAATTTCACAGGGTCTAAGTGACGTATCGAAACAAAGCTCCACACTGGCCATTGTTTGGCCTTTTACCAGTCAAGTCTTAAAACAGCAACATGCGGTGCACCATTCAAACCAGAAGTTCGGTTCAAACTTTGAGTGGCATTTTAGAAAGAACTGTCCTGAATATAACCCTTCAACTTTACTGGATCCAGACTAGAGGAATGAGCCATCGCACCTTGGTCGCGTCCTGTGTGATTGAGGAGTATCCCCTCATCTATTCAAATGCCAAAATAAACCCTCCCCTAGCACCAACATCAATCACGTTAATTACGCCAAACACCATAATAACAATAATTACAATAATATCTCATTAAGAAGGAGAGAGTGAATGACGGGGGAGAATTAATAGCAGGCAGGTGTATAACACGCTGCAATTATGGAGCCTGAAATTAGTTCATCGCCCAAAGGCAAACCGAGAAGAAAGAAATATACTCAGAGAGAGTGAGAGGGAGGGAGGGAGGAAGGGGAGGTGGAGAGAAAGTGGGAGTGAAGTTTCACTAGCTAAAAAGTATTAAATAAAAAGAGAATTGCAAATAAGCAAATAAAAATGTCTTAAATGTGTAAATTAGGGGGAATAAAAAAAGGAAAAAGAGAGGAGGGGGAAGGAAAAGCAGCTTTTCCTGGCAGAGTTGTGGGCACGGATGAAAAGGGAACGGCCCACCGTGATCAAGGGATCCACAGAGCTCTGCGGCAGCCATCAAGCCTGCACCTCTGCCGCCGACTGGCAGCTTCTCCTTCTCCTGTCAATCATTCATTACGCCAAGCCGGAGTCATAGAGGAAGCGCCTCCATGCCTTGACCTATCATATTACAGCTTCTGTAAACGGCTAATCCTCGTTCGTCAGATGGTGTCAACACCTCCGCCTGTTTTTGCGCGCACTCAGCTCACTCAGACAATTTGACACAATAATAAAATCGCTTGAATTTCAGCATAGTGTAGTGCTGAAGTCAGATCATATATATTTATATATATATATATATATATATATATATATATATATACACACACACACAGACACAGACACACAGAAGTTAATTTAAATTGTAATAATATTTCACAATATTACTATTCTTACTGTATTTTTCATTAAACAAATGAAAGCCTCTCAAATAGCTTGTTGCTTTTTTCTTTTTTTTTTTTTAAAAAAAAGTGGAAAATATGATAAAAAACAATATTCAATAAAGTTACATTATTATTAATAATAATTATTATTGTAACTAAATGTTACTGTTAATTGAACTTTGGTGTCTTTTATCATTGGCAATTGCAAATGTTTTTAAAAGAAATAAGCCAATATATACATATATTTGTAATTTTTACTTAATTTATCAATTTAAAAAAAAAAAAAAAAAATCTGGATATAAAAAGCCTAGGCTGCTGAATGTTTTATCGTAGGAGAACACATGGTCATCAGGATGGCTCTTTTAGCCTGAGGGCTGTTCCAGCGTGCAGTGAGAGCCCTCAAGGCAGGAAGCGGCATGTCAGCTCTTCCCTATGCCCTCTCCAGGAGTTTCAGCAGGAGCTGAAACACACCTACTGAATTCTGATTATGGAAGCCAGCTACCTCAACCACTACATTAATGAGGCCGGTCGAGAGCTTCCACAAGCTGGAACCCAAATAATACAACAAAACACTGGAACAGGAGGCCATTACATGCATTAAGCCTTTGAGTCTGTGATCTTTATGTGACACATTGATTCAGAATGAAAAAAGCTAAATAGCATTAGCAACATAGCAAAATGTTAAAAATGTTTGTAAAGTTTAGCAATCAACATATAAACTTAAATACTAGACATGTACTAAAGTTATCCTCTGAGGATTAAACAACAAATCTGCCTCTTTAAATCTAGGCTAGAGCAAAAATGTAAATATTGAATGCTAGCTTTGTTTAAAACAGGCTAAGCGATTAATTGGTCAGTTATTTTGTCATTGCCTGTTCTTAAAAGCACCACAGACCATAAAATGAGCTGCCTAATTCCTTTGGCCCTAAAATCAGACTTTCACATAAAGCAGAGGTAAGGATATCAATCATTTTAACCTTCACTGAGGCTACGTGTCAGCGTCACAAAACAGCTCATGTGGTGTTAATGAGCGTGTAATATAAAACACCAGCCACTAGCTCCATATGTCGCAGCATTATGGAAAACAGAGTCTTGCTTCTGTTACCAGAGAGATTTGTAGAGTTATAGTAGTCTGATACATACTATATATATATATATATATATATATAGTAGTTTTTTAATAGTATTAAGATAGGATTCATAGTAGTTTTTTAATAGTATTACAGATAGGATTCAGATCATTTTTATGATCATTTTTAAAACTGCAACAAACTTTGAGTACTTTGGCCTAATTTTATGTAAGTTTGGTTAGTCTTAAACCTCATCTCCATAAAAGAACATCAAAATCAGGCCCAGCCAGTCCGCTCTTCATTTTACATTGTCAATTAAGTGTCATTGTGGAGGGATTCTCCGTATAAGTCAGCAGGCGGAAACGAGGCGGGGGCTCATCCACATTATTAATGGAAATGATATACGTCAATATGGCCGTGTCGCCTCCCACGTGTCAGCCTGTCGTCTTACACAAAGGAACTGGCAACTTATGAACTGCCTGCGCCGCTACGTCGAGTCCATAAAACAACTGGCCCCGGTCACCAGGGAGCCCCCCTCGGCCCCGCCCCCTCCCTCGAACAGAAACCGCCCCCCTCACAACAGATGACACAGATGGGGAGAGGGCAAACAAAAAAGGGGGCTTCCTTTGTAGCAAGTGGGAACCTTTTCAAAAAGCCATTCATGCAACAAATTGGGGAAAGCTGGACCTCACTGCATCACTATAGGTTCTTGCTTTTTCAATGGCTAACCTATAAGTGCAGACAAATTTATGAGTTTCTTTGTGATAGCAATTTAGGAGCGATAAAATATGAAGCCGGGAGTTGCAGGATTACAAACGATTTGGGTATTTTTAGCATTTTGTTTTGGCAGCAACTCTATATTAAATTCAAGTTTAGGTCACGCATGCATTTAAACACTATTGTTGAAAGATTAAAAATGTAATTTAAATGTCTGTCGTACCAAGTTCTGCACTGATTTATCTAATGGATTTGACTGTTCTTATACTTTAAAGCATTAAAAAAACCATAACCTCCCCCTCTTGAAGGCTCTATCTAGTCTTTAACGCTTCATGAGACGTTTCGCTAGAAAGCACCTGTCTTACTTTGCAGTTTGCTCACTTTCTTTCGGTTTATTCTCGCTCTCCTGCGGCGGCTTCTTCCCCCCTTCTACCTTTTCTCCTCCCTTTTGCAATCTGCATAGAGAGACATTTGTCATCATTAGCCCAGCTCTGACAGTTGGCACCCAGCACCTCAGATCTCAAGGACTGGCAATTATGAAGCCTTCATCCCTTATTTGGGTTACATGGCCTAATTTCATCATGGGCTTCAACCACCAGCATTTCATTACCCGAGCCCCCCAACCTGGGGGGGAAAAAATGCAGTCTTTTTCTCTCTTTTTCTTTCTCTTTGTTTTCGCCCTCCAGAACCGGCTGTTGAGCACACGTGCTCCTCAGAATAGGGCGGTATAATTAATTTGAAATGCATCAAGGCATTGTCCTCACCGGGGCTGTTGAGAGGATGTTCTGGTTGAGTATCATCGGGTCAGTGAGCGAATGATTACGGACTCAACCTCTAAACATGGGATGTCTCCAAGACATTAAGATTAATCACAGGGAGCTGAAGAGGTTGGTGTCTTTTGACGGCCGCTTGTTAAAGGTGTTTTACCGAGCTTGGGGTTTGTGTACGCCACTTGAAAACAAACAGATGAAAACAAATGGGTCTGGTTACTGAATACAAAATGAAATGGATGCTTCACAGGAAACTTTCAAAAGTTTGAACAGTTAAAGGGTTAGTTCACCCAAAAATGAAAATTCTGTCATTATTTACTCACCCTCATGTCATTCCAAACTGGTAAAACTTTCGTTCACCTTTGAAACACAAAAGATCTTTTTGATGAAATCTGAGAGCTTTCTGACCCTCCATAGACAGCTATGCAACTACCACTCTGACGATTCAAAATGTTCATAAAGAGATCATAAAACAAATCCATATGAATTGACCGGTGTAGTACATATTTTCTGAAGAGACTTGATCACTTTATATGATGAACAGATTAAATTTAGGCTTTTATTCACATATAAACATTGATCAGCACACATATACAGAAGCTCAACTGAACCTGCTTGATGCGCGAGAACAAACCTCTTCCTGAAGCTCAAACGTGCTGCGTAACACACAAGAATGAACCTCATTGGTTCTCGTACGCGTCAAGCAAACATGCTTGAGCTTAGATTTACCACAACTGATGTGCGAGCTGATTAATGCTTATATGTGAATAAAAGCCTAAATTCAATCTGTTCATCATATAAAGCGATCGAGTCTCTTCAGAAAATTGACTAAACCGCTCAATTCTCTTTATGAAGATTTTGAAGCGTCAAAGTGGTAGTTGCATAGCTGTCAATGGAGGGACAGAAAGCTCTCAGATTTCATCAAAAAGATCTTCATTTGTGTTCCGAAGATGAACGAAAGTCTTACGGGTTTGGAACGACTTGAAGGTGAGTAATTAATGACAGAATTTTCATTTTTGGGTGAACTAACCCTTTAATAGAAAACGAAAGAGTTCATCCAAAAATTAAAATTCTGTCATCATTTACTCACCCTCATGTCGTTCCAAACCTGTACGACTTTTTCGTTTTTGTCCATACAATGAAAGTCAGTAGGGTTTAAAACAACATGGGAACCAAATGACTTTCATTGTATGTAGGAAAAAAACAAAGGCATTTTTAAAATATTTTTTTTTTGTTTCCCACATAAACTCATACAGGTTTGGAAAGACATTAGGGTGAGTAAATGACATAATTTTCATTTTTTGGGTGAAATCTCTTTAGTTCACACCACATGTATGGCATGCACAAGATCTCACAAGCTTGTAAGTGAACACCCCTTAAAATATCTTCAAATGTGTAAGATTTCAGATTAAAGGACATTTAAATAAAAAGGTCCTTTTTTGAATAAACTAATGAAATCAATGCTAAATCTATGCAAATAAATTCACGCCATTAATCAGAAAAGCTGACAAGCAACAACGCATATTGCTGCTGGGGGGTGATGGCAAAACTCGGAAAAAAAAAAAAAAAAGTGATTAATTTTCCAATGTTCCTCTCTCTCCCTTACATTTGGGGGTTACTGTTTAGGTTTAACCTATCTAGTCCGCTATACCAAAAAAACTCCACATTTTACGGAGTGGATTTTGTCCTCTTCTCCCAAACTCCCCCTGGGAGGAGGCTTCTAATACAGCATGGAAAATAAAACAAATGGAGGGAGAGAATTCAAAGCATGAGAGGTAGGGGGCTGACAGCCGATAGGCAAGAGAAAATTAACTGGGAGCCCTGCAGTGTGGCCATATTGCCTGGAATAACCGAATTCGCTTCGGAAGAAAACTCAATGACAATTTTGATATCCATTTGCAGGAAGCTGAAAGGGATATGTCATAATAAGTGTCCATCTTGTATAATGCAATCCCCACCAGCGCCGAGCTCCACGCTAATATTGCTTGTCTTAAATGGCGGGGCCTTTAATATGATTTATATTTGACTTCTCCACTCCATTAAGTGCACTCGATAATCTGTGCTTTGACCTAGCGACGCCTTTTGGCTCAGATCCATTTTTGATATTCTTTTTTTTTTTTTCTTTTCCGCTGTCGCAAAATGATGATGGGATCAGTGTAAAGAACTGTCCATGAATGATGATGAAATAAAGCTGAGCTGACCTCCTTTTGTCACTGAATAATAGGATTATTAATATCAGTGTGAAGAAGTGACTATTAACTTCAATTAAGACTCTCTTAAGCTCTTGATATATTCAAATCTGTGAATAACTCTCCTGGTACTATTAATATTGGCATACAATCTTCTAGCCACATAAGAAGTGCTATCTAATGTTGTCCCGTGATGTCGTTCTTTTACATTAGTATGCTGGATTATTAATGCAGGATTCTAATTAAATACTCTGCATGATGCAAAGACGGCAGAACTGTCTGCAATGTATTCTTATTTCTTTTTTTCTTACACACAACAAGAGAAGCAAATCAAATAAACATAAAAACGTAATAAATGTCACATTAAAATAAAATTAAAAACCAATAATAATAATAAAATAAAAAATACATTAGAAAATAATGAAAAAAAAAATATCAGAGTAATTTCAATCAGTTAATCAAAGGTTAAATTACTTACTTATAAAGTCAAAGCACTATACTGTCACTATAATCTACCTTTAAAAACATAATGCTGATATAATCCATTACAACACCCATTTATTCATATTCAAAAACCACACAAACTTTCCATTTTAGCAGTTTTAAAAATTGAAATTGAAAGGTTGTGACTAAAAACCTGTAAGACCTTAATCTAAATCATCAATTTGTTTAAAAACAATACTATTCTGTGACAGTTAAACATGATACCGTACATGTGTTTGACAAGGGCCTTTATCAGCATGTCTGACCGTTCTGACAGGAGAATCGCTCTTCGGAACAAGACGGGAGGGTGAAAGAAAAATGAAGAGATCATTGGTGAGGAAACTCCAGAACAAAGAGGCCTTCAACGAGCTAAACGTTTCCTGGGTCATATGCTCGTCCAAAAAGGGGGCGGAAGCCGGAGTCATTGTATTGATTTACACAATCCGGCATCCTATTCGCTGGGTCAGAAATAGCACCCGTACTGTTGTCACACCCTCATATATCACAGCGAAGCCTGTGGATAGTGCATTATGGTCACAAAGACACACAGATTGCAATGTTGCGGAGACGCAGTGTGCGTGAGAAGAGAGGGGGTTTGAGGTCAAGGGGGTTTTGAAGTGCCTTCAGGTCACACTTAACAGAGCGCTTGAGTCAAGTATACAGTATTGAATGGTTTTGTATTTAAATGCATAAAAGTTTCCAAACGAACTGAATAGCTATCGTTAATTATAAAGTGTCTAACATTTCCTGAAGCTGGATGTTTCTGTATTGCGGTATCATTAAACGCCGCAATGAAAATACTGATAAACAACAATTTCTGAGTTCTGTTCCATAAAGTATGTTTTATGTATTGTGTGTATGTGTTTGAAATAGGCTAATTTCCCATATGAAGTGTGAGAGCTGAGGACTAAACAGTGTTAACGGATTAACAGGAGCTAATCCGAGATGAAATTATGCCTGATACTATAACGCTGTACTGGTGTTTACTGTAACTCACTGGTAAACAATAGACAAGCAACTGATTTAGACATACAAAAGCAGTGCTGAACACAACCAGTGAAGGGAGGGAGACCGTCTGATCTGATATGGTTGGGTGCCTGCCATGTTATGTGTGTGCATGAGAGAGAGAGAGAGGTGGTTGAGGTGGAAAGCAGGGTTAAACAGAGAGCTTCAAAACATTTCTGAGTAGCAAAGTGTCAGTAAAAGAGTATTTTCCAATCCACCCGTCAAACGACACTAAAAAAAGTTTTTCATTTCACCTAATGCATGTATGGTAGTCCAGAATGAAATGAATATATCAGATTGATCAGATAAAGTCTGATGCATGCTTCTTAAAAATTAAATAAATACATAAAAATGATTTTGATTTTAATAAAGTGCCATATACCTGCCAAAGGCCCAAACAGCATTTGTCTTGATTTCATTTCCTGACAGAGGCAAAGGAGAACTCTGATAAGTGTGATCTCTGCCTGCAAACTGCAGAGCTCTATTAATTATGGTTGGCAAAATCATACAGGCAGAAGGTGCCAAGCAGACTACAGTGAGGGCTGGAGCCAACCGACCGTGATAATGCCTCAGTAGTGACCTTAATGAAACAGACAGGCATATAGATATATCTAGAACATGTATCACATAGCAGTCTATTCAAATATAGCTACGTTCAAACGTGTCTCCTAATTTCTAGAAGAAGAGAAGCCATTTTACTCATAATCAGCCGCGTTATGTTTGGGTTTGGAAAGGGCACGAAGAATCTTGCCATGCTCTAGTTGTTTTCTGTTCGATTTCAGATATAATATCGCGAGTAAAGTGTCTGTGTATTTCGCGCAATATTACACAACTTAAATCACACGCAACCACGATATCTAGAAAAGTCTTTTACAAAAAAAAAAAAAGTGTAGGCTATCTCATAACGATAAAATATTTCCTGACGTTTGTACAATTAAATTGTTGAACGTTTAATCTGACGAGACAAAAATAAGTGGCATAAAAGGTTAAAAGAAGAAAATACGGGCACGTTATAAAAGCTTGAGATTTTAAATAACGCTCCAAAAAAAATAATAATAATAATAATAAAATAAATAAAAAATAATAATAATTAAAATGAACGAGACTGAACGAGATCAGAAAAATGTAGGCTATACGACATAAGTTAATTTAAAACAATAATAAAAAGACGTTCAGATCAGGCTTCTGTCCATGGAAGAAATAAAGAACTAGTTTTAATTAAAAAAAATATTGAAGAACTGCCGTGAAAGACGAAATAAAAAGATCAAAAAGACTCTTTTCCGTTTATAGTATTTGCTACACCACTAAATTATATGCAAAAATAAAACTTTAAACAATACTTTATAAAATTAATTACCTAAAATTAAAATAACTAGGTAATTATACACAAATGCGACTAACATATTAAAATGTTAAATATGTTAGGGAAAACACGTTAACGAAGCATTACTCAATCCCTTATAAAGGCCTTCATCTTCATGGCATTTACTATGCACTTCATAAAAACTAAACCTAATCGTTATTATATTTTACACTAAGTAAGGCGACGACACGACTAAACTAAATGTACCTAATGCTCCATTTGCTGTCCTAAAGGAAAATAAATAACACGGATTAATGTTTGAAATGTTTAAAATGAAACAAAAGATTCGGCGTTCGGTAGACGTGTGATAGTTAACCATTAGGCCTACAGACATTACCATATTTACACTGCAAAATATTTAAAAGAATATTACATATGTTATTCGAAGCGAATTTTAAATATCATGCACTAATAAAGAGATATATAAATATAAAGCAATGTAGCAATATAAATGTAGTCATTTAAACACTGAAAATAACATGTGAAAATATACAGCAACGCCAAAAGAAAAATCGAATTAGATCAACGAAAAACTTTATGCATGTCAAACTACACGCATCTCTACAGAGAAAATAAACAAAAAAACAATAAAAACAACATCAATATTTTCGACAAATTGTAATATAGATAATGAAAATGGAAACTTAAAATTACCGAATGATACAGCCTATATTCTATTCACAGATGTGTGAAATTACAGGATTTCTGATAGAAAAAAGCCTTGCTAAATAATAATAACAGACATAGTCTGTATCTAATAAGAAGAGCATGAAAAGCCCGTATATATCGCGAATAAACCTGTATCTTCTCCCTCCAAAGTGTAGGTGTGTTTCCACCAGACGATTTGGTCGTGTATAAAAGCGGAGGATTAATTTGTCGTCAATAAACTGAAGGCAGTGACGACTCGAGCCGTGATTGGACGAGCTCCTCTCAAACCCTCCCTTTATAATTTCACAGGAGTGAGTTCGGAGTCTTAAACAAACCAACAACGCTAGGACACACACTTAAGAGCACCCTGCACTTTCCAACCCCTATTACAAACAGAGAAAAGACACCGCAAGTGGATACAAGAGGTTTGCTGAACTACTGATTCGTGCGTATGGACTTTTAATTGCTGAATTAGACCAAGGGGTTTGACTTTTTTTTTTTTTTTTTTTTGGTCGCAATTGAAAACAGAAGCTGATGATTTAACTGCCCGACTTTGTGCATGTGCTCCACGCACAAATAAAAAAAAAAAGGTATTTTTTTTTATTTCAAAATCCCATTTTTCCTCTAAATAGTCCACTTTCTTCTCTAAAATTGGCTCCTGTACAAACAGCCGCGTTGGATCCCTCGGGTTACTGCGAGACTCCGGTGTACAACCCGGATCTCTGTCCAAATATGATCGCCGCCCAGGCCAAGCTGGTGTATCATCTCAATAAATACTACAACGAGAAATGCCAGTCTCGGAAAGCGGCCATCTCCAAGACCATCCGGGAGGTGTGTAAGGTGGTCTCGGATGTCCTGAAGGAGGTGGAGGTCCAGGAGCCCCGCTTTATCAGCTCCTTAAACGAAATGGATAACCGCTTCGAGGGGCTCGAGGTCATCTCCCCTACTGAATTCGAGGTGGTCCTCTATCTGAACCAAATGGGAGTCTTCAACTTCGTGGACGACGGCTCTCTGCCGGGCTGCGCCGTGCTCAAGCTAAGCGACGGGCGGAAGAGAAGCATGTCCCTCTGGGTCGAGTTCATCACGGCTTCGGGATACCTGTCCGCCCGCAAGATCCGCTCCAGGTTCCAGACGCTCGTGGCGCAGGCGGTGGATAAGTGCAGCTATAGGGACGTGGTTAAAATGGTCGCGGACACCAGCGAGGTGAAATTACGCATCAGAGACAGATATGTGGTTCAGATCACCCCCGCGTTCAAGTGCACCGGCATATGGCCGCGCAGCGCTGCCCACTGGCCGCTGCCGCACATCCCGTGGCCTGGTCCGAACAGGGTGGCAGAAGTCAAAGCCGAGGGTTTCAATCTCTTATCGAAGGAGTGTTACTCGTTAAACGGGAAGCAGAGCTCGGCGGAGAGTGACGCCTGGGTGTTGCAGTTCGCCGAAGCGGAGAACCGACTGCTCCTGGGAGGGTGCAGGAAGAAATGCCTGTCCCTGCTCAAGACGCTGCGCGACCGTCACCTTGAACTACCCGGGCAGCCTCTCAACAACTACCACATGAAAACTCTTGTGTCTTACGAGTGCGAAAAACACCCGCGCGAGTCGGACTGGGACGAGAACTGCCTCGGGGATCGACTGAACGGGATTTTATTGCAGCTCATTTCGTGCTTGCAGTGCAGGAGATGCCCCCATTATTTTCTGCCAAACCTAGACCTTTTCCAAGGGAAGCCACATTCGGCCCTTGAAAACGCTGCCAAACAGACTTGGCGACTGGCTAGAGAAATTCTAACCAACCCTAAAAGCCTGGAGAAACTCTGAGGTAAAAAAATAAACGGCATGTTTATGAATAGGAGGCCTGACTGATCAAAGTTCTGAGGCCTAGACGCTAATCAGGAACTCTTCCACAAAATGGTCACTGTTGAAATCAATCCACGTTGTTTTTGTTGTAAAAATATTTTAGAGAGCTCCGTTTAAAAATACTTCACATGACACGAATTTGTCATAAGGAGGGAGCAAATTGTATCAACAATCAAAATGAATATAGTTACCTGTCAGTATTACTGTTTCTTTCTTTTCTTTTTACGAGCCCTGCCCAACAACACATTTTACCTAAAAGCTTTCGAAACAAAGCTACGTGACAGAATACAACCTGTACATTTTATACTGTAAATAGACACATTTGTAGATTGTGAATCCGGTGGTCTGCAGTTGTGATTGTTGTTCTGTGACACGTAAATAGAAGTATAATTTCACCTGTTTTAACATTCGCCTGAATTATTTCTGAAGAGAGAAAGAAGAAGAAAAAACATTTAGACCTGCATCAACGATTTAATCTATTGTCAATGGCAAATTTCTAAAGTTTACATTTTGATGGTACTATTTCCTAAACATTCCATACGCATACTTGAATTCTTATTTAAAGTATATTCGACCATTTTTGTTTGTACCTTGCTTACATGATAAAAGGCTGAAATTGAGAATATATATATATGAAAAAATATACCTGAAAATAATGCACTTGAAATACACTGGAATATAACATTTTGTGATTTGATTTTTTTTTTTTATATCTGTCTCTGAGTTTATTTAAAGATTTAATAAAAGCAAATTAATATTTGTGTCCAAATAATGATTCATGATACATAAATATTGCAGTGTAATCTCAGGCACGATATTTTGGGGATTTTTTTAAGCCTCTGGATCTTCGGCGTGAAAATTACACAATGTAGCCGGGTTCTTGCCAAATAAAAAAGCGGAATACACAAAACACATGAAAATAAGAAAATTTCTTGATGTGAACAGTGGCTGTTGAAAGAAGGACAAAGATGAACTGAAATATGGATTGCACAGACAAGTCAGACATGTGTGGCTTAACGATATAATTCTCTCATGACAGTTTTGCATATCTGAATTGCTCCCCTTCAATTAGAAATGTTCAATTTGTTTTATTTTTTCAACCTACAATTTGTTAGATTTTATTTCCTTCACTCAATGTTATTTCGAGTTATTCATGACAAAACAGGATTGCCGATTTGCGTAATTATGAGTTTTAAACGCGTACGTTTTAGTTAATTTTACATAAGCTATTGAACAGAAACTATCACTCTAACTGGCATTTTAGCAGGCACGTCTAGTAAAAACCACAAGTAGCCTATTAAAAAAACAAAAACAATGGTCTTTGCGCGTGGAATCACGGGGCATTCAAGGTATGGGCCTCGATTTAGAAAAAAAAATGTAGCCTAGGCTATATAGATTTAACATTATTAAATTTAAGGTTTTTATAAAGTGCTAAGATTATTAAACACTTTATGGTATTTTATTTTGTTCATTGTCATTAGGAGTGCAATTCTGTTTGGTATTTGTGTACACACTTACAAATGCACAATAGAAATTCAACCTACTTTGCCATCGATGCGTCTGAAGGATGGGTCATCTTCGTCCACTTCAAAATAGATTTCCGTGGTAGTGATGGAGAGAGTCCCACGAGCTTCAGTGACCGGGGCAATAAGCTGGGCCGGGGTGCTCAAAACAACAGGGCCTATAACACGGAAATATATTTTTATTTTTCACTGGGGAAATTAACCCAGATTATGTGTCGCCAGTCAGTCATCAACAAACTAATTATTGGTCTAATAATGCAAGTTAGTAGCTGATGTAGTTATACACAACCATACACATACACCAAACAATTTGTGACATCTCTTCAGAATGTGTTTACAATATTTTCCCATTCCTGCCTTTTTGGTTTTGTAGACTTTGTAGACATGGTGGTATAGCGATCTTCGTCATGCATGTCGTGCGAAAAGAAATGGTAGTCTATTCGAAATAATCGCTATCTACATCAAAAATAATTGTTTTAGTAATATATATATATATATATATATATATATATATATATATATATAGCCTAATCAGAAGATAAACATGGTGCAGAGTTTTACACAAACATACGCATGAAAATGAAACAGGGGGAAATAGGCTACTACATATAAATTGCTGAAGAGAATAGTTTCAGAAATGTACACGATTTGACTTACAAATTGAATCATTGGCCATATGACATTGTATCAAGAAAAAAAAAATCGAATATTTTAATAGGTGAGCGTTTAACAGCAATAATTTCACAGTCACTTTCCTTCATTATTTTGCGACAAAACAAATCATATGTGAGTGATACGCATTTATGCGCTTCCTAATCAAATCAGTCGTTGAGATTCCCTTTTGATTATATGAAACCTGTAAAATTGACCTTACAAACATTATTAAAATATTTACAGACGTTTTGACCTCCGGTCATATGTCTGTGATCTAATCCCAAGTGTGTACGTGTGCGCGCGCGCGCATTTTATATTTTTCTCTTTGACCAATCCTCTGTCTTTTATTAGTTCACCCTTGCAGCAGCCCACAGGTCTGTCCTGGATGTGAGGAGAGGCTCTTGAAATTGGGATATTTATCGATCCCCTGAACTCCAAAGAGCCACTTTAACGTCTCATCAATCTTAATCTGCTCTCCTCGGCCAATTATGCCCGATACTGTTGCAAGATTACAAGTGGATTTGGGTTTCAATTCCCACAGCACTCCTTCACTGCTCTCCCCGACCGCTCGTAGAAACCAAAGCCACTCTGCCTCCTTTTGTACCAGCTATAAGATTCGCCAACAGTTTTAAATGAATAAAAACAATTATATTATGATTATACAGCACAACAGGACTTTAAAGCAAAATATACTGACTGAAAATAAATAAGCGAAAAATCTTCTGTATGATTTACAATAGCCTATACGAAGATTTTACGTTAGCCTAAATAAATAAATGCTACTTTTAGGCTTTAATGATAATTAATGTCTGACCAAAAGCGCCAACTCAACATCTATTAATACAACCAACACCAAATAATATGGTGTTAACAAAGGAGGGAGGGTAGAAAATAATCGCCCCTTTTCATCATATCTCTCTTTAGATAAGTTACGTTGAACGAATAATGATTTTTTTCTTTGTGATCGCAAATTATTCTAAAAGCGAATATCACTTCACCTGTTTAAAGCTGAACCCTTTAATCCGAATCAAGTCCCTCTAACACGTTTAATAGAAAAAGAGGCAATTGTGACGTGGCCTGGGCACTTGTGAATCCAGAGACAATACAGCATTAATCCAATGCGCAGAGAGGATTAGAGCTAAAGCCTCCAGGGACCTTTAAAAAAATTTGGGATGAAGCAGAAAATACTTTCATATTACAGAATCAGAGCGATCATGTTATGTGATCTCATCTGCGGCTTGGACTGTAAATCCATATGAACAACGTTTAGGCCTATTTATGTTTCTTAAAGATATAGTAGGCCCATTAATATACTTTAGGCCTACTATACTATACTATACTATACTGTACTATTCTCTACTATATCATAAGCCTACTACTATAGGCTACTATACTATACTATATTATACTACCCTAATAATAATAATAATAATAATAATATGTTAATATATAATAATATCTGTTAAATAATTTGTTATTTTCTCTGTGAAGCCTATTTGATGTATTTGTAGTGCCGATGTTCTAGTGGTGTAGTGCTGTAGTGTTGATTTCAGAGTACTAGTGAGGATTAGCAGATTATCATGTTGGAATGAAACAGGTGCAGTTGTACTCAGCAAATCTGAGCTGCATGCGGTCGGGCCGCGCGCGCTGTGTCCTGACGTCAGCTGCTAAACAAGCTGTCTCGCGCTATCGACTGTGATGTCACTGTGGCGAGACAAAGGCATGCTGGGAAAAGAGATGATTGTTTTATCTCTCTCTGTCACATACAATGGCCTAATATGAATATGAAAATGAGTAAAATATTTGTTTGATTAGAGCACAACGAATATTAAACTTGTACAGAACATGATTGAAAATCTGTCTTTAACCAAAAAAAAAAAAAAAAATCTTTAAAAAATCTTCTACATTTTTAACAACTTTTAAAATGTATGAATCACTATTATAATCCAATTTAATAAAATATATAATATTATAAACAAATTATTTATTAAACATTATTTTAAAAATAACCTCATCCATTTAATTAAAATGTACACATTTCTAGAGTGAAAGGCAATGCGAATAAGTATGAGAGGCAGAGAGTATGTGAAAGAAGAAGAAGAAGAAAAAAATTAGTACCATATTTCTCTCACATCACACCTATTCTGTCTATGATTAGTTGTGGGTGTAAATACAGTCATAACAGCTCCTGTACTCTGATTGGCTGCAGGCAAACAGAGCCCAACCCATTGGCTGTGAGAAGGCTGTTGTTGATTGGCCTGTTGTTTACACTGCTCTCATTAGCACTAGCAATAGCGTGCAGGCCTACTGTCAAAATAAAAACAGCGCACACACAGCATACTGACACAGATGGCACAGCTCCCCTTGTGGTGAAGAAACACAATTCAGATAACAGAGACCAACTATAACACCCAATATAGACAACATGCATAAATAAGTAAATAAATACACTTTTTAAAAACTAAATGTTGAGCAAAATGATTGTCACTAAAAAGTGGTCACATCATAAGCCTACTGCCATGAGTCACAATTATGAATATGAGAGCATTTTCATTGATGAATACTTGAAGTCAAAATACTGTACAAACATAGTGGTACAATATAAAATGCTTATGCTGATTACTAAAAGTTGCCCTTAAAATAATTAGTACTGTAAAGTATTGCAGCATCATTTTTTTTCAAGCGCTGGAAATACAAAATCAGTGCATTTGATGCTTTATATTAGTCATTATGATGCTGCTCATTTAACATAACAAGAATTTATAAGCTGTGCCAGGATCTATGATTGATATCATTCCAGTAAAATTACTTTGAACATAGATGGGAGAAAAAGAACAGCAGCAACACACCAGTCTGCCTTCCTTTAAGACAAATATCTGACATCAGTGGGAAAATATTAGAGGTAATTGAGGCAATCCCGATTTAGAACTAATG
Organism: Mylopharyngodon piceus; assembly: GCA_039654765.1. Taxonomy (NCBI): domain Eukaryota; kingdom Metazoa; phylum Chordata; class Actinopteri; order Cypriniformes; family Xenocyprididae; genus Mylopharyngodon; species Mylopharyngodon piceus. Next base: position 18,580,188 of record CM077447.1, read on the forward strand.
AATGAATTCTTACAGAGTCAAAAAAAGTGGATTTCTATAGAATGGCCTACAGAACTGCTTAGGGTGAGTGAGTTTGGACCGGTTAATATACAAAATCAGCTATGCATAGAAGACTGAGCATTACATAGAACACTTCAGATAGTAAAGAATATAAATAATACAAAAATAGATAAATTAGAGCATTGGCTTTTTTCTACAGACGCATAAATATCTCACCACTCATTTTTAACCTTTATTGACTAATGAAGGTCTGCGGAGCGAGTCGAGGCATTGATTATTCTGGGTATTATTAATAACATGTCTGTTGCACATTCAGAATACATATATCATATATAACATCTTCCGACATAGAGCTGATAAAAATGTACCATGTTAGCATAGTACTACTAACACTGAGAGGACAACCAGTCAGTAGTAAGTCTGTTATCATAGTTGCTGAGCATAATGGAAAATAAGTGATTTTTTTTATTATTAAATGATTCCATTTTTTTTTTTTTTTTTTTTAAATGTGATTAGACTATTTTAGTTAAGAAGTAAAAATAATTAATCTTTCAAAGATTAATCGTAATGTATGATTTGATAACTGCCATTAACAGCAGATTAAATTTTTGAAAGGTTGTAGTAAATAATGAACCTACTGATTGTTGGTTAGATTCATATTTGATTTCAGTAAGTAGTAAAAGTTAATCTCTCTTCAATTAGTCAAACCTGCCTCTGGAAATAAAAACCCGGGGACAGAAACTTGCTGTGAGAAAAAAAAAAAAAAAAAAAAGAGGAGAAAGACATTTAAAATAATGTTATACTATAGCCTTTTAAAAAATAAATAAATAAACATTCAGAAGTAAAAAGTAACACTGTCCAGAGCAATACTTAACCCTACACACTGCCAGAAAAACATAAACACAGTCCTAACGCAAAGTAACCACACTAACTACACTGGTCTGCATCTTGACAAGTAAGATATATTTATATATCTGTTCTGTGTCAAATTGTCATTCTGCCAAAATGCCACGCTTAAGCTATATATAAATAAATACATGCTACCAAATGTGGAATTAATTCAAACATTTCAAATGAAGTGCTCATGGCAGGACCTCTCTGTACAGGTAAACCTACAGGTACGTAGGAGTCTCATTAATATAACAAATTGTGTATAAAATGTTTTGTTTTTTTCATTATTTAATGATTAATCCAAACCTATGTGGCACATAGAACCTTTAAATTGAAGGACTGAAGGAAAGTGTCATGTCAAGGAGCTGAAGTATGACTTAACTCACTATGCATACTGAATGGAAAGCAGTCTCTACCATACAGATTGCACTCTTTATTATGTATAGATCCACTCACCTGCCAGGTTATCCACCTCTTTCTCCTGTAGTAGACTGACAGCGTCATCGTCCCCCTCGAGCATTAGCTCTGTCTCGGGGTTCTGGCTGACCACCGCCTGGCCGCGGAAGCCCTTCCTCCCTCTCAGTGCCTCGTCTTCCTCAGGGCCTGCAAGGAGACGAGGGTGATTGGATGACAACAGACAATATCTGTACTTAAGCACATTTGAGAATCACAATACAATACTATATATATATATATATATATATATATATATATATATTATACTGAACTGTTTATAATATGTATGTAGATGTTTATTTTGAAAAACGATTTTTTTTTCTTTCTTGTGGGCATTCTTGGCAAGGTTCTTGTATATCTTAATGAATCTTGGAGAGATTTGAGAGCACAGAAAATCAATAATCCACAATAGATAAATAGATTATGGTTGCCAGGCAACATAGCAACTTGGAGCATTATTTTTAACGCATTATATCTGGGATGTCTTGAATATTTAGAATAATAAGACAAATAATGCAGACTTTGCTATAGGAACAAATTACATCTGGCATGAATATCTGCAATGATGTCAAATTGTGTAATACTTTTTATTTCAAAATCCTGACTGGAAAAGCAGTTAAACCATTACGTTTCACTCATTTGTTTAATAGACACAGTTTAAAGTCACCATGAAATCAAAATGGATAATTCTTATTTTTCATGTAATTTTGCAGTATTAATTATAAATGATTTATCCATGCACATCATTATTTTATTTTTTTTGCACCCTCATAATGTTTCATCAAAATAACTTCCCCTCCCTCTTACAGTGACATCTTTACTGGTGTGAGGGCGGGACAACCTGTCACTCATATGAGATCAACCAATAGAAATCCACAATGATCCAACAATCCAATCAATCCCAGATGGACAAACTCAAGTCCCACCCTACATTTTTTCTTGTTCGAGAAGCTGTTTCACTTGAATATGAGTCAGAATAGAGATTTAAAAAAGACTATCGCAACTTCTGTTTCATGCTGACTTTGAAGGCCCCGATGTACTCAAGGCAAAGTTCTTTTTCGTTCTCCGCTTAGGGGTGAAAAGAAGTACTGGGAGCAGCGTTTAGATGAATATGTAAATATGTACCGCAGGCATTCCTCTCAATAACAAAATAAACACACAACAAAAATGACAGCAGTGAGAAAACAGCAGTTAAAGGGTTAGTTCACCTAAAAATGAAAATTCTGTCATAAATTACTCACCCTCATGTCGTTCCACACCTGTAAGACCTTCATTCATCTTCAGAACACAAATTAAGATATTTTTTGATGAAATCCGAGAGGTATATGAGCAATTTAACCACCACTTTCAAGGTCCAGAAAGGTACTAAAGACATCGGATTTTATCAAAAATATCTTAATTTGTGTTCCGAAGATGAACGAAGGTCTTACAGGTGTGGAACGACATGAGGGTGAAGAATTAATGACAGAATTTTCATTTTTGGGTGAACTAACCCTTTAAGGAAGCATGAGATCATAGCGATGTGGATAAGTTTACACCAGCTCTGCAATTCAGCTCTCCAGTCAAGTCACGCCACTTTTATTTATATACCACTTTATACAATAGATTGCTTTAAAGCAAGCAGCTTTACAGCATATTAAACATAGAGGAAAAAAAAAAAACAGTGACAGAATTAGAGTTAGAATTACAATTTCACTTTCTACTATAAAGCAGCTGTTCAGTGTGTTCATGTTTTTATTCGTAGATGTTCGACCTCAACGAACTGAACAGAAGAAATTAACCGGAGAAAGTTTCTAAGGCAAAAGAAGGCGGAGCCTCAGACCACACCTACCTATTACATAATCGCCATGGATCAATGGTAGTATAAAGATATTTACCAGCCCGAGCAAACTTTTCCGGAAAGTTCGCTTTGGAAAGCCATTTCGAACTCCTGAAATGAACGCCTGATTTTGGCCTGATTCAATCTTCGATTTTGCTTGAAATATATCGGAGCATTTTAATATTCTCTTAAAGAGACTCACGAAAAAGCATGTGCAGACTGTTCTACATTTCGAAGTCCATTAGGCATAATGCAATCTGCTTTCTATATCCAGACAAGAACGAGATTGAACCGACAGTGCAATTAAGCGACTGCAGATACCACCAAAGCTCATCACGCAGCCTTATCAGAGTGAAAAAGAAAAATTATGCAAAAAAGTGTGTAGCCACTTTTGTATCGAACAAAAAAGATTCATTCATCAGCTTTAATTACTTAAGAAAAGAAAGAAAAATGGCCGTCAGGCCTGACACACGTCACTGCACACTGGATTTGTCTTGTATAAGGTCAGATTTGCCTGAGACTCTAGAACAGAGAGATTCTGTGGAAAAAAGGAAATAAGAAACGCTTATCAGAAATAGAAAGTGGCTGACACTCTTTTGACATGTTTCTTTTCAGTGCAATGTTTAAAATGTTCCCTACACTCCCGTGGGGTTCATGTACCTTGTCTCAAAGCGGTCACGTTCGAATGTTGTCAACACCACTACACAGACGAAGAAAGAACAAGAGAAGGAGAGAGAGGAAAAAAATAACACAGCGGGCTTCCTGCTCTGTCTCATATCTCAGGAGCTTTCATCAGAGCCAAGGAAGAAGTGGGACCGCTTTTCGGAAATAGGGAGCGTGTAACATTTAGAGGCACGGAGCCAGCGAGCGGTCATGGATCAAAGCAGACGGAGGGAAACTTAAGACCGTAATTCTGTAAACCGTCATTACGCTTGCATTAAAGCAGGGAGAGCTGATGGGGCTGAACTTCAGTCTTGACTGGCAAGATAAAGCTTAGGACCTCGGTGCTACGCAGACAAAATAAACCAGGCGGATTTTGACAAGAAAATGATCCTGAGCAAATGGAGAGAGTTTGGCAGTAAAAAAAAAAAAAAAAAAGTATTTAGCTTTGGGATGTTTTACACAAGAAGGCCACAAGAAGGAAAACAAACAAAATCTGTACATACATAAAGTCCCAACAGACCTGGTCACTGCATTTTGTCATTTGTTGCTCAATTGTAGACATTTCTAGTTCTGGTAGCCCCATTGGCGCTAATATATCATTGTGTGTTGACACTGAATCAGTTTTATGTCACTAAAAATGAACATTCTGGTAGGAAAAAGGTTTTATATTAAATCGCACCACTGCATAACACATCATATCAATGATTAATGTTAAACGACGTATCCTCTTTATGGTCATCTATCTATGCCAAGAGCACAAACACCAGGCTATTTGGGTTCACAATTAATTGTCTTTCATGCAAAAACACAATCTCCACAGATAATTTTTCTGTATTTTCTGTGTGTGGTCAGAATCAATTAAAATTGCATTTACTTCTCCTCCATCTTGCAGATACCTGACTACAGTAACTGACAGGAGATTGCAAAATAAAAATCATCGTTTACTCACATCCATGTTTCAAAGTCAATGGGGCTCAAAAACAACATTGGACCGTAGGGCTGGGTGGTATGACGTTGTATATTGTTACCACGGTATAAAACGAGATATCGTGTATATCGCGGTAAGTAAATATATAGCACTATTGACTAGTGATGAAATGCATGAATGAGAATATAAAGAGCAGGACGTGCTTGATATTAAAAAGTGTTATATAAGTGCAATATATCCTGAAAAGGAACTCGGTGAAAAGGAACTATGCGGTGCTCGTGCTGACTGGCACATTGCCAAAGTGCGCGCACAGAAAGCCGCCTCTCTCAGTATGTCATCGCAAATTCACGTTCTCTTTCACGTCTTAGTGCGCTTGTATGGTTGAATACACACGCAATTATATCCATCGTGTGGAGTATTCATGTAAACACAGCCGGTTACGTCTCAAGTGAAATTAAACAGTTGGGTATAAACCGAATGTGTATCAGTATAATGGATCCATGTGTTTGGTCTTAAAGTGACAGCAGACTAATATACTGCTGCTCTGTGTCATTAATGTGAATCAAACTAAAAAAAAAAAATAACTTACTGCTCTTGACTGAATAACTTTAAGCTTTAATAAGAATAAATTTATATTTAATCCGTACAGTGAAGACTATGCAATATTTTATTTTTAAAATTGATTATTAAATTTCTGTACTAATTCTAACTACGTTAATTAAACCTACTGTACCAGAAAAACTTAATTTAATTCATATTTTTGTTATATTGTATTTGTCCTACTGTTTGTAATTTCCCCCTTATTTTTAATAACAGAAATGTGATAAAATATCACAAAATAACTATATCGTGAAATACACTGTTATAGTGAAATAAAATTTCTCATATCGTGAAATAAGAATTTGGTCATTTCGCCCACCCCTATTGGACCCCATTGACAGTTGATACATTCTTCAAAAATATCTTCTGCGGTCAGCAAGAAGGTCCTACAGGTTATTGAGGGTGAGTAAATTACAGAATTATTTTATTTAAATAAAATTTAAATAAAAATTTAAATTTATGTAAATATTTTATTTACATAAATTTATCCACTAAATTATTAAATTTAGTGGATAAATTTATGTAGTTGCTGTGGAGTTGATTCAGCTCATCGACTAGCATGTGCCGTCATGTTAATCTTTTGTGCAAATCCACCGTTGAATTGACCCTCGTTTGTGAAGCAGTCCGGCGTAAAATGACGGCATGGCAACAACACTTTACTACAACAACTCTTCCTCTTCTCTAAAGCAGCCCAACATGGCCTCGCCCCCTTTGTTGCATGTTCTCGGGGGCAGGGTTTAAGTAATTTTAGAGTTAGTGATGTCACTAACACGGGAAGAAGCTCGTTGTAGTCCCTACCAGCCGTTTGTTGTAGTCCTTAAACAGCCAATTCTTTAAAAGTAAATATCTCCCTTTGCATTGAACTTTGAGCGTCGTAACTTTGCAGATGTTGTTATGCTCTAACAGCAACATTACACACTAATTTTAAAAAAGTGAAATCATAATCAACCACCCCTTTAAAAGGTCTTTTTTATTGAACAAATTACTGTATATTCACGTTTTTCTCTAAAATCTGCCATATTGGACTTTTTTTTTTTTTTCCCCAAACACACTGTAGTGTATTCTGGGATCATCTGTTTGAAGAATACATGCAGTGCTGCCACAAAAAGTCAATTTACCTTAGGAACTATAGGAAGCTATAATTATGTTCCTACCTTTTGGTCGGGAGTGCCATGAATGCTGCTTACGAAAGCAACTCACTAGGTTCTGGAATACAGTGATTCATGTTGCTATTTTGAGCAATGACACCGGTACAGAAGCTTCCTGTTTTTTCTCTTGAATGGCAAGCCTTTGATAGAATGCCTGCATGGTCACATATAAGAGCTCTCTAGTAACATAGACGATCATTTGTCAGTCTTAGGAATGAGGCTTGATGGGAACTCGAGATCACTACAACTCAGACCTCCCCAGTGACTCAAAAGAACCCCTCGCTTGTATTGTCAACCACCTCGTTTATCGGCACCCCTGAAGCGCGCTCACTGGACTCCTGTGAGCCATCACAGCCAACAGTGAGGCCATTCAAGCCCAGCACGGCTTACCCGCTCTGCCATCAGAGGGTTTATGTTACCCAGGGCACAAATTTGGCATGACGCAGCAGGGTTGAGAAAGACCAGGTGATGGCTGGTCTGCCAGTCGTTGTGGGACTTGACTGATGTTCTTCGCTAAAAGCTTGGATCTGATCCATACAGCTGGGGGACGGGGAATTGTCACTGACTGACTGACATATGTGTAGAATAACAAACAAATCAAATTGTGCTGAAGTAGATGTAGCTCTGAACTTATATCCAATGACTAGCATGATATGATGAAAACCAAACATTTGAAGTGGGCTCAAAATAGCTCCTTCATTGGAGGAAAACTGTTACTTGATAAACGCCAAGAACTGAGTTTTGAAGGCTTTGAAAAAGGAATGAAAAAAAGACTACTTTGCAATTCAATTCTGTCATTCCATCACTATGTGACTTCTTCAACACAATGATCTCTTTACTTGCCCTTTTTCTTTCAAAAGTCACATCAAACAAAAAAACTGGCACATAGTTTGTGGTAAAAGGAATTTTACAGTTTGTGAAAGCAGCTCTCAAGGTGGAAATATTTAAGTGCTTGGTAGTTTTACTGTTCATTTTTCTTTTCAGCCAAGCTAAAAGACTTCAAATAGGCCTTCATTTGTTGCTCAGACCATGTTTTATGTATGGCAGGAGCTGTAGCGTACTGGCCTTGCACTTTTATTGCCCCACTTGAGACATGCGCACTTGTAGCCTTGAAAGAATGAGTCAAAAAATTAGGGGAAATATATATATATATATATATATATATATCTTTCCATTTTGGGATTGACAGATGAGATGCCTTTGTAAAAATACACAATGTACTAAGACGGAAAAAGGGATTGTGGGACATGTAGATGTATGTCTCTGCAGCTGAATGATATATAATAACTCAAACAAAATGTTGCACATGTGCCATAAGTGCATTCACACACAAACAATGTGGCAAAGTGGGCTTGCTGCGCTCGTCGCTCAAATGCCAGGAATTCTGCAGTCAGCTCTGGAAAAAGAAACCCAACTTCGTAAAGTGAAACCGGAGACCCATGCAAAGTTTTTGTTATGGTTTTACTCATATGAGAAGCATTTCGTATCACACATACAGACCCAATATGGCTGATTACGAGGCCCACATGGAATCTGTATGCACAGAATTTAGAACGCCTGTGCATTTAAATATTTGGGTTAATTTGATTTGGCTTTCACATGCTAATTAAAGGAATATTCCAGGTTCAATACAACGTAAGCTCAATCAACAGTGGCATATTTGTGGTATAGTGTCGGTTAACACAAACAAAAAAAAATCAATTCGTCCTTTGTTTTTTCTTTTTTCTTTTGAATCACGCTATCTGCAGAGTCTTTAAATTAAAATTTAAGACTTAATGATCACATTAGGTCGTATCGCCATTCCTGTTTTCCGTCTTCAAATTTAAAATCATGTTAAAATGCATATTGTTTATGTCTTGTGGTTACATAATTGAAACAGTGAGTGTTTTAAAGGAATAGTTCACCCAAAAATGAAAATTATCCCATGATTTACTCACCCTCAAGCCATCCTAGGTGTATATGACTCTTCTTTTAGACAAACACAATCAGAGATATATTTAAAAATATCCTGGCTCTCCCAAGATTTGTAATGGTAGTGAACTGGTGGCGTGTTTTGAAGCCCCCCAAAAATGCATCCATCCATCATAAATATAATCCATACAAAGGCCTTCTCAAGCGAAGTGATGGGTTTTTGTAAGAAAAATATACATATTTAAAACTTTATAAACTAGAATAACTAGCTTCCGGCAGACGACCGTACGCATACTGCGCAAGTCGACACAAGCGTAACCCCTGACGCAGTGTATGACGCAGGATGTAGGAGTATCGTAAGCTTAGATGCCTCTAGTGGTTCAAACAAATAGGGCTGTGCAACAAACTGAAGCTCCTCTTCTCATATATCGAAATCCTCTGACATTTCCCTTTAAAATTTCTCGTTTTAGATTTCTAATTCGTGAGGGTTAGAATTTGTGCTCTTCCACTGCAAATCGATGCATCCGTCCATCTGCCGAAAGCTAGATATTTTAGTTAAGAAAGTTTTAAATATGCATATTTTTCTTACAAATACCCATCGCTTAACTTCAGAAGGCCTTTATTAACCCCCTGGAGCCATATGGATTATATTTATGATGGATGGATGCATTTTTGGGGGGGGCTTCAAAACTCACCCCCCATTCACTACCGTAATAAAGCTTGGGAGAGCCAGGATATTTTTAAATATATCTCCGATTGTGTTCATCTGAAAGAAGAAAGTCATATACACCTAGGAGGATGGCTTGAGGGTGAGTAAATCATGGGATAATTTTAATTTTTGGGTGAACTATCCTTAACGTTTACAAATTGGCCTCATTCACTTCCATTCTAAGCTTCTCACTGTAACCTACAGTTTTGCTTTTCATAATCAAAAGAGGCACAAGTCGATATTTATTTTTTGTGGTAATCAACATTAAGTGTTGTCGATTGAGCTTAACTTGTATTGAATCATCACACACCCTTACTTCCGTCTTTCCTCTGGCTCTCTTTCACTCTTTCTCTTATAACAAGCTATAAAGATCTCTGTCCAGAGGGGTTCAATGGGTCAGGCAGAGCTGCTCACCTGAAAATGAGACTGCAAGGACACCCGGAGGTAGAACAGGCTGTTAAAGAGCAGGATCAATATTAACCTGACTTCCATTTCATGCTTGCCCAATTCCAATCAGCTAACAATATACTCAGCCACTCGTGAATAAGGGGGAAGGTAACAAAGTCCAGCATGAAACACACTCACTATTTTGTCAGCAAGTCTAATGTATAATGTATAATAAGTTTCCCACAAACATATGCAAAGGTACCTGGGAATGAGGCACAGAGCAGTACAGTTCATCAAATGCTTATACAACATGGTCAGCCGTTTGAGGTCCCATTAAATTCAGCCAGTTCTTCTATTTTCAGTGATTGAAGATTGTATTACATCCACAGAAAATACATTAAATTACCATGAATCAAATATAATGATGTTATTTCTAGGGTAGTTAGAATATTTTTCGAATGAACCTGAGACATATTTCATGTCATTTCGCACAAGAAGAAATTTGAAATATTGCTAAAACGCAGAGTACGTTCTAACATAGACAAGCGCTATGAAAATATGTCAATGTGAATAAAAACAAGCCCTGTATGCAGTGACTGCTGTCAACTGCCAGTGTTCTGACATTTGAGAGCAGTCATTTTTCAATCTCTTTGCTTTCTGGCAAAAATAATGGAAACTTATATGCACCCTTAACAGTTAATTCATTTAAATCATCTATGTTAACTCAACGTACCTCAACCCTTGGTCACAAAAGCAGCTGTAAACCTCCACTACTGCCAGTTCAGCAAACCACAGAGCCAACGGTTCGATACAGCCTTACCACACATATGTACAGCTTTCATTACAGTTAAGGGATCTTCTAATAAATAAAAATGAGTGCTGTTAGATGCAATGGACTAAATGACTAATATTTAATAAGCTTATATTTGTATAGAATAAAAGCGGAACAGTGCTGAGTTCAGAAAATTGTCCTTCCTTTTGCATAAAACCCTTCTAGAGAAGCCTCTCTTTGCGCTCCCTCAGTCTCTCTCTATGGCATTGTGGGGCAACATCTGACTACAGGCAATCCCTTTCACATGACAATCTTATGCATTATTCCACTCATTAAAGACTGGGAGAAGCCTGGGGACCTCAACAAGTCCTCAATCACAGCGGCCCCAGACACTAGACCGTGGGTCCACAGAGACGCACTGACAACTTACCAAGGACAGGCAGAAAAGGGAGCCGGGCCAGAGGAATACTGCAGTGGTGTGAGCTTCCGAAGAAATGCATGAGATATGCTGTGTAATATGTTTGAAAGACAGTGTGAATTTAGATATGGTGGCAAACTGAATTGGGGGGAAAAATGTCTATGCTGTGACATGAGCAGGGGCCACCTGCAGGTCAAGGAACAGCTGGCATACGTATGTACGAGTGTGCATGTGTGTGTTCTGGCTCTGACACACAGACCATCTGACATGGCCTCAAAACAGTTGGGCACAAAAGGCCAGACATGTAGATAGACACAATATTACTGCATAACAAGTCACAGAACACACTTTAAAGGGTTAGTTCACCCAAAAAATGAAAATTCTGTCATTATTTACTCACTCTCATGTTGTTCCAAACCCGTAAGACCTTCGTTCATCTTTGGAACACAAATTAAGATATTTTTGGTGAAATCCGAGAGGTATCTGACTCGTCCATAGACAGCAATTTAATTACCACTTTTAAGGCCCAGAAAGGTACTAAAGACATCATTAAAATAGTCCACATGACTTCAGTGGTTCAAACTTAATGTTATGAAGCGACAAGAATACTTTTTGTGCGCGAAAACAAAACAAAAATAACGACTTTATTCAACAATTTCTTCTCTTCCCTGTCATTCTCCTACGCTGTTTATGTTGTAGACACAATGCAGCGCTTCCAGGTTCTACGTAAGAACACCGGCTCTTCTCTACCAGAAGGTGGTGCTTATGGAACAGCAGCAATACACTGCAAAAAATGCTTTTCTTACTTAGTATTTAAATATCTAAAAAATCTTAAATCAAGATGCTTTTAGATAAGTGGGGTAAGAAAATAATCTTGTATCTGGACAGTAACAAGAAACAAGATTTCAAACAGAAACAAGATTATTCTTCTTACCCCATTGGCAGATAATTTTGCTTGTTTTAAGCAAAAACTCACTTCATTTTGATTTTATTTTCCAGAAAAAATATCTTATGTCATTTTACTTATCTAGTAAAAGCGTCTTGATTTAAGAATTCTTAGATATTTAGACTGGAAACTAGACAAAATACTAAATAAGAAAAGCATTTTTGCACTGTAGAGTTTCCTTGGTTACCTCTGTAAACAAAGCAGCACCAGTGCTGCACTTATATAAACACTACTTTAATAGGCATCATACGGAGGTAAGATTAAAAGAAAATGTTATCGAATCTTTTGTGAAGTAAGTCAGTTCCTTCAGAAATGCATTCATATAAGCCCCCACCCCAATTTAATGTGTAGAATTGTCTTCCAATATTCTGAGCATCGCAACAGTGAGCTTGCTCTGCCCGGTACAGTATTTTCTCTGCTCTTCTCTTTGCGTCCGTCTTCAGCGTGTCCCATCTCTGGCCTCTGTTAACGTCCACACAAATTACATTTTGGGAAATGATTGCAATGCATTTTGTGTGCAAGTCCGGGACAAAAAATGGAACTGGCTGGTTCTGATTGATGGTCGGTAGACCGGTGCATCTCTACTACTGGCAACCCTTCACCTGAAGCTCTAATGAGGAGAACACGCTGCCATGTTAGGGAAAGAAGAGAAGAGAGTGGAAAAATTCTGGATTTTTTAAATAAAGTAGTTTGAACCATACACACGTTTTCACTGCGTTATTGTATACACACCAGCCGCTGCTGACTTTTCATTTTTGCCGCAGCTCTCACAGCTGGTGTGAACAAGCTCGCATCTTTTGCGTCATAAAAATGTGATCGGTTTATGTGATCGGCAAGCTGAGAGACCACGAATAGAATCAAAGGAAGTAATTGACAACATTTTCGAATAAGTGGCCGATCATTTGGAGCATTCCTAGAAACTATACAAAAAGGTTTTTCGTATCCATGTTTGACCTCAAAGCATATAAACTCTCACGCCCCCCCGCAAATTGCGGACCCCAGGTTGGGAACCACTGCTTTAAAATGATATATGTACACCACAATTCAACAATTCAATGGTTAATATTCAGTTTAGGGCAAAATCAAGATGCAATGTCCATAATCAAAGAGTATAATTTTCATTACATTAAAAAGTGCATTCCATTATCGCCCCAGGTGACCAATAGCAGCATTGTAGCAAAACATGCTGTCAAATAACACTCCCATATGCCTCTACCTTTAAGTATGAGCTAACATCAAGGGTTCAACTGTGTATTTTTTTTAAATAAATGAGCCTATTTCACTTGCCTTTGCCCCTAGTAGGTTTCCCCCATGTGTAATGGAAATAGTTACAGTAACTATTCTGTGCACAGGAGAGAAGTCGCCCCATTGTACTTGAGAATCAATAGATTTGCCCTTGTTCTGTTAATACACTCCCCCTCGTATCTTCAATTTAATGCCTGGAGGAGAAGCGCCCGCAGTGGTTAATAGTATTGAACCGTTTCTCTTTTAAAGCCTCTGTTGCGAGACACAGAGCCAAATCGACAGCTGTGCGGTGGGCAACGCTGCAAGATCAAACGGGTCAATGAGGAAAAATGTTTGAGTGCAAAAGGTAGAAACGGTAAAAAAAAAAACATGGCGCACAATTTTCCTCTCAACAATGTGTGCTGTTAGGATATAAAAACCTGCCATAAAGCCCTCTTGCCATGTTCAATTGACAAGGCCCATAAATATACAACCTATAAAGCTGACAACGAACTGTTTCTCAGCTCCGAGAATATTAGTTGCGTCCAAGAGTTGATTGGAGGCTTTCTAATTCGCATATGTGTATCCCATTTGGTGAACAATGATGTCATTGTATGAAATGAACGTAATTTGGGGATAATGAGCTAGACTGACAGAGTCCAGCAACATTTTTGATTGGCTGTTGGCAGAATTACTGACCGTAGTCCTCCAGTGATTTGCACGTAATATCCAAGTGGGTGGAGCCAAAAGGGTTTCGGATGAATCTCCGCCTCCTTCGGAGGTCATCCTCCCAGTAATCCAGACGCCAGAAGTCATGCAACTGACTGGAAAAGGGGAAAAGACAGGAACTCCTGTTAGGAATCAGAAAAAAACAAGTTGGAAATCTAAAATTACAAAAAATTAAAGCTATATATATATACACACACTATGAAATACTAGGTCATGATTACGAGATAAAAAAGTCAAAATTGACAGTTTCGACATGTCAATTCCAACATTTTGTCAAAATTTTGACTTGTGTCAAAATTAAGGCTACTGTATGTCATAATTCTGACTTATTTTATAATTAGGATTTATGAAAGTGTGATTTGTTTTTAGCAGAAATGGTCTTACACACACACACACACACACACACACACACACACGTACGTTTGTTTTTGTCAATTGTGGGGACATTCCATAGGCGTAATGGTTTTTATACTGTACAAACCGTATTTTCTATCCCCCTACACTACTCCTACCCCTAAACCTACCCATCACAGGAAACTGTGCACATTTTTACTTTCTCAAAAAAAAAAAAAAAAAAAAACCTCATTCTGTATGATTTATAAGCCTTTTGAAAAATGGGGACATGGGGTAATGTCCTCATAATTCACCGTCTCCTTGTAATACCTATGTCATACCCATGTCATTATACAAATTTGTGTCCTGATATGTCACAAAAACGCGTGCACACACACACACACACACACACACACACACACACACACACACACACACACAAAGCACTTCAATTTTTATAGTAGTGTAATATTCTACATACAACGCTATGGAGAATTGCATTTTGGAGAGCATCCAAACCAAAGGTTGCACATAAGAGAGATTCAAATGATATCTGGTAAAATATAGCTAATTCATGAAGTTCATTAAAGCTCCAGATACCCAGACACGCTTTTCCACGCGAACCCCTCGGGCATAAAACAGCAGCCGTGGCTTTCCAGCACACAAATAAATAACAGCAATTCCCATTAACAAATACTGTATCAAATTACAAGTATAAATGGCGCAGCTTGCCTCCTTTTTACTGTGTTTTTTAACAAGTCTTGTAAATCAGATGTAGGACCCTCTATGCAGCCGGAGAGGGGTTTTAATGATGCTGGGGTCTTACCATAGCCACACCCCAGGCCAATAAAATGGAGACCCCCTCCCTCTGCATATGTGCAGCTGTGATTAAAATAACGTGCTGAAATATTCATTGAAATGATTCCCAGGGCCCTGGAGCAAGCTGCAGAAAATTGCGTTTTTATTCATTATTAATAACAGCGAATTAGAGGCCGTATAAAAGAAAAAATGAGAGGCCGAGAAAAAAGGGGAGCATGGGGAATGAGAGGGAAACGGCTACAGCATGTGGTAACCATCTTTGTAAATGATTATTCCAACATTAGCAGGGACCTGGGCTAATTTTATTGCTTGCAGCTAATGCAAACCATTAAGGGCAGGGACCAGCATCAGGTTACTAAGTGCAGAACGTTTCGAGCGCACTCGAGCTGGAGATGTTTCAAAGGCTTTAAAACGGTGTGAGAGAGAGAGGGAAAGGAAAAAGCACAGAGAGGAAAAGCAGGTCAGCACCGAATAATACTGCAGCTAATTTACTCCAAAGAGGATTTAGAGAGTGATGATTGGTGTAATTGGGGGATAGATGACAGCATGGTATGGGACAATCACCAAATTCCACATGTGGTTTGTCTTCATTACCAGCTACTCATGGGGAAATACACCATCCACTTTGAGCCATATACTAATTCCCATCATAAACTATGACATGAGTCATTAGTCTATGTTCTATCTTACAAACAGAGGTTAAACAACTATCTGGTGGGATACTGTACAAAAATTAATTGATTTGTGCCAAATTTGTAGATGAAAAAGGATATAATGATAAAATATAATTCCCATATAATGACCATTCATAATTGTCTGTTAAAGGGTTAGTTCATCCAAAAATGAAACTTCTGTCATTAATTACTCACCCTCATGTCGTTCCACACCCTTAAGACCTTCATTCATCTTCAGAACACAAATTAAGATATTTTATATAGACAGTGCAGCGCTTTCGTGTTCTACATCAGAACGGCGACTCATTATTGGCCGGCTCCTGCATCAGCATCACACTGCATTGTGCTGCTCACATGTATAGCATCGGCCAATAATGAGCCGGCGTTCTGATGTAGAACCAGGAAGCGCTGCACTGTTTACACTACGTAAACAGCGTAGGAGAATGACAGGGAAGAGAAGAAATTTTTGAATAAAGTCGTTATTTTTGTTTTGTTTTTGCGCACACAAAGTATTCTCATTGCTTCATAGCATTGAGGTTGAACCATTGCAGTGACGTGGACTATTTCAACAATGTTTTTACTACTTTTCTGGACTTTGAATATGGTAATTATGTTGCTTTCTCTTGGGGATCAGAAACATCTTGGATTTCATCAAAAATATCTTAATTTGTGTTCCAAAGATGAACGAAGGTCTTACAGGTTTGGAACGACATGAGGGTGAGTAATTAGGGTAATTAAGGGTTAGTTCACCCAAAAATGAAAATTCTGTCATTTATTACTCACCCTCATGTTGTTCCACACCCGTAAGACCTTTGTTCATCTTCAGAACACAAATTAAGATATTTTTGATGAAATCCGATGGCTCAGTGAGGCCTCCATTGACAGCAAGATAATTAACACTTTCAAATGCCCAAAAAGGTACTAAAGACTTTTTTAAAGACGATGCTAAAGACGAGAATACTTCTTGTGCGCCAAAAAAACAAAATAACGACTTTATTCAACAATATCTAGTGATGGGCGATTTTAAAACACTGCTTCATGAAGCTTCGAAGCTTTACAAAACTTTTGTTTCGAATCAGTGGTTCGGCGCGCGTATCAAACTGCCAAAATCACATAAACCACTGAAATTTCGAAACACTTATGACTGGGGAGATCAACAGGAAAAAAAGTTTTGCAATTGCGTTCAAGCAATAGCGGTTGGCGCTCTGCCTATATAAAGCGGCACCGAACGCCAATTACACTGAATCGTTCTTCTTCAGATTCTTGACTTGTCACTGTGTGAACAAGCCCAACATAGAAGTTGCTCACCATAGAAAAGCACCGATTCGTTCAGCTGACAGAATCACAAGCTACTATTGTGAACGGCGCGCGCTCCGCTGCTGTACACGTTCCGGTGAGAAGACGTAACTTACAAGAAGCTGAGCTTGTGAGACACTGTCAAAACTGTTATATATTTGCGGTTATATATTGTTCATCCAAACCATCACTGAAATATTTACTTTTTTTTGGTTTATTTAAATTAAAAATTCTGATCTATTATTTTCTCTTGTTATAGTTTTTAATGATTCAGTGACATTACAAAGTGAAACTAATGCAGGTGTTTTTTATTGCACGTGTTTTAATTTAAAAAAATCTTTTAATTTTTATAATTTTTAATGAAATGATAATATATTATTACATATATAATATTTATTTATAAAATAAGTATAATTATAAAATAATAGAAGATTATTTTATAATTATGCCAGATTTTTTAAAAATGTTTAAAGGGGGGCACGACCAAAAAAGTTTGAGAACCACTGAATAAAGTCGTTATTTTGTTTTTTTGGCGCAAAAAAAGTATTCTCGTCGCTTAATAACATTAAGGTTGAACCGCTGTACACACATGAACTGTTTTAAATAGTTCTTTCAAATACGTCTTTAGTACCTTTCTGGGCATCTGAAAGTGTTAATTATCTTGCTGGCAACAGAGGCCTCGCTGAGCCATCGGATTTTATCAAAAATATCTTAATTTGTGTTCAGAAGATGAACGAAGGTCTTACAGGTGTGGAACGACATGAGGGTGAGTAATTAATGACAGACTTTTCATTTTTGTGTGAACTAACCCTTTAAGCTTTAAAAAACAACAACAACAATAAATAAATAAATAAATAAATAAATGAATACCATAAAATGCCACACAATAGCTTTATGTTAAAAATTCAAGTTGTCATTCACTGATAACCTTGCCTTTCGCTGAAGCTATGGAATCTCAGTAATGTCTATGCTAAGAAGTGTGTCAAATTTTCATGTCATTGACAACCAATTGACAACCATTGTTTCTGACATGTCATAACTAAACCGCAATAGTTTGAAAATGCGTATTGTGCAATGAAATGTAATGAAAGTAGCGACAGATCTTTATTGAGAAAAAAAAAATCCATAGTTTGTAGATTGGACTAAGGCAGATCTGAATGTCTCAAATGTCTGTTTCACCAGAAAACCAGGTTGTGACATAAAAAAGAAGAAAAAAAGAAAAAAAAAAAAGAATGAATCATCCACAAAAAAAAAAAAAATTGCATTAAGAAAATAGATGATTAATTTCCATTTCATGCCAATTTTAAGAGCTGCAATGGAGGTGATTATTTTCAGTGAATAACAATGCTATTTTTTACACAAAACTATCATGTAGTGCTTTCATGATTTTTTTGACATTTTATTATTTCATTCACTATAAACTGTCATTATATGAAGATTGCATGATGATTATAAAATACATAGTGTTCCATAAAAAAAAACCAAACAAACAAAAAAAAAAAAACATGAGGGTGAAAAATTTTTGGGTGAACTATCCCTTTAAGATATTTTTTAAATGCATCCACATGATTAAATCCACATAAAAAAGCTGTGGAATAGTAATAATAATAATAACGACTTTATTATTCGCCCACTAAGAAAAACAAAAACCAAGAAAATTATAACAAGCGAAGCCAACATTCTCACTTTAACACCAGTCAGCCATTCCATTAAAAAAATAATCTTCAGATCCTACCGAGGTGTTTGCCCCAAGCTATGGATTGCATTGAATGGGCCTCTCTCCACTCTGCCATAATATTGAGGCAGTCTAAACAGATTAAAGTGTTACAGCAGGATCACATCACAAAAGCTGCTCCTTGTTGCGTGAATATTATATCTACAAATGTCAAGAAATCAGGAGGCTCAAGGGACTTAACCGAGCTCTGACAGCAACACGAGTGCTCGTTCTCAGTTTAACATCAATCAAGAATGTGCGCGCTTGTGTGTGTGTGCGTGTGTGTGTGTAGGAAACAAAGCCTGTTTGCATACATGAGCGGCATGCCAAAAGTTCATCACTCGCTGGGGTATGAAAAGCAAAGCGCTATGTCTGGGGCTTGTCTGTTGTCAGTCTTATACCTCGAGAGCCAGACAGAGATGTCAAGAGGCGTATAGGCCAAAGTCACGTAAATGACATTGTAAATGCAAGATTACAGCGTGAAAAAAAATGTAAATCCCACCGTAGGCAACCAGGCGATTACCATTTAAGATTAGAACATCCAAAGCTGCCTGCGAGTAGGCAATGTAGCTCTCGGCTGCGGGAGAAATCCAGGCACATACACTTTGAAGATTTCCGAGTTTTCCCTAACACAGCATATATGATGATTTTGATTTGGTTTGACAGCAGTATGTCGGCTGTGTACAGCAATTCAGAGGAAAGCCCAAACATTTTCGTTCTCTTCTTAATAAGGGGATTAGACAAGCACGCGGTATTACAGTGAACGATAAACTGAAGAGTGCTCGATGACACCGTTTACATTTCTTCACCCCCTCTTTCCCCTAAAGCATATGCTTTTACTTTGGTGGTGGTTTCCGCAGGATTGGATGGGGGTCCAGTGATACGTTAAACCCTGCGGTCAACATATAGAGCCGGATTTAGTCCGTGCCAAAAGTGCCATGACGTGAGTTTCCTCACCCAGGGTGGTCCAGCTCAAGAGAGTTGTCTTCCCACAGGGAGATTGTGGACGCATATACTGTAAACTTTTAACAATTTATTTAAGGCCCATTAAAACTATTACAGCAGTCCTTTTCAAGGGCAACAGGTTATATTTAAGCAATATGACTCATGAAGTAATGATGATTGTGTGTAATTTTACTGTTTGATAAAAAACAATGAAATAGTTCCAAACAAATCCCAACAAATGAGTTTTGCTCACTGACACAGAATAAATCAGAACAAATTGGGTGAATGAATGATTCACTGACTCACTAATAGATAGTCACTTGTTAAAAGGGTTAGTTCACCCAAAAATTCTGTCATTAATTACTCACCCTCATGTTGTTCCAAACCCATAAGACCTTCGTTCATCTTCGGAACACAAATTATGATATTTTTGATGAAATCCGAGAGCTCTCAGAATCCTCCATAGACAGCAATTTAATTACCACTGTCAAGGCCCAGAAAGGTCAGAGTCAGAGAGCTCTCGGATTTCATCAAAAATATCTTAATTTGTGTTCTGAAGATAAACGGAAGTCTTACGAGTTTGGAACCACATGAAGGTGAGTAATTAATTTTTGGGTGAACTAACCCTTAAATTAATAAACCAATGTTTTAAAAGAATCGGTTGAGTGAATGATTCACTCAAACACTGATTCAAATGGGACTCACTCATGACAATCACTTGTCGCCATCTACAGACATAACAATGTAACTATCATTAAAAAAGGCACTGACAAATCCCCACTACTAATGCACAGACTGAGGTCACCTATATGCTTTTATGCTGCGACAAAGAACGCTACAGATTTGTTATTTAAATGGGGATGAAGCGTTGTAAGGGTAGAGAAAAAATCTGCAAATTTTGCATCAGCTGAAAAATAACAATATCAAAGAGGTGGGACTAGCTGTGCAGTGAACTGCTTTATATTCATTCCCAGACACTGGGCTTGAATTTTTCACCATTGTTACAATAATAATAATGATATGTCTTGATATAACCCATTGCGTTTCTACTGTAGTAGAATGAAGATATAATATAGCCGTATTATCAGTAGTGTATTCGCTCTTGATTTCAAATTTGACAAGCCCCTTTTCTCTATGGTACACGCCATCAAAACTGATCTTACACATTATCATCAGTCAAAAGCTCTAACAGAAAGCTCTCTAGTGTGTAGGAATCTTAACAATCCATGTGGACCACACAAACAAGTGGAGTGATAGCATGGTGCATCCCAATTCATGTACTTAAGGACTATTCTGTGTCATTTTATAGTATAGTATAAGTAGCATTCACACTGAAAATTCCAACAAGAAAAAGCTCACTAAATACCCGGATGATGCACTTATAATAAAATTAAAAAAAAAAAAAAAAAAAAAAAAAAAAGTGTGGAATGTTGGACAATTCTTTTTTTTTAAACATAGCAATAATTATTTAGAATAACAGTGATAGAATGAACATCAATAGTTAAAGGAAACATTTAAAGTCCCCCTGTAGTCAATAATTTTCTCTCTTAAAACTCATCTTTGATCACCAAAATGACATATTTAAATGTTTTTTCCTGTGAAAAAAAATTTCTTCATTTCTTGGATGTAACTTTACACCCTTGCCTCATTTAGTATATGCGGATCTATGAATATGCTAATTAGCCCCACCTCCACTCACTTGCATGAGCTCAGAGATCCACTCGGTCAACTTACTGAGGTAAATGCTCCACAATGATATCGCTCCAACATCGAAAACATAGCGGTAATTAATATGATTAGCCTTTTGCTTGACTGTGTTATCAAACAGCTAATAATGTGTTGCTAATGTTACACAAACCATGTTCCTGTTCTTCATCTCAGAGTCAGACAGCTGCCTTTTAAAAATCAATATCCTTAGAAATGCTTTGAACAACTCAGAACATCAGTGGAGAAAGGCATATAGTTCATCATAGCATCGTAATACACCCGCTATATTGCTAAATCTACCCGATTTTTCATATCAGCAGAAAAATATACTGGGATAACCTGGCTTCTTTTGAGACTCCCTTGCGCGGTCAGGTAATAATATGCTAAAGCCCGCCGGCACATTGACGTGTTTGGTTACAAGATATTTTATGACATCACAAACACAAGTGAAGAAAATACTCAGCAATGGTGTTGACATGCAGCAATGGAATTTGCACATGGTTTGTCTTAAAGCATATTAAAAACACCACATAGACATATAAACAGCATTAAAAAATAGGTTTACAATTTGACAATTTTAATTTATGAATACAAAATCTACACAGGAAAAAAAATAAATTTATTATAACGAAAAAACTTGGATCTGCTTCAAAATATCCAAAATATGTTGGACACTTCATGCACTCAACAGTCACAGATTTCCTTACATAGCAGATGGGAAGACAAAATAACCTTATAAAATCCACACACAAGACAGTTGAGTACATAGTGCAGAATGTAAGTACGTAGTATGTAATTTATGACAAGTTTAGTAAAAAGTCTCTTTGATGTTATATCAGCACTTATGAAATGCTGCTCAGCCATTCAAATCTGGAACTAACAGTTGTATAAATATCAATATCCGCTGTTAGTGCTGTGCAATGGAGAATAGTGCTTTGTTGGAGAATAAAACAGTAACAGTCTACTTAATTGTTTTAGATTTCAAAAAGGAAAGACTATATTCTTTCTGGTCTTCGCATTAAAGAGTGGATCCTGATAGCCGTTTCATCTGAATGGTAATCACTCACTGGAATTAGCTTCCGACACGCTCGACTTTACCAATCGTGCGGCTCATGATGACAGCCATAAAGGATGGTGGAGGGCCGGCCCTCCTCGAAAGCGGCTCAAATTTATTAGTCACATCGTCCATCAATCACCCAAATGGATTTCCAACTGCATTTTAAAAGCTAATTTCCCTGCACTGATAACCAAAACTATCAGCCGACCAGCATGCCAGTCATTATTTACTACTGCTTTGGGTCTTATTTTTTTCTAAATGCATCACAAAAGACTGGTATAAAAATTGCGAGTATCCGCCTCTCTCTACCATACATTAAAAACACTCTACGAGAGTGAGAGAACAAGATTTAGGACTCTTGTGTCCACAGGGCATGTGTTGTTTGTGAAAGGCTGTAAAAATTTGACAGCCATGATTCAGTATAAAATGGCAAAATGGAAAATAAAGGAAAGGATAACAATTTCATCTTAAAATAAATATATATAGCTATGTTGTTGTTTGGAAAGCCCAGCTGTAGATATGATCTATTGGGCTTTTACACTGGTATTGTGGGGGATTATGGGATGCTGGCTCATGAGATGGATTACCCTGTTACCGTGCTGCTCCGCAGGGCTTGAGCGGTCAAAGCAAGCAGACCTTCATTGTACATCTCCAAAGATTCATTTAAGTGGGAGGATTCGGGGTGCAATGGTTCTGTCTAGACAGCTGTTTTGACCACCTCTGAGTCTCTTCGGTCTAATAGAGCCTGAGTCTTCTGAGTGGAGTCTTTTTAAACAAGGCCTTGTTCACGCAGACAACAAAAAAACACATGAAACCCCAATCTCAATCTAAACCACATATAAAGGTGGTTTAAAATAGTTTCAGAACAGTCAAATTTAAGCAATTTATTATTATTATTTGGCATTTGGGAAATTAATTCATACACAATGTGCAGAAGTGTCTCTTTCCTATGGAAGCCTGTTTCCGCCACTAAATAAAAAAATAAAAACAGTAATCGCGTTTTTTTATTTCAGAATTCTGACTTTTTTTCTCGCAATTGCGAGTTTATATCTCACAATTCTGACTTTTTTTTCTCACAATTGCAAGTTATAAAGTCACAATTCTGAGATATAAACTCGCAATTGCGTGATATAAAGTCACAGTTCTGAGATAAAAAAAAAAATCGCAATTACTGTTTTTATCGCAATTGCGTGATATAAAGTCACAATTCTGATATAAACTCGCAATTGCGTGATATAAAGTCACAATTCTGATATAAACTCGCAATTGCGTGATATAAAGTCACAATTCTGAGATAAAAAAATCGCAATTACTGTTTTTATCGCAATTGCGTGATATAAAGTCACAATTGCGAGAAAAAAAGTCAGAATTGCGAGAAAAAAGTTTCACACAATTGTGAGTTTATATCTCACAATTGTGAGAAAAAAAGTCAGAATTGCGAGAAAAAAAGTCAGAATTGTGACTTTATATCACGCAATTGCGAGTTTATATATCAGAATTCTGACTTTATAACTCGCAATTGTGAGATAAAAAGTCGCAATTACTGTTTTTATTTTTTTATTTAGTAGCGGAAACGGGCTTCCATACTTTCCCCATATTGCTGTATTTGCTATGTAGTAAATATTTAAAAACAGGGTGTTTCAAAATAGATGGACCCAATTTCAAACAAATATATTTCAAAATGGCAATGTTACAATTGCATAAAAAATTACAAATGAACCTGCAGGTTTGATGTTTCCTAAATAACACTGCCTCAACCGTGGATAGGTCGCACGGGACCCCAAGACTTGGCGCTACACTCTTGGCCCCCAAGATCCCCAGTAGGTTTGTCAAAAATACCGACTTCGGTACCAAGTCGGTACTGAAATGTAAAAAATGTGACGATACCAGCATTTCCCCCTAGCACTTTGAGCGCTGTTGAGCGGATTTGTAAACACCTCTGATTGGCCATTGTGTTCATGCGCTCAACAGATATGTCTGTGATTGGCTACAATGATCAATGCTTCAAAAACATGTTGTAAATAGACATCTTCACAGAGCGCTTACACAGATACACACGGGAGCGTTTGAAATCAGGCGTCTATCAGCGGTCCGTCTATCAGCGGAAATATTAGGGATCCGTTAATGTACAAGTGGTTTTGGATACAGTATATGTGGGAATGCAATAAATAGAGCAATTTCTCAGACACTTATTTTGTCTAATGAGTTCAACAAGATGGTGATATGTAATGATGGACATGAGCAAAGGCAACATTTTAGTTTTCACAACTTTCCAAAATGACAGTTGCTCAGTTTAGTAGAAGAAAGTTTCTTGTCATTGTGCTGACTCCACATTACTATGGCAACCAACTGTCTGAACAATTGAATCTGATTTCATCACTTGACACTGTGAACGGTAATAAAAATATATTATAAAACAAATAAGATTTGTTTGCAGGCAGTGTGAAAAGGTATCTAGTATCACTCTCCTGTATTTCTGTAAAAATTACACTGTAAACCCCGACGCTCAAAATAATTAATTGGTTTGAGTAGGACAAACTTAAATTGAACAAATTAGTTCAGTCAAATTAAGTTTTATGAGTATTTAGCACTTTATTTTTCTTTCAAGTTCACAGAACTGATATACAGTATTTTAAGTAAACTGAACTATTTCATTGTTTTTAGTTTTATTAACTTATTTCTTTTAATTTAGACAATCTTATGTTCAACTAAAACTGGCTGGGATTTCTATTTCCCAGCATGCTTTGCCCATGGCACTCGAAAGGGAGAGTAAATGCTAAAATTAAGTGTTATATAATGTTTTGTGTGTGTGTGTGTGTGTGTGTGTGTGTGTGCAAGATTAATGTTAAGTGGGAGATTTAGTAGTGTAGCATGACACAAAATAAATAAATAAATAAATAAATAAATAAATAATAAGTATAGTGGGTGTCCAACATATAACAGAGAAATTGGTCTTTTAATCAAATAAAAATAATGAATAAAGTTATGTTAAATTCAATTTTAATTGAGATATGCCCAATATATATATTTTTTAATTAATCACATTTTATTGCAAATATTAATATTTGTTTGTTGAGAAAAGTCCCCAAATGCAGATAAGTCAAAGACATTTTTATGGCAGATAAAACACTGATTGACATTAAAATAAGTGGCTTTATAAGTCAATATATGGTTTATTTCTATATCATTGCATATAAGTCTATGGCATGGAATCCACAGTAATCCATTTGGAGTTTGTCAATCTGTCTGTATGCTGTTTTTAATGTATTGGTTTACGACATACACATGCAGAATGATGCCTTTGGCTGTGACACTAAATTAACATTAAATGAACATGTTTAATTGACAGCTCCAGAGAAGAATACTGGCATGATCATGGTCACTGAAGCCATTGATGATTATCTGGAAATCACATGACTACAGACAGTCTCTTGTTGTGGCACATAAGAGAATGGCAGGGAAATTCAATAAGGCACCATTATGTTCTCATTAAATGCATCCATTGGGGACATAAATGGAGTATAATTAGTAAAATAGCAGTAATCAGTGACTGGTCTATTTTGGGGGTTGCCTGGCTTTCCTCAGTGCCACACTGACTCTGTGACATTACGGCTGCCATTATTCATGTTCATGACACTAAACACACGCTCAACACTTTCAATGAAGTTAAGCCAAGACATGCCTTCTCTATTCCTGTCGCTTACATCAGTTTGAAATTGGGGGGTATTAGCACTACTTCAAACTAATATAGCTAAAGGTTCTAAAAGAGTGTTTTCGCAATGCTGCCATACAAGAACCATTATTGGTTCCCAAAAAGAACCTTTCAGTGAACAGTTCTTAACTTTTTTTTTCGTAGTTTGAAGATCAGTTCACTTCTGAATTAAAATTTCATGATAATTTACTCACCCCCGTGTCATCCAAGATGTCCTTCTTTCTTCAGTCGAAAAGAAATTAAGGTTTTTGAGGAAAACATTGGATTCTTCTCCATATAGTGGATTTCAATGGGGTTCACTGGGTGGAAGATCCAAATTGCAGTTTCAGTGCAGCTTCAAAGGGCTCTACGCGATCCCAGACGAGGAATAAGGGTCTTATCTAGCAAAACGACCAGTCATTTTCTTAAAAAAAATAAAAAATTATATACTTTTTAACCACAAATGCTCATCTTGCACTGCTCTGCGATGAGCCACGCATTATGTTGAGGGGTCACGCGTGACGTAGGCGGAAGTACCGCGGTAGGGCGAAAAACTAATTTAAAATCTAATTTTCTCCTCCAACTTCAAAATTGTCCGTTATCATTGTTTTACCCTTTTTTTTTTTTTTTTTTTTTTTTGGTAAAGGCCGTTTGGCTTAATCTTTGCACATTCGCTTTGTAGACACTGGATTGATACTTTCACCTACGTCACGCGTTACCTTTGTAACGTGATTACGTCATGTGTGCAGATCGCAGAGCAGTGCAAGACGAGCATTTGTGCTTAAAAAGTATATAAATTTTTATTTTTTTTTTTAGAAAATGACCGATCATTTCGCTAGATAACCCTTATTCCTCGTCTGAGATCATGTAGAGCGCTTTGAAGCTGCATTGAAACTGCAATTTGGACCTTTAACCCGGTGAATCCCACTGAAGTCCATTATATGGAGAAGAATCCTGGAATGTTCTCCTCAAAAACCTTAATTTCTTTTCGACTGAAGAAAGAAAGACATGAACAGCTTGGATGGCATGGGGGTGAGTAAATTATCAGGAAATGTTCATTCAGAAGTGAACTAATACTTTAATAATCTAAAGAACCGTCTTCCACTATAAAGAACCTTTTTTGTAATGGAAAGGTTCCATGGATGTTAAAGGTTCCTCATGGAACCATTGATGCTAATAAAGAACCTTTATTTTTAAGTGTATTTCTAATGAAATGTTCTTTAGTATCTCTGCAATGTGATTAATGTGGAAGTCCACAACCCAGTCAAATTACAGGACAGACTATTTGTCAGTTTACTGGTGAGGAAAAGCCATCATTATGTAGCTGAATCAAACTAAAATACTTGAGCAGACACATAAAAAGCACTTTGGCTTAAGAATGGCAAGGCCTGCACTGCGGGTCACTGCATTGGATGAAGACAGACGCGGCTGCCTGGGTGAGAGACAGAGTTCTAGTACAGGTCAGGCGTCCCTTCTCGCTCGTTTCGGCAAACCGTCCATCTCTTATCAAAGGCAAAGCCAACAGAGTGGGAAAACTCTAGCAGTCACGCTCTTTTCTGTTGAAATTGATGATCGTTCCAACGGCCCTCTTCCCAGAGATAATTAGCACAGGCTTTAAGGTTAAGCATGCCCAAGGGGAAGTGACTTTGTGTAGGTCAAAAACAATCGGAGGGGTTTGTGTGTGAAAGCTTGCAAATGGTGGCCACAGGTGTTCAGCTTACCAAACTTTTTGTAACAAAGGGAGCTTCAGTGGAAACTAGCATAGTAGACTTTATTTTATTTCAAGGCTAGACACAATAATGAAGGTCATTCAGGGAAAGGTATGTTTAAGAGTTGTTTCAATATTTCTTCCATCAGTCTTCAAATGTCATTTGAAAGATCATTTGAATCACATTCACTGTTCTCTCCTGCTTTCCCTAATTAGCTTAAAGAAATAGATCGGCAGAAAAATGAAAATTCAGTCATTATTTACACACCCTCTTTCTGTTTTTCTTCATGAGAGTAATGGCCAACGTTTAAAATGTTTAAAAGTTTAGGGTTGGTAAGATTTTTCAGTGTCTTGACAGAAGTAATAGTATTAGTATTAGTAGACCTATAAATAAATGCAGTAAATATAGTATTAGTATAAATAAATGCAATAATAAAATCAAATCAAATAAAGACTAATATAATATGGCCTACTTTTATGGTGCTTTTATGGTTCTTATGGGAGCTTGACTGATGTCAAGTCAAGTCACCTCTATTTATATAGGGCTTTATTCAATACATATTGCTTCAAAGCAGCTTCACAGTAATAAACAGGAAAATAAACAATGATGCAAACGTCAAATATGAGACGAATTTAAATTCTGATGTGAAGCAGCTCAACATAAGACAGTGTTGTTATCGGTCAGGTCAACATTGACGTGGTCACTATAAACTTTTTACAGAAAGAATTACTCAAATTCTCCTTTGGTGTTCCATGTTGGAAAAATAAAATCATTCAGATTTGGAATGGCATGAGTAAATAATGATTGTTTTTGGCTCTTTAGTTCACATAATTCAAACATGCACATGGTGTGACTTGCAAACTCTGGAAATAAATGACAGCAGATCACAGTTGATCTTTTATTTAGACCTCAGACCAAAATCCCAATTTTGGGGGGGCCAAAACCCCATAAGAGCTGTATATATTTCCCTTCAATTGCTGCTATTAGAATTGATAACCTTTCAACCACTCCCAATGAGACTACTTAACCAAGCCGTGTGTAACTGGAAGGCTCCATTCTATCAACGAGTTATTATCCAATACGGGACTGCTGCCATCCATCAAACAAAAGACCACGTACACCGTTATTCAAGGGAAATGGTGCCTCCCTTATTCTCCACCTCCAACAAATCAATACATGCCACCACTCTCCATCTCTTGACACTGTCTTTTTTCTTCATCTCCCTCCTTATAGTCAACAGCAAAAAAAAAAAAAAAAAAAGTAATTATACAAGAGAAAGTGTTGACAATCAATACCCAAGTCAGGTTAAGTTAAGGTCTGAGGTGGTTCAGGTATGCTGGTCCTCCATCAGCTGTCAGCTATAGTGCTGACGTTGACAAAGGGCATGAACGCAACACCGGGGCGCCCGTCCACTGTGACCGCTTACTTTACATTTTTTGTTACGGACAGCCATTTTGAAGCAATTAGCACCTGAACGTCTGTTTCAAGCTACATTAAACTCCAGGAAATGGACGCTAAGAAGAAGTATTATTGGACACCTAGAACAGTCAGCTACGAGCCATTGAATGGCAAAAAATGCTGATTGAAAATCGGTGGACGTCAGCTTTATTCAGTGTGACATGATGCTTGGGAAGAGTGCTGAGACTGAGTGTGTTTTGCACAGCTAGCATGAGCATATAAACAGAGAATGGCATACTTTCAATAGCATACTACCAAACTACCTGTACTGTTATTGGACTACCAAAAGTTTAGACAATTTGGATTAAAAAAAAAAAAAAAAAAAAAAGTATTATAAGTTGACTTCAATTGCTGAAGTCAGCAACGTAATGCAACATAATGAAGTAATGTGTATTGTTGCATTATGCACATTTTAAAAAGTGTGTAATTTCTGTGCAATTTTTTAATTATGAATATAATAACAGAGGATTGTATGGATTCACTGTAAACCCTAATGCTCAAAATACTTGATTGGTTTGAGTAGGACAAACTTAAATTGAACAAATTAGTTCAGTTAAATTAACTGTTATGAGTATTTAGAACTTTCTTTTTCTTTTGAGTTCACAGCACTAACATATTTCAAGTAAACTGAACTGTTTCATTGTTTTGAGTTGTATGAACTCATTTCGTTTAATTTAGACTAACTTAAGTTTAACTGAAACTGGGCTG
Source organism: Mylopharyngodon piceus (assembly GCA_039654765.1). Classification (NCBI taxonomy): domain Eukaryota; kingdom Metazoa; phylum Chordata; class Actinopteri; order Cypriniformes; family Xenocyprididae; genus Mylopharyngodon; species Mylopharyngodon piceus. Next base: position 18,609,900 of record CM077447.1, read on the forward strand.
GGATTTCTACTTCCCAGCATGCTTTGCCCATGGCACTCGAAAGAGAGAGTAAATGCTAAAATTAAGTGTTATATAATGGTTTTTTTTGTTGTTGTTGTTTTTTTTTTTTTTTTGTGCAAGATTAATGGTAATTTAGTAGTGATTAATGTTGTGTAATGCTAATTCAGAAGAGTTTCTGTTAATGTGGGTTTTTGGAGAGTTACCATCATGGTGACAAGTGGCGGATGCGGCTTGGTTTGAGAGCAGGTAAGTTACATGTTTTAAGTTGCTGTACTCATTCAGTAAGTGTTATACCATGCTATTGTTAACATGTAGAAAATTAGCAAGTTGGCATTTTCAAAATTTTCTTATTATGAAATAAATAACTCGTTTAATTTGCAAGAAATCAAAATAAAAAAGTTTATTAACTAAATATTTTATGTTAATTGCTATCAAAATGTATGAGTTAGCTAACTCGGTACATCAAGTTAGGAACAATTAACATGCATGAGTTCTACAAACTCAAAACTTGATAGTTCTGCTTACTTAAAACTGGGAACATCAAAACTCAAAAAAATTGAGTTGAGTTAGCCCAACTTATTCGGGTTTACAGCATTGTATGGCTTGTTTCCGCCACAGAATAAAACATTTTAAAAGATAATTGCGACTTTTTATCTCACAATTATGACTTTTTTTTTCAATTATGAATTCTATATCTTTATAAAAATGTTTATATAGTTTATATCTTTATAATAAAGTCCGAATTATTAACTCGCAATTCTGTTTTTTTCTTGCGAATCTGACTTTTTCTTGCAATTGCGAGTTTATATCTTGCCATTCTGACCTCTTTTCTCATAATTGTAAGATATAAACTCGCAATTGCGGGTTATAAAGTCCAATTCTGAGGGAAAAAAGACTGACTTTTTTCTCAGAATTGCGAGTTTATACCTTACAATCAGTGTTGGGGAAAGTTACTTTTAAAAGTAATGCATTACAATATTGCATTACTCCCAAAAAAGTAACTAATTGTGTTAGTTACTTTTTATGGAAAGTAATGCGTTACGTTACTTTTGCGTTACTTTTTCTCATCTGAGCTGGGCTGTTTGTTTTTATAACAACAAAAAAATTCTATTTTTGGCAAATGTAAAGGCCCTTTCACACCAAAAGCAAAATGAATAAGCCTCAGGCTGCAGGAAATGCAAATTCACGCCTGTACAGTAGAGGGCGCAGCTCAAACAAACAAGTCTTTCAGAAGCTGTGCCGCCAATTCTGGAATACAGAAGAATAGGACGCAGGAGAAGAAGTAAATGAGTAAATGTATGCTCACATTTAGTCTAGAACTACAATAACCATCATGTTTACACACAACACCTCTGCACTTACTCCTGATTTCTCTCAACATGGGGACAGAAGTGTCAGTCAATACATGAGAAAGCAAAGTAACTTTCGTTACTTATTTGAAAAAGTAACTCAGATATTTTGTTGTAAATGTAAAAGTAATGCGTTACTTTACTAGTTACTTGAAAAAAGTAATCTGATTACGTACTGTAACTCGCGTTACTTGTAATGCGTTACCCCCAACACTGCTTGCAATTCTGACTTTATAGCATGCAAATGCGACTTTAAATCACGCAATTCTGACTTTATAACATTGCGAGTTCATATGTCGCAATTCTGACTTCAAATTCTGAATTGCGAGATAAAAAGCCACAACTACCTTTTTTATTTTTTATTCAGTGGTGGAAACAAGCTTCCATCGGATTGTGAGTGGCATAATAAAAAAAACTTAATTTGGTACAGAAATTACACACTTTTTAAAGTGTAAAACAAACATTTTAAAATATCCAATAATATTTATATAAGTATTTCTTCTTATTAATTAGTACAGATAAAATAATTCCTATCAGACTGGAATGAACTTAATACAGAAATACAGAGAGAAAAGTTCAAAGATTTGCCATCTAGTTAATTGATAATGACAATAATCTGCCTTAGATTGCCTCCAAATATGAGAATTAGAGAGCTGGATAACAGGCCAATGACATGCAAATAAATCGCTCCATGATTTTTCAATTTCATAGATTTCTTCTCCATCATTAATCCCAACGCTGACGTCTTCTCACTTTTGACACGACATGAACTTTATAATTCACTGAAAGAGGTCGGAGGTCAACAGGAGAGGGAAAGGAAAATAACTCCCTCAGAGGAAAGTGAGAAGAAAAAAATCTGACATCCAATTTTCGACTTGATTTATCAGTGTAAAGCCAAAATTGATAGCGTGTCATTACTGGGCTCAGAGCTGTCTGGCAACGTCCTATCAAAGCCTTCTCCTTCTGATTTAGCAGCACAGATCAATACAACCCTATACTGTTTCAATTTGAGAAGTATTGATTTTCTGATGCCGACTCAATACAGGGGACATTCATCATCAGGCAAGCATAAAGTATGATCAAACTGAAGAATCGTGGGTTGGATTTGGTTATTTGGCTTTCAGCTCATGCAGCCATTGAAGAATTGCCATGCAGCGTTCGCATCTCTTGGTGCGTCATCCCTGACGGATTATTCGATTTTACGCAATGGAGAACATTTATTTATCTAATAATCTGCACAACTGCTTCTCTGGTAATGTTTGTTAAAATACAACAGCATTTCCAGTTGTTCCACAGAAAATAATGGCAAAAATCAAAGCAGTGCTCCAAAGCATCATGGGAACATTTGTGTTTTCAGAAGCCTAAATGTGAAAACATTATTTCGATCATTTTTCACGTGTCCCTGGGCTGTAGCACAAAGTAAAAGGAGAAAACCAATCGGGGTGCGTTCATGCTCAAAGACACACACAAACACACTAATACAAATATATTTTCAGGCGGACATGCTAACACACACATATGCAAAGTACACACACACACATACACACACACGCATGCTTCAGAACACCGCAGGCTTTCTATTTTACAGAAGCTGCATAAATGGGAAAGTTAATGTAGCATTGAATAAGACTAAGCTGCTCAGCTGTAACACCGCCTTGAGCTCATGAACATATTGCATCATTTTTCTTCTCCAGCAGGTTACCATTAAATTTGAATTTGTTGGAAGTTTTGTGGTACCATTTACAATGTGCCCCAGCTCAATAACCTTTTGTCTCAATGCAAATGTTATGCCTTCCAGGTGGTTTTCATAAATATTTGAATAAGTCTGAATGGTGGCAGAGACTTTCAGCCAAACCACCGTCTATAGCTTTTTATTATTTTGTGTAGTTGGTGTTAGATGCACTTCATTATTATGGCATGAGGGACTTTGAGGTGATTAATTTAAGGGGGCATCTGAGAGACTAACAGAGTTAACGTTTCAGAAAATGGTCAGACTATGATATTACTGTAAAAAGTGTTAATAACTGTTAATTAATAAATGAAAATTACACATGAAAAAATATATTAATAATATGGAACTCACAATCTGACAGTCATACCCATAATAAACACACAAACAAATAATTAATCAACATGTCTATTAAGATTCACCAGCGAAAACTACAGTATTATGAATCAAACTCAATACTTGAAAAAAAATCTAATCAAATATTTTTTTGCTAGAACAAACTGCAATGAGTTATATCGTTTCTTTTATACTGTAAGCACACGGGACATGAAATACATGCTCTAAACACAGACTTAAAATACAAACAGGACAACCTACATACATATTTAGCTATGAATGTGATACAGTGCAGTTACAGCACCGCTAATGTAAGGCTCTGTGTCTGACATCATGTCAAAAAAACAAGTTCTGACAGTTAAAAATTATAGGACGTCTAGCATCTTTGGATTCATCAAAACTGATAACAGAAGTACAATCAGTGAAAGCAGCTGAGCTATGTTCTCTATTTCTGTTTCTTATTGAAGCGGGTAAACATGATGCCATCATGGACATTCAACCATCTGCAGTGGATTTCACAAATTCAATAAGAAACCCACAGCCACTGTTTCTGCAAATCGAGCCAATTTGGAAGGCAAATAAGTAATTGTGCTTGGACTGTGTGTGTTTGTGTACACATGTTCATAAGTGGCTAACAGCCAATGTTGGCAGAGAGAATCTCAATCCAGTCATCATGTGTTCTTACCAATATAACTGAAGGTGCATTTGCTGCATAGCTATTCAGTTATGGAATTTTTGTTAATATTATTACAGCTACACTGAAAAAAAATTATATATATATATATATATATATATATATATTTATTTATTTATTTCATTTGGCAGACGCTTTTATCCAATATTATCCAATATATTTCTGGCATGAAACTCTAGATGGCGCAGGCTGATAAGTCTTTAACTCATTTGGTAGCGATCATGTTATTATCTACATAGCAGCTGATTGGTAGCTGTTGCATCAGCGGCCAATGAGCTGCGGCTCAACATTCAAACAAATACCGGTAGTGTTGCTGTAAGCAGTCTGCAGCGTGCTTTCAGAAACCCTCCTCCTTCCCCAGCTCCACCTGTATAGATCTGCTACGGGGGTTCATTCATTTATGTATGTGCAGCAGCAGCAGACAATACATGTCTGTGAATGTATTTGCAGTAGCAAGTCTCGGTACCATCTCTATTACTATACCAATCTCCAGAGAGCTGTCATAAAAATCCTTTTTTAAACAGTTTTATTATAGATTGTATATTTAATGCAAGTGTGTTGTGTTCACATGTTTTTAAATTGCTTAAAAAAAATGAAAAATACAGTTGTATTAAAGACATATTTGCTGAAAATATCTTAATATTTTATGGAGTGTTGCTTTACAAACACATTTTCTCGTGTTGTAAGGATTTTTAGATTTTAACTAGACAAAAACGTAAAACAAATCTTAAGTAGTAATTTTTTGTAGTGTATGTCTTCACGTTGTAAGGTAAGTCAAGTTTAAAGCACGTTTTAAACACCAGTAATTCAAAGTGCTTTACACAGACATGATAAAGTAGAAAAACAGATATACACACATTACAATTAAAATATTAAAAGATTAGAAGTCACAAAAATTAAATTAAGCACTATATTACAGTGTAATTTCTGGCCCTGTAGTATCACCAAGAGGAATTGCTAAATTAATGACTGTTAAACAGGTTTGCATCTCTCTGACTGTCATTGGTCAAACAAACAAATAGTCCCACCCCAAACTCATCATTGGTTGAGACACAAATATCTTAGCATATTAAACTGGGTTAGGAGAAAGTATTTTAATTGTATTAAAAGTATTGTGTTTAAATTATTACTTTACTACATTCCAAATTGTTGTGTGCGCTGGTTGTTGTTTCTTAACTTCCTTCTTGCTCATGATGTTGAGGTAAAACTGTCATTTGGTACAGAATTATGTCTCTAGATCTTGGATTATATTTGGTCTGTTTGTGTGTGTTTGGTGGGAAACGGAACTCAAGTCAGTATTTTTTTAACAGGACCCTTGAGACCACTGTAACAACTGCCAGGTGCTCCACTGTGACACTGAGAGGGAGTGTCAGACACACACACATACACACACACATACAGCCTGACCACCAGTGATCTGTCTCTGAGGATTTAGTGGCCTGGTGTGGTAATTGAGTTTGCTGACCTGTAGACTGACCCTGGTGGAGAGCAAGAAAATGACATTAAATAGGAGTCACATAAGAGGCCTGGCTGTGTGTGCTTGTGTCACAAAGGTAATAGTGTAATACTCGCCCCTAAAAAGACCGTACACAGACCATCAACAAGATACAAGCTATACAAACACAGGCACAAATACACACACGCTTACATACACACGTGTTTCTTATGGAAGCTTGTTTCCGTCACGAAAAAGGTAATTGCGACTTTTTATCTCACAATTCTGACTCAGAATTGCGAGATTTAAACTCGCAATTGTGAGTTATAATGTCAGAATTGCGTGATATGAAGTCAGAAGTGTGTTATAAAGTCAGAACTGAGAGTCGAAAATCTGACTTTTTTTCTCAGAATTGCGAGATAAACACAATTGCAAGTTATAAAGTGAGAATTGCATATAAACTCGCAATTGCATCTTATAAAGTCAGAATTGCATGATATAAACTCACAATTGCATCTTATTCTTTTTTCTCACGTTTTTTTTTTCAGAATTGTGAGTTTATATCTCTTAAATTTGACTTTATATCATGCAATTTTGACTTTATATCACGCAATTTTGACTTTATAACTCGCAATTCTGACTTTATATCATGCAATTCTGACTTTATATCACGCAATTCTGACTTTATAACTCACAATTCTGACTTTATATCACAATTCTGACTTTATATCATACAATTCTGACTTTATATCACGCAATTTTGACTTTATAACTCGCAATTCTGACTTTATATCATGCAATTCTGACTTTATATCACGCAATTCTGACTTTATAACAAGCAATTCTGACTTTATATCACAATTCTGACTTTTTTCTCAGAATTGCGAGATAAACACAATTGCAAGTTACAAAGTGAGAATTGCATATAAACTCGCAATTGCACCTTATAGTCAGAATTGCGTGATATAAACTCACATTTTCATCTTATTCTTTTTTCTCACGATTTTTTCAGAATTGTGAGTTTATATCTCTCAATTCTGACTTTATATCATGCAATTCTGACTTTATATCACGCAATTCTGACTTTAAATCACACAATTCTGACTTAATATTACGCAATTCTGACTTTATATCACGCAATTCTGACTTAAAATCACGCATTCTGACTTAAAATCACGCATTCTGACTTTATATCACACAATTCTGACTTTATATCGTGCAATTCTGAATTTATATTGCGCAATTCTGACTTTATATCACGCAATTCTGACATTATATCGCGCAATTCTGACTTTATATCACGCAATTCTGACTTTATATCACGCAATTCTGACTTAATATTATGCAATTCTGACTTTATATCACGCAATTCTGGCTTAATATTACGCAATTCTGACTTTATATCACGCAATTCTGACTTTATATCACGCAATTCTGACTTAATATTATGCAATTCTGACTTTATATCACGCAATTCTGACTTAATATTACGCAATTCTGACTTTATATCACAATTCTGACTTTATATCACGCAATTCTGACTTTATATCACACAATTCTGACTTTATATCATGCAATTCTGACTTTATTTCTCGCAATTCTGACTTTATATCACGCAATTCTGACTTTATATCGTGCAATTCTTACTTTACATCACAATTCTGACTTTATATCACGCCATTCTGACTTTATATCACACAATTCTGACTTTATATCATGCAATTCTGACTTTATTTCGCGCAATTCTGACTTTATATCATGCAATTCTGACTTTATATCATGCAATTCTGATTTTATAATTCGCAATTGTGAGCTTATATCTTGCAATTCTGAAAACTCGCAATTGTGAGAAAAAAAGTCAGAATTGTAAGATAAAAAGTCGTAATTACCTTTTTTACTTTTTATTTCATGGCAGAAACAAGCTTCCATAGTTTCTTCAACTACAGCAACTTTTATGTCTCAGCGGTTAATTTTTTGTTAAAGGAACAGATTACAATAATTTTCTTTCTTTTTTTTTTTTTTTTCTTTTTTTTGTTATGTGACGGTCATATCTTGGAAACTTTTCACCATACATTTCTCATTTATTTGTGCTACTTTTGACTACATAATATATTAATTTAAACAGCAATATTATTGTTTTTACTCTATTTTCGATAAAATAAATGCAGCTTTGGTGAGATATAAGAGACTTCTTTTAAAAACATCAAAAACAATTACTGACTCCAAACTTCTGAAAGGTAGTGAACGTATATACATGGATATTGTTAGCAAACTAAATTAAACAAAAAAAGTCATAGTTTGAAGTGTTTTAGAGTTTATTTCGAAAACTCTACAGGCCCAAAAGTCAATATTATCTGCCTGCAATACCGGAGGCTGCACTTTTAGGACCGCAGCAGTTTCAGGACCGCATTTCTAGGACCCTAGTTTTTGTGACAGCGCCATCTAGTTTTAAATATTTAAACAGGGTTATCAATGGGTAGGTTTAGGGATTGGGGTTGGTTAGGACAATATATCAATTAAATTGAATCAATAGCATTACCAACGGGTAGGTTTAGGGCTAGGGGTTGGTTAGGACAATAAATTAAACTTAATCAATTAAACAACTAAATCATTGTTAGGGTCCTAGAAATGCGGTCCTGAAAATGCAGGCAGATGCTACTCCCAAAAGTGGCCATAGTTGAAGAAACACCCCCACACGTGCACACAGCTGTACCTCTGTGCTACTGTGCCCCAGGCTCCGTGTTTATTGGTGAGGATGTTGAGGATCTTCTGTTTCAGCTGATTGGCTGTCACATGATCACGGTGTTTGGCAGCACTGATGAGATGATCACACATCGTCTCCTCTTCTTTCCTGTCTGCCGCGTACTGTGCGCAGTTAGACTGACCCAAAATATGGATGAAAGAAAGAGAGAGAGAATAACATCTACAGTAAATATCAAAATGAATCAGTAAACTGAAAGCAAGAATGAAGCTACTGCATGAAGCAGTACTGAGGGATAGTTCATCCAAAAATGAAAATTCTGTCATCATTTACTCAGCCTCAATTCATCTGAAACCTGCATGACTTTCTTTCTTCTGCAATAAGTATCAGTGTTATGTTTGTCCATACAATACAAGTCAGTGAGGTCCAGCATTGCTTTGGACCCCATTGACTTTCATTATATGGACAAAAACAACTGATCAGTTGTTCTGCAGAAGAAAGAAAAGTTTGGAATGACATGAGGGTGTTTTCATTTTTAGGTGAACTGTACCTTTAAGAACCAATAATGTCTTTCATTACTTTACCATTTCAACATATATTGTAGTACTTTCCCCTTTAAATTTTACTTCATACACAGAAAGAACTTAAAACAGGCACTATAAAAAGAGACTAAAAGGCCTCTCAGACTAAGGGTGACGTGAAGCAGCCAGCCGACTTTATCTTCCCCGCTACAATAAGATTGTCTTCCCACGTGGACCCCAGGGGGGATCTCTTGCTAATATTCAAAATCTAATTTGCTAACACAAGCTGGTGGGGTGCAGGGGAACAGGGAGGAGGGGCGAGGCGAAGTAATTGAATTTCCTTCCTTATATTTGAATTCTGTCAGATATTATACCTCGACATATTCTTCAAACGGCCGATAACTCAATCTCCCAGTGTCATCTCGCCTTACTATGCGCCACGCTGACAAATATCAAACGTTATTTATCACTTCAAGGGAGGATATGAGGGTTGAAAGTGACACCAGCTTAATTGTAAAAATATCTAATCTGCTTACAAAATCTTCAATCTGCAGACGGAGGTAATAAAGAAGAGGAAGAACAAGAAGAGGCAAGACGACATCTTGAGAGGCAAGACAACATCTTCCGTTAGCTGGTGACATCGCCTATCTAGCGCCTGCTGCGTTTTATCTAGCAGGTCAAGGATCCTCAAGAGCAGTATATAAAACAACCGTCTCAGACAGGCTGTGCGTTTCAGATAAGAAACTCATCACTCCATCACTACAAGTACTAGTGCGTTTGTGAGAAAGCGTGTGTATCCCACATACTGATATTATGCACGTGCCCTCAGAGTTTCATATTATAGATACATGATCTAACAGCAAGTGCTGATAAACCTTGATTTACATTTACAGCACCCACTGCATCATTGTCGGAAAAGTACAGACAGGATGATACTGATATTCTAAGTAGTTAATGTAACATTAATCTTCACATTTAATATATTACATTTAAGTTATGAGGTACAAGAGGCTGCATTATATTGTGAATACAGTCACGGCTGAAGGCTAAAGCATGCTCCTAATGGACACCGTTTTCTCTTTGGTACAACTTTTAAACAATTGTTGTTTGTGACTGAAACGATAATATCATAGATATACTGATCTTGACAGAGCTCCCATCTAAACCTTAAAGGGGACCTATAATGCCTCTTTCACAAGATGTAATATAAGTCTCCGGTGTCCTCAGATTGTGTCTGTGAAGTTTCAGCTCAATATACCCCACAGATCATTTATTATAGCTTGTCAAATTTGCCCCTATTTGGGTGTGAGCAAAAACACGCCATTTTTGTGTGTGTCCCTTTAAATGCAAATGAGCGTCTGCTCCCGGCCCACTTTCCAAAAGAGGGCGGAGCTTTAACAGCTCGCACTTCGGTTGCTCAACAATAACAAAGCTGGAGAATCTCACGCAGCCAAAATGATGATTGTCAGTAACAGTGTTCAGCCTTACATTGTTCAAACCGGAGTTGGACACTGATGGAGAGATTCAGGAAGAAGAAAACTTTTAGAATTCATCTGGACGTTTCTGACCGGTTAGTGGATAAATTTACGTAGTTGCTGTGGAGTTGATTCAACTCATCGACTAGCATGTGCCACCATGTTAATCTTTTGTGCAAATTCAGAGTTGAATTGACCCTCGTTTGTGCAGCAGTCCGGCGTAAAATAATAATAAACACTTTACCAACTTTATTCGCCACATTTCCTTCATAAATGAAATTCAACCATGGTGTCCTGGGGGGCTCAGATGCAGGGAGTCTATGGAGACTCTTACGTTCATTGGTACATTCAATTTAAGAACTTTTTTTTGGCGCAGACATTGTATATCTCCAGCTGCTACAGCAAAGAAACCGAAATGGCAGACTGCTGCTGCTCTCTCAGGGCGGTATCTATGCTAACAGGGTAGATCATCACCAGTCATGGGCGGGGCTTAAGTAAGAGTAGGGAGAAATCTGGAACCGCTTGTTTGGAGAGACTGTTTATGATTTATGGGAATTATATAAAAAAAAAAAAAGGAGTGGGTGGATTTTTACAATTATAGGCTGGTTGTTTACATACTGTGGACACACATATGTGTTCAAACACCTTATAAAAGTTAATTTTGCATAATAGGTCCCCTTTAAAGGGGCTGTATGCAGAATTTAGAAACTCTTGTTATTAGTGACACTGGTGGCCATTAAGTAAACGGCAGCCAGCAACTTGCTCGTGCTCGCACTCATGCACATGTAACATACAAGAGACTGAACGTGATTCAAGGCCCCAATATACTCATGGCCAGGGCCATCGCTATAGGGGAGAAAAGTTAATGATGATTCTCAGGGTCCCCGGCTTTCAGGGGCTTTCTCCCCCGCAATTTCAAACCCCTCTCCCCACCTCCGCAATGCGATTGACAATAAAAAAGTGATTAATATATGAAAATTCTTACATATAACCCCTTGAACAGACGGAAGTACTAATGTAAAGAATATTTTCTGTCTCTTGATCGAAATATATAATAGTTTAAGATGAGACATGAATTCAATCTCTAAAAATTGTTCCATACTTTTCAGAGGGCGCTTATGTATAATTAATTCAATTTCTCTCTACTGAGCTAATATATGTGGATTAATCCCCTTTAGAAGGCATGAGCAAAGGATTATGGGCCACCCTCACTGCTAGCTTTACTAGAGATTTCCTCTCTCGTGCTGTATCTGATTCTCAAAATCAGATTTCATTGTAGATTATTCAGGTTTCATATGGATTCAATGTGGGATTAGAGTTCTGTTCTGGGATTGATTATAATCTGGTTTGTGTTTTATCTGATCTAGCTACTTAATTCAGGCTGGTGGTTAATATACTGAGTCATATTACTCCGTAAAATATCTAAATCCTGTACTGATCCCTGGGATCTATAAAATGTGTATATATGCATGTGCTATTGGTCTAAAATGATTCTCAGACATTGTCTACCTCAAACTCTGCATGCTTGTGGACGTCCTCAGCTCGCTGTCTGTTGAGGATAAACTCTGCTTCATTGGCCACTCGAACAATATGATCCTTCATGGCATGACAAAGGAGTCTAGAATGAAGAAAAAAAAGATTTCAACTGGGAATTTAAAAAAAAAAAAAAAATGGCATTCAGTCAGTCCCCAAACACAAATTAAGTACACATCTGCACATCACATACAATCCGATTTTACACCCTTATAGAAAATGCAATTATTCATCTTTTATGGGATCTAGGTTACTTTGTGTTAATTGTCATTTTACACATCATTATGTCTGCTTTGTTTTAATTAAAAAGAACCGTGGTGTTTCTGTGGAACGTAATACTAAGCATAATTTCTTCTCCCCGTCCCATAGAGGGGCTTCAATCTGGTACATTATTCAAATGTGCATGCTTCTTTAAGTGTTGACAAGCAATAAATAACATTTGGAGCGTAGAGGAGAGGGAAAAAAATAGTAAACAACCTCATTCCCAGCATGATAACAGTACAAAACTGAATCTAGGGCATGACTTTACTTCTTTAGTACTGGAAGAGAAGTTATGTGGTATAAAGAGTGCATTAAAAATCCACAGCAAAACATTTAGTATTTCTAGTGTTTCAAAAGGCAGAAACTGTCGTGGGCTTGGTGACTTATATGATGGTGCAAGTGAAACAGAACAGGGGCTCCAAATCAGTGGCACAGGGGCCACATACATCCCAAACTGTGACATGGTATGGTTCATAAATCACAGATGCCCTACTAAAATCTTAATGTACCATAAATAAACTGGAATAGACTGTTGCATAAACACTGCAAGGCTGAAAGTTCCCGCATTTATTTCAGAACTAACTCCAGAAGCAAAGTTTTACACAGTACTTTAATACTTCTAATTCAGTTTGTTATTAGAACATAAGCAGACGTTCCAAGAGGCCAAACACAACATTAGTCTCATTAAATTGTTCAAATAAACTATGCATTCCATATATACTGTAGAGTGTAACTGCAGGTTTCTGGAAAAAAAACACCTTCATTCTGTCCATAGAGATTTTTTTTGTTTTTGTTTCATACAATCCTTTAAAGACAGACCTGACATCAGCTCTTAGGTTAAGTGATTTATGTTTTAAAAATAAATAAAATAAATATGTATACAAAATTAAGTATATTGATGTTTTAATCACTATATTGACCATAATCATAATTTATCATAAGTATTATATTTTGTATACATATTTTATTTTTGTAAACATATTTCAAACATTAAAAAATACATTAAACACTACAAGATGTTTTAATGTTTTTTTTTTTTTTTTTTTTTATATAAATAAAATATAAATCTCTTATGCTCACCAACGATAAACAATAATATTGTGAAATATTATTATTATTTAAATTACTGTTTTCTATTTTAAAGTATTTTTAAATGTAATTTATTCCTGTGACGGCAAAGCTGTATTTTCAGCATCATTACTCCAGTCTTCAGTGTCACATGATCCTTCAGAAATCATTCTAATATGCTAATTTGTGCTCAAAAAACAACTTTTTTTTTGTAATAATGTAAAAGCTTTTTGATCAATTTAATGCATCCATGCTGAATAAAAGTATTAATTTAAAAAACATCTTGCTAACCCCAAACTTTTAAATAGTAGTGTATGTATTTAACTACAGAATTCCTGGTGAAGTAGCTACTGATGAGAGATTCTCCATGGAACCACCAATAAGAGAAGACACTGTTGCTATGCAAGGGCCTCTGCCAAAAGAGATAAACCTTGGCAAAAGACATATTTAAATTACTTAATTTAATTCCTTATTTTTTAAAGTAAATGAAAGTTGCTTCCAGGACATTATTGTTGTACTCTACGTCCACTGAGGCAGGATTTGGAATGAGGGCCACTGACACAGACAGACAGAGAGACAGATAGACAGACAGGTAGTGAGGGTGAATGACTGATGTGCCAGCACCCTGGACAGCGACTATCTCTGCTGACTCAGGCTTACTGTCCGAGTGTGTGTGTGTGTGTGTGTGTGTTTGTGTGTGTGTGCGTGCGCGTGCACAGATGGGTCAGCAGATGGGTGTGCAGGCTGAGCCACCCTGGATCAGCTTAACAACAACAATTCCAGGCCTAAACCCGACAAACACATGGACACACACACACACACACACACACACAATCTTTCAGTGAGATAGAAAAGTAGCATGCTGGATAAAAAAAAACAGAGAAAGACTGAAAACAAGACTGTTAACATGATGTACACATTCTCGACAAGAAGTATGTCAGAGGGTTTATGCACTCACCCACTCTCAACATGCTTATCTCAGCGTATTTTACACTCTGTTCAACTACTAACACCAAAAAAACACACAAACTCTGACCACACTACCGGGACGAGAGGCTTAGGGGCTAATCTGGTCCCATCCCTGTTATCAGTGATGCCATGGAAACATGTCAGCCGAACAGACCAGCACCAGATAACCAGTTTGAAGTGGCATAAGCTACAGTGATCTGTGAGCTAGTAATGGTGTTTCAGAAGCAGACATGAGAGTTTACCTTCCCTCGTTGATAAGCTCAATGAAAGCCAGGCCAGCGTTCTTCTGTATCGAGTTCTGCCACTCCTGAAAGAAACAACATTTGTCATTCGTATGTGGATTGTGTTCAGTTTTTAGCAGTATGCTTAAATACAACTTGTGCAGCGGGGGAAAAAGTCCAGTTACTAACCCTTTACTTACTTTTATTTTATAACTGACTTCCTTTACACACACACACACACATACTTATATATATATATATATATATATATATATATATATATATATAAAATCAATTTCATATAACAGATAAATATTACATTTTATATATTACCATATGCTGTCCTAGGCCCCCGACTTTTGATCTTAAAATAGTAACATCCATCATAAAAATATTAACCATTAGATTTCTTTAATACTATATTTTAATAGTATATTCTATAATAGTATTTTTAATAGATTTATTTAATAGTAAAATGTAATATTTATCTATTGTACAAAATTGATTATATATATATATATATAAAAACGGTTAGTTCCTGTCCTTGATTCTGATTGGTCAATAGCTGTATTTTATTCACGATAAAACACGGCTATGACCGCTTCACTCAACGGTTCTGTGCATCACTATACAACACCCTTAGCAACCACTCTTAGCAACATAAACTGTTTGTTCTCAATTGATATTGTTCATTGAAGCTTACTGTATTATGTAGAAGAGTATTGTGAGAAAGAGATCGAGTGAGCGAGTTTATTACCTGCATTCAGATTTAGCATTTTCCTTCAGGTCAGTCCTATGTTCATAATAAAAAATCTGTTTAAATGTTAGATGTATTATCTTGTCCTTTTAACATTTAAGGGGTTTTCCGTGACTGACAGCGCTAGTCAAAGCATTTGTCAGTTGCGTCTTGTTCCGTGTTCACAACAATTCAGTCTTTTCAATGTAAAAGTCTTCACTACTGACTGACACACTCATAAAGACAGTCTTTGCCACCATCTAATGCCGTAATAATGTAACTTCTGTTGCTGTTCACGGTCAGGGATTATTTTTTCCGGCGGAAGGAAGGCTTTTAGTGAAACTTTACTTCATGAAAGTTGCATTGATACATATTTTTGGCTTTAATATTTGTATTGTGTGGTAAACATTTTATAAAAGCAATAAGGTACTCGAGGCTAGTGCTGTATCGTGAATAAGTCACGGCTGAAGGTGTGCCCTAACAACGCCCTTCAGCCGTGACTTATTCACGATACAGCACAGCCTCTCGTACCTTATTGCTTACATATATATATATATATAAAAAAATAAAAAATCAATTTCGTACAACAGATAAATGTTATATTTCATATATTACCATATGCTGTCCTAGACCTTAGCATATGGAAATTTAAAATATTAAGATCCATCATAAAAATATTAACCATTAGATTTCTAAAACTTTAATAGTATATTATAATATAATATTTATCAATTGTATTTTTAAAAAAATAATATTATAAATATATATATTTGGTTGTTGCATCATTTAAGTGACTAGCATACATGATGAATGAGGAAAATCAAGATAAATGTCACTTGTGAACAAAGTATTTTATGCAGAAAGTGTGAAAATTGTATTTAATTTAGTGCTTGTATATACACAAATGTGCATGGTAACAGAAGGCTTAATTAACATTTACACCTAAATAAGTCCTGGTAAAAATGGATTGAAGAACATCTGTAAAACAATAAATAAAAATAAAACCAGTGGCAAAAACATCTGTAGACAGAAATCTTTCTCCTAAAGTCTCATGCTAAGCCCAAATGAAACATCTAGTGATAGTGATCGCAGCAAATTGGATTGCTATGTATTTAAGAAAGCAAGGATCTATTTGAGGTCACATATCCGCTATTGAGAGCCAAAGCCATAAAAAGCCTGGAACTTGGCCCTGTGCGTGCGCAAGCATCTTTTCTTCCTCTGTGCACAGATCCATAAACACAGGAGAGATGTAATTGCTGAATGAAACTGTATCCTCTTGCCCCTTAAACACAGCCATTTCCTCTCTGTGAGCACCCAGTGACAGATCACCGAAGACCTCCGTCTTGAGACCGGCCCTCTCGCCTTGCCTGGAGCGATTTGGAGGCCTTAGGGAACGTCTCACGCCCTCCCTCTCAATGTTTCCCGGGCTCTCCTTCCTCCGCTGTCTCTCACACACACACTACGGGTCTGGAGATGATTAAAAGGCGGTTGTGCTTCTCACTATGGGAAATTCTCCTCCGTTCTCTTGTTTGCTCTCAAAGGTACGAGTTAAGGGGGAAGAGCATGAGCCGGGTTGGAGTTCAAAAGGAAAGAGGGCATTTGCAAAAAGTGGGCCTCAAAAATATTCTCCTGTCCTGCGGTGAGGGGATCAGGGTGAGAGAAGAGCCACTGGGAATGGATATGAATGGTTCCCTCAGAACGAGGGCATTTTATACATACATTCTATGTGTCTTGATCTTTTTTTATTATTATTATTTAATTCTCTTATATTCCCCAATTTCATATTATTCTATGACATTTATGTTTTCTGTAAAGTCCTTTGTAAACACTTTTAAAAAGTGCTGAATGAATAAAGCTTTATTTAGCCAGAGATGACGGGGAATGCTGGGGGCACAAAACCAAAATTGCTTTAAACCACAATCTGGTGGTTTTAACCGGTAATATACAGTGGCCCAAAAATGTATTTAGGACTTGAGACTTTACATAATGTTTAACTATAAAATGTCAGAACTTTCTGAGCCATTTTTTCTACCCAACTGGTTTTTGAAAAAAAAAAAAAAAAATCCTTATGCTGCATTTATTTGATCAAAAATATAGTAAAAACAGTAATACTGTGAAATATTATTACAATTTAAAATAACTGTTTTTAATATATTTTAAAATGTAGTTTATTTCTGTAATGGCAAAGCTATTATTTTTATATATTATTATTATTGTTAGTGTTAAAAACAGTGCTGCTTAATATTTTGTGTAAACCATGATACAGTGCCCTCCACTAATATTGGCACCCTTGGTAAATATGAGCAAAGGTGGCTGTGAAAATAAATCTGCATTGTTTATCCTTTTGATCTTTCATTAAAAAAATTCACAAAATTCTAACCTTTCATTTAAGTAAAACAATTGAAAATGGTGGGAAAGGCTCATAAAATAAATGTTTTTTCTAGTTCACGTTGGCCACAATTATTGGCACCCAATTATTGCAACCTCCTTTTGCTCTGAGTCTTCTTCTATAATGCCTGATGAGTTTGGAGAACACCTGACAAGACATCAGAGTCCATTCCTTCATGCAGAATCTCTACAGATCCTTCAGATTCCCAGCTCCATGTTGGTGCTTCTTCTCTTCAGTTCACTTCACTCATTTTCTTTAGGGTTCAGTTCAGGGGACTGGGACGGCCATGGCAGAAGCTTCATTTTGTGCTCAGTGACACATTTTTGTGTTGGTTTTGATGTTTGTTTTGGATCATTGTCCTGATGGAAGATCCAACCACGGCCCATTATAAGATTTCTAGCAGAAGCAGTCAGGTTTTGATTTTTTATCTGTTGGTATATGATAGAATCCATGATACCATATTCTGAACAAGATGTCCAGGACCACCAGCAGAAAAATAGGCCCACAACATTAAAGATCCAGCAGTATATTTAACCGTGGGCATGGGGTACTTTTTATCCTTGTGTGCACCAAACACATCTGGTGGGTTTGCTGCCAAAAAGCTCTTTTTTTAGTTTCATCTGACCATAGAAGCCGGTTCCGTTTGAAGTTCCAGTCGTGTCTGACATCTGAATATGCTGGAGATTGTTTCTGGATGAGAGCAGAGGATTTTTCTTGAAACCCTCTTGAACAACTTTTGGTGATGTAGGTGCTGTTTGATATTTTTTTTTTTTTTTTGGCTTTCTGAGACTGAAAACTCAACTAATCTCTGCAATTCTCCAGCTGTGATCCTTGGAGAGTCTTTGGCCACTCAAACTCTCCTCCTCACCGCGCATTAGGACAATATTGACACATGTCCTCTTCCAGGCAGATTTGTAACATCTTTAGTTGATTAGAACTTCTTGCCCTGATGGTGGAAATGGGGATTGTCAATGCTTTAGCTTTTTTCTTATAGCCACTTTTTATTTTTTGAAGCTCAACAATCTTTTGCTGCACATCAGAACTACATTCTTTGGTTTTACTCATTGTGATGAATGATTAAGGGAATTTGTGTTTCCTCATGTTTATACTCCTGTGGAACAGGAAGTCATGGCTGGACAATTTCATGTTCATTATCACCTTGGTGTGCTAAAAAATGTAAATATGAATGGGAATATACTTCAGAGATATTTTACTCATAAGAATTTCTAGGGGTGCCAATAATTGTGTCCAAAATGTATTGGAGAAAAACATTTATTTCATAATATGAGCTTCCCCCTACTTTCAATTGTTTTACTTCGATGAAAGTATAAAGAATTTTGTGAATTTTTTGAATAAAGATCAGAAGGATAAACAATGCAGATTTATTTTCACAGCTGCCTTTGCTCATATTTACTAAGGGTGCCAATATTTGTGGAGGGCACTGTATATACAAAGTTCTGTCATGAAACTCTAGATGGCACAGGCTAATAGGTCTTTTGACTCAACCTGCTCGTAATCACATCGTTATCTATAGGGCACAGCTGATTGGCTACTTATACAGCAGGAACCAATGAGCTTGCATTTCAGGATTATTTGATAAATAGAAAGCTCAAAAGAACAGTATTTATTTGAAATAGAAATTATTTTTAACATTGTAAATGTCTTTACTGTCACTTTTATTCATCAATGACACATTAAATTCATACAAAGTATTAATTTCTTGCAAAAACAAAATCCTACTGACCTTAAACATTTGAGCGATAGTGTGTAGATTATTATTTGAAGCCTAACAAACTTGTAAAATGTTTTTCATGTAACACGTTAAAAATACCACTTGCATTTATATTTCGTTATATAATGCACAGACTATTTTATAATGTGGTTTTAAGGGATAGTTTGCCCGAAAATTAAAATTCTGTCATAATTTACTTCTGTGGATGATTAAACCTAAATAAGTAGGAACATAAACAAAAGCTCAACCGAACCTGCTTCACGTGCGAGAACAATCCTCTTCCGGTAGCTCAACACAGCACGTTTGAGCTTCCGGAAGAGGTTTTTTAATGTTCGCAGCTTTTTTTTTTATGTTCGCTGATCAATGTTTATATGTGAGTAAAAGCCTAAATTAAATCTGTTCATCATATGAAGTCTCTTCAGAAAATTTGGACTAAACCGCTCAATTAATATGGATTAGTTTTACGATCTCTTTATGAACTTTTTGAAGCGTCAAAGTTGCAATTGCGTAGGCTGTCAATGGAGGGACAGAAAGCTCTCAGATTTCATCAAAAACATCTTCATTTGCGTTCCGAAGATGAACAAAAGTCTTACGGGTTTGGAACGACATGAGAGTGAGTAATTAATGACAGAATTTTCAGTTTTGCATGAACTAACCCTTTAATTTAACAACATTAGATGTAACATAAAACCCTAATGTATATAAATGATTAGAAAAAAACTAAGAAGAAAGTTATTTCAACGAAAATACATCAAATGTGAAGTGTCACGCAGGGAATCCTGGGAATGTCAATTTATGGTTTTTCACTGTTTTCAAATTATACAATGAGTCGTTCTTTTTCACTTCCAAAAACACAAAATTACATTAATTCTGTCATGACAACTCTCTGGAGATTGGTATGGTGATAAGAGCTTTGCATGGTAATGGATATGGCAATGTTAATGTATTTGGTGTTGGCAGAATAGATCTGCTGCTGCTGCAGAGCAAGTACTGAGACTTGCTACTGCCAATACATTGTATTGTACATTGCATGTAAGACATGCTGCTTCTGCTGCACACCCCAGGTGGAGCTGGGGAAGGTGGAGGGTTTCTGAAAGCGTGCTGCAGACTGTTTACAGCAACATGACTGGTATTTGTTTGAATGTTGAGGCGCAGCTCATTGGCCACTGATGCAACAGCAACCAATAAGCTGTGCTATGTAGATAATGATGTGATCGCTACCAAATGAGTTAAAGACCTAT
The DNA here is from genome assembly GCA_039654765.1 of Mylopharyngodon piceus. Classification (NCBI taxonomy): domain Eukaryota; kingdom Metazoa; phylum Chordata; class Actinopteri; order Cypriniformes; family Xenocyprididae; genus Mylopharyngodon; species Mylopharyngodon piceus. The sequence continues at coordinate 18,630,290 of CM077447.1, forward strand.
CAGCCTGTGCCATCTAGAGTTTCATGGCAGAACTAGGTAAATATAAGGTTAGATCTATTACAGTTATTCACAGTTTATAGTAAGAAAACTTACTGTTAACCAATTAACAGTTTTTTACTGTCACATTTTTACAGTCTTTTATCGTTAAAATCACAATCTTTTTTTTTTTTTTTTTTTTTTTTTTACAGTCAGTAGGGTCCAAAACAATATCAACTTTAAATTTATGGACAAAAAGACATTTCGAATTTTTGTGTTCAACAGTAGAAAGAAACAAATAGAGGTTTGAAACAACATAAGGGTGAGTAATTGATAACAGGACTTTTTGGGTGAACTATCCCTTCAAGTGTAAAATATTTTTTGGAGCCACTGAATGGGCTCTGCTCAGGATTAAAAACTGCATAGCACATATGCATGGTAATCTGAACAGATAATTAAAAAAAAAAAAAAAAAAAAAAAAAAAAAAATCACACACACTGGTGAGTATCTTCACTACCCCTCATTGAGCCAGAAAGAGACAACACTGAGGCGCATCTGGTCTCCAAATGTTATAACTGACCCAATATGCCTCCCTCTTTCTATTTCTCTTTCACCATTCATTATCTACTCTGCAGTCAGGCGGTTTGTCACTTGGGATCGGGCTGCCTCAGCTCAGTGCTTCATCACTAGCCTCCGCTCAAGTAGAGCAGCACCCACGTGACAAAAATAAATAAGGAAATACAGGCAGATGTGGGGGTAACACTGGCCTGCCAAAAGAAAATGACATCAGTCAAGACACCGAGCCAAGTCCCGCTCTGCTGTCTCTTCTCAAGTAGTCTTTGCACTAGCACTGTAACACACTTCTTTTGAGCCATTTTTTTTTTTTCTCTTTCTCTTCAAGCAAGAGAGTGAGGCTCCCCAGGGGGAGGTGAGTGTGATTGTGAGGGGATTTTGGGGGGCTCAGATGAGTATGCTGTCCATGTGAAGTGCATTAGTGATGACATGTACCTCCAGACTGCGGTAATGTGATCCCGCATGTAAAAGAGAAGATCACTTCCGGCCTGCCATCTCGAGAGAGGGACTTGTACTGGAAAAAGCTGACACACTGGGTTTAAGAGCTGACAAAGAGTTTATCGCACATGGGATTTTAAAACGGTCAAGGGACCCCCAAGGGACCGCATGGGGGCCCTTGGAAAAGTTGAGAAAAAAAAATTAAAAAATGTAAAATAAATATAAAGGTATCAACTTTCTAAAAAGTAATAATAAGTGTCAACTAAATTGAAAGTAATAATAATTATTATTATTATTATTATTATTATTATTATTATTATACACAGTAAATCACTAAATAAACTGCCACTTTTTCACAGTTATGTTCAGTTTGTTTTAGTCTTCATGGACTTTAAGTTTGTTTTCATTAGTCATGTGTTTCTTTGCCTTTGTTTCTTTCAGTTTGTCCGGTCACCATTTACATTTGCTGTGTGTTACTCTGCTCATTTGGATTATTTGTATTAAACTTCATGTTGGAACTTTACTCATCTTCATCTTCATCTGTCTGCACACGAGTAACAGATGACCGGACCTCCAAATATATATGTAAATGGAGAGCCATGATTTTCTTACTTTTACAGAGGAGTTTTGCTGTATTGCCATCAACTGCCCACTCGACAACGAGACCCTGAAGACCTTGTTCTGGATCGGGGCGAGCTTTCACCACCCCATAGACCTCCCAGACACCACAGGACTTGACTGGATGGAGGCCGTCATTAGGTGTCTGGAGAGCATCCTCCCCTGATCCAGAACACAGCCAGACCCAGAGCTGGATTTACCACCTTCGACCGTGGAGAATTCACGTGAGCCCCCCGCAGATGTTGAGGGACCCCCCGCCGTGACGAGTGAGCCAGAGCCCGAGAATAGGAGGACAGTGCTTACCGTCGCCCCGGAAGAGGTGCCCCAAAGTGAGTCTGACCAGTGGTGTGAGCCTGCGACACCAGCGGCCAAGGGAACAGAAACCGAGGACTTGCTGATAGACTTCAGCAAGGACGTATTGACTCCCACCCGGTATCTGATTCATCATCGCTGTTTAAAGACAGCATTGAGAATGATATGGACTGTGTCATACTTACTTTGATCCTGGCAAGTTTCGTGTTACCACCATCACCGCAGCTCAGACAGTCCTCCAGCACTGCCCCTGCTGGAAGTTTACAGCTCTTCGCCGTCTCTTGGGAATCCCCTGCCTTGATGTCGAGCCTCAGGTCGTACAACCACCAGCAGCGCCTATGCGAGGGGATCCTGCGGCTCCACCTCCGGCCTCGGATAACTTCTCTCCATCTCGGCCCATCAACCTGTCAGCTCCACCAGAGACCCTCGGCCTTGCAGCTACAAGGGGTTCCTTCGTCCTGCCGGCTCCCCTTTGGTCAGTCGTCACTCCACTTCTGCCACGGACTTACGGGCTGTCCACTGTGCTCCATCCCTCCACCCCTACAGCTGCAGCGGGTTCCTCCTTCCCTACAGCTTCACCTCTGTCCTCAGACGCTCGTCATCGCGGCATTGCCTGGGTCTCCAGCGCCATTGGATCCTGTGGCCTAGTCTCCGTTGGTCGTCCCCCAGATGTTGGCAGCCACGCCAACAACATCTTGGCTCCTCCCTCCTTCAACTCCACCGTAGGCTGTCAGTTCTGTGGAGCTCTGGGTCTGCACCTTCTGGCCACTCCTCCCGTCCTCGCGCCCATGGATGCTCCCACCTTCTATTCGTCCATGGAGTCTCTGCCAATCTATCTGCCTGTTTGTGCCAGCCCTTTTCACGCTCCTCTTCACCAGCACTTTGCCTACTCCTCAACCTCCTCCTAAACCCCCACCTTCCCTCCCTCATCTCCTGTTTGTTTCATAACAGAACAAGGTCATGCCTTGCCAGAGGGGGGAGTTATGTTATGTTACACAGTTATGTTACACAGTTATGTTCAGTTTGTTTAAGTTTTCATGGACTTTTGTTTCGATTATTCATATGTGTTTCTTTGTCTTTGTTTCCCGCCACTTGTTAGTTTCTATGGTTACTGTGATTAGTTAGTTTGGTTCAGCTATGTTCATCTCATTATCTTTTGTATTTAAGTTCATGTGTGTTCCCTTTGAGTTTGTCTGGTCACCATTTACGTTTACTGTTTGTTACTCTGCTTGTTTGGATTATTTGTATTAAACTTTGTGTTGGAAAGAAAGAAAGAATTTATTTTTTGTCTTTATACAGTAGATGAAAATATATGGCCTTGATATTTTAGGAAGGGGGTCCCTCTAAATAAGATTATAATTTCTGGGAGTCCATGGCATCAAAAATGTATGATCTTTTTGTATATTTCTGCTTGTATTGTTTATGTACTTCCTTTATTCATGTAACAGGATAAAAATTCCCCTTTTTGGAAACAAACCAATTGGTTCTCTTATCCCTCATGACTATGATTGGACTGTCTGACAACTCACCTCGTTGCTTCACTGAAACCTTGAGTACATGCTTTTTTGAAGTCAAGAACTTAATTTTACTCAAACTCCAATCATCTTTTAACCTTCAAATTCCAGTCACAGCTGTCAAACACTCCTGTCAAAACTGCCTGCCAAAACGTACTCAGCTGAGAATGCAGTCATTAGCCAAAAATGTGCACCACAAAAAGCACGGGAGGAAAAAAACGTAGTTGTAGCACTTACGCTTGAGCTATGCACCCCAGCCAGCCAGTTTTTTTTCCTCCCCAGCTTTGTAACTCACAAACTTTAATGGCTCTTGAGAATTTGCAGCATCTCAATCCAACCTGTCAAGAGACAGAGGGAGCGCTTTGCTTTTATCTGCTCAGCACTGCTCCCGACATCTGGAGGCCGTCCATCGGTAAATCTCTCCGGCTCCACGCTAGATCCTTTATCCTTTATGTATGTTTAAGCTGTTACACGAAACAGACCCAGCTGACCTCTGCGGCACCCGCTGCCACTTGACTGGATAGAGACACCGGCTGTCTGCGGGCTTAGATGAATAACACTGATTAGGAGGCATAAATAAAAAAGTGCAAGATGATTATCGCTAATTTATTCATAAAAGTGACAGTTCACGAAACAGAGTGGGTCGTAAGGTCACGAGCGGTGAATGTCCCGCTGTCTGGGTGCATTAGTGCGGAGATGAAAAGGGGAAAGGCTCGAGGTTGTTGGACTCGCAGCAAGGACGTCTCCTACCACAACGTGATTCGTAGTGGGATGAGGGCTGTGTTCAGATGTGCACCAAGCATTTATTAAAGCGATAGTTCACCCAAAAATGAAATCATTTACCCACCTTCATGTCCTCAGATGTTCAAACTGCTGTTTTCCATACAATGAAAGTGAATAGAGACCATAGCTGTCAAGCAGAATTTTCAGTGAATAATGACTTAAATTTCAGCCTGTTCCTCACACAAAGCTATTTTATGACCCATGACCTTAGAAGACATGAAATATACTGAACAAGTCTTAGTGACTACATTTATTGCGCTTTTATTGTGCCTTTTATTGTGTTTTTTTTGGAATTTGACAGCACCTGGGCCTATCCACTGTCAGTGTATGGGAGAAAACACCATAAATATTCTTAAACCAAAAGATGTTGAGATTGTGGGGTGACAGAAACTAAATCAGGCCCATGGATGGATGGATGGATTTGTTCATATATAATTATATAATATATAAAAAATAAAAGAATAAAAATAAATAAATGTGTGTTCATTTATAATTATATAATCTATAAAAATAAAATAATAAAAAATTAATAAAAAATAAATAAAAATAGTTGTTTTCATACATGTGTGCAATACCGTTCAAAAAGTTTGGGGTCAGTAAAAAAAATAAATAAATAAATAAATAAAAATAAAAATGTAAAGAAACTGATAGTTTTATTCATCAAGTGTACATTAAATTAATCAAAAGTGACAGTTAAGACATTTACATTATTGCAAAAAAAGTATATTTCAAATAAATGCTGTTCTTTTGAACTTTTCATCAAAGAATCCTGGAGTAAAAAATAGTTTTCACAAAAAAAAAAAAAAAAAAAATGTTTTCACAAAAAAATATTAAGCATTACAACTGTTTTCAAACTTGGCATTAATAATAATGTTTCTTGAGCAGCAAATCAGCATATTAGAATGATTTCTGAAAGATCATGTGACACTGAAGATTGGAGAAATGATGCTGAAAATACAGCTTTGCCATCACAGGAATAAATTAAATTTTTAAAATATATTAAAACAGAAAACAGTTATTTTAAATTTGGTAAGCATAAAAGAATTCTTTCAAAAACATTAAAAAAAAATTGAACCGACCCAAAACTTTTGAACAGTACTGTACACACACACACACACACATATAAAATCTCAATAGTTCCATAGTGAATCCCTTTCACTGTCTTTTCCTCCCTCTTATTCTCTTTTACTTTCTCTCTCGCTCACCCACTCAGCTAAAGAATCAAGTCTTTTGTTTATTAAGGCCCTTGGTTTGGGCAACATGTTCTAAATCAGATCCTACGGTGAGCCAGTTATGAAGGCTTTGGCTCCAAAGAGACTTTCCTACGTCTGAAAGCCATTTTGGGCCCAGGCTCTGGTTTCACCCCATCTTTGGGCAATCGATATATCAGGCTGTTTCTACCCTGGGAGCTTCTAATGGCAAGAACTCTTGGAGCTCTGGTAACATTATATGTCTAACAGGGGCGGAGGAAGAGAAAACCAGGAGCTTGAGTCTCAATGTGATGCTTCACTCGGCAATAAATCCAAGTGGCAACAAAGTAAGTAGACGGCATAAAAGAGATATGAGCAAAAAAAAAAAAAAAAAAGATTCTAAAATGTTCAATGCAACGAGGGAATGGTCGGCTGAAATCTTCAAAAGGAGAAGAGCAGAACAGCAGGATGTATCCTGAGCGCCACAGTGTCTGGAGGACTCCACCTTTTTCAGGGCAAACTAAGAGCAGATCGACTCTCGAGTCATAGAGAGGAATTCATAGAGTCAGAGGTGCCATTCAACGACTAAAAGCTCCCGCCCCGCCGAGCTCTCCAACCGGCTAGATTCTGAGGAAGAGATGCTGAGGTAATGGCTTCCTTATGGACTCCCGGCACAAGAGTGATGGGCTGACAGAAGGTATGTTAAATATCTCCTGCTCCGACTACAACATCGGGACCCTGACCCCTTTGAAAGGGAAGGCTTAACAAGGGACTCTGAAGGTCAGAGAGCTGTAATATGTCATTGGGATTTAAAGGGAAGACGATTGCGGTGTGTTTACATGAGCTGGGGTTACACTATTTTCAGCCCAAGAAGGAAAAATGTGGGAAAAGGTAGGAATAACATAACCCTATAAAGCCTGCTGTATCATATTTGATACACACATTTCAAAGGCCTCTAAATTATCAACATGATCAACACTTTGCTGAAAAACCTGAATTGTTTTTCACAATCTACTAAATGCCTTCTGTCCTCCAAATGATAATTCAAAGTTTTTCTAGTATAATTCTAAAAAGTCCACCTACATGTCATGGTACATGTGTATTTCTGCTGTGAAATCTTTAATGATTTTTATAAAGTAAACATAAGAATGAATTTTATATTGTTAGTAATATTTCAAGATGAACTTAGGTTTAGTTGATGATAAATACTTATTTTTTGAAAAAATATTTTAAAATGTGAGTATCAAATATGATACATCAGGCTTTTGAGGAAGGTTTATTTGTACATATCTCAAACATTACTGTATTGTGTTGCAATATATGTTTGCCACCCACCTCCACATCCATATCATAAAACTAAGCATTTAAATATCATCTTACTAAGACATATTATTGGAAGATATAGAGTGACAACTGATATTTATATGCATTTAGCAGTCTGCTCTAATGTTATAAAGATCTCATTGATTTAGTAACAAACATGTAACCAGTCCCGTCAATGTGTGAGGTGGGACTTTTCCTATTATTAAGGATGCTGATTTTTAAAAGGCAGCTCTCTGACTCTGAGATGGCGAACGGGAACATGGGCTGGGTCCGAAATCGCTCCCTATACCCTATAGATTCACTATTCCCTACATTACTTCACTAATATAGTACACTTGAAGGAAGTAAAGAAAATGAGTGAGTGAATTTGGACACTGAGTGCACTGGAAGGGCGGCCGCTTTTGCATAGTTTGTGCTTGCTGTTTACTAATCATTTGAAACTTAGCAAACTAACAGCTCTAGTATAGTAATGAAAATATTTATCTTGAACTCTGTCATGGAAACTAGCATGTATAAACCTTAATTAAACCATTTAATAATCAATTAAAAAGGAATTTATACCTGTATGATTTTACACTAAAAAAATGCTGGGTTGTTTCAACCCATGTTTGGGTCAAATATGGACAAACCCAACCGTTGGGTTTAAAAATGTAATTAAAAAAATGTAAACCAACAGGTGGGTTTGTCCATATTTGACCCAAACTTGGGTTAAAACAACCCAGCATTTTTTAGAGTGTACGTTGTACCCACGGTTTGGAAAAAGATAGATGGATGATTCAGCTGCGGGCGCCATCTTCTGGCGAGATGTGGGAATTCATTCGGCACGACCGTCACAGTGCATTATGGGTATTCTCTAGCCGCTGAGTACATCGGTTGTACACTCATTATTGCGCTGCATTGTGGGATTGAATGAGTGCACTCGATAACGAAACCACTATGGTTTCGGACACCACTATAAATGGCTGTCCCCTCAAATAGTGCCCTGTTTAAGGGTATAGGGCACGATTTCGGACACAGTCCTGGAGTACCCCCAATTAGTAAAGAACTCGGATGGGTATGTCAAATAAGAGAGACATCAAAAATGTGCAGTGTTGGGGTACTCCAGGACCAGGGTTGGGAACCACTGACGTAGTCAAACCAAAGGCTAATCATGTCAATTACCATTATGTGTCCAATGTTGTAGAGAGCGATACATAAAACGCATTACCATTCTGATACACTGACTTGTTGAAGACATAATTCGCTCTTCCTCTGCTTCTGAATCAGTTTCTGGTTTAAACATATATGGCTGAATTAAACCAATATTTCCACTTGCCATTCCTACAGTTGACCAAGTAGATCAAGTAGCCTGAGCTGGTGTGAGTGAGTGGAGGCGGGGACTAATTTGCATATTCATGAATCCATGTTTACTAAATGAAGCAAGTGTGTCGGGTTACATACAAGCAATTTTAAGTCATGAAGGAATTATTTTCACAGGGGAAAAAAAATGTTTAAATATGTCATTTTGATTATCAGAGATGAGTTTTAAGTGATAAAATTATTGACTACAGGGGGATGTTAATTTCACAAGCCAGTTTGACACACTTCACTTGACGTTGGCTTTGAGAAATGAACGTGTTAATAGACAAAGTCATGTTTGTGTATTGCTTTCTGTCATCCAGACAAATATTTAAGCAGCTCACCATGATCATTACCAATAGACAATGTGTCATATAGCTGGAAAACAACATTAGAAAAATAAAGAAAGGAGAAAAAGAGAGGCAACTCACCTGAGAGCATAATAACATGACTAGTTCCACCACAGAGGTGCTTGATTTCATGCACACCAGACCTGGAGGAGAACAGAAAGGAAAAACACAGAAATAAATAATTATTCACCATATTCATAAACACACAAAACCAAAACATCTGCATGAGTTAGTCAAGGACACGCCATCCACATGGCCTCAGAAAGTACAGTGCAGATGAACTAAGCGGTCCGAAAATGCAACCATTTAATGTCACGCAAACAGCCAGGCCATTTCTGATGAGTTATGTTTTGAAGTTGAGACTGAATGTCTCTTGTCGTCTGTGCGTTATGAATCAGATGGCTAACAGCTCGTGGGGTCACTAACAGTGTCTCTTGAGAGGTCGGAGGTCATTTGCTGCATGCCAGTGTGAGATCAAAAGCCAAGGCCATGGTCTCACTTGCAAATTTTTCAAACCTTGTTAGCAGAAGAACACTAATTCTATGTACAGATATGATGCATACAGATATGTATTCTAAAAATGTGTGTGCAGAAATTATAGGAGTTAAAAGTATTTATACATTTTTTCCCCTTATATAGGCACCATTCTCTTAGAATCAGATGTTGATTGAGTAAAATATGCAGTTTTAAATGAAAAGCATGCTGTTCAATGAATATAAAGGACAGTTGGTTAACCTCACTGATAAACAAGGTAATTGTAAATGACATGTGCAATTATTGCCAGACATACAAGACAAACTTTCTCTCTCAAACACATATGTACACCTGCATTAACATACAAACACAGCACATAGCTGATGCCCTTGTTTGCATGAGCCAGTACAGTCAGTGAGACAGGACTCTAATGAGAGTAAGATGAGCGAGAGAGAGAGAGAGAGAGAGAGAGAGAGAGAGAGAGTTTAATGAGACTCAGTGGACGAGGCAGAAGAGACTATCAGAGCTGGGTAGTAACTGATTACATGTAATCTGGATTACGTAATCACTAATCAGATTCCAAAAATTAAGTACTTGTAATTAGATTATATTACACTTTAAAATACTCGTAATCAGACTACACTTTTTTATTCATTACATGATTACATGTTATTCTCACAATGGCAGTAAATTCTTCATAATTCATTGATTCTCCCGACTACTTTTTTATCTTTTAAATTTTTCTTTCTAAAAAAGCTGCTTATATACGTTCAGAAGGTCAGGTCTTCCAGGTTTGTTGAACTAAGACCCACACAGCAGTTGATCACTGGATTTACAGAAATCATTTCACTATTAAAATGTATTTTCTCAACACTGCAGCACTGCATATCTAATCAACTCCTGACGAACAAATTAATTATTATTTGAATTATCACTCACTGAGTCATTCAACCATGTATTAGTGTCTTTGAAAGGCTTTTGTCTTTCAAACACATTAAAATGTACAAATTCACATCATTTCATATTTACATGCAATGCAAGGATTTCCCAACTTTTTTGTTAACTGAACCTTCTGAGATTTTAATTTAATAAGTTAGGCCAATAATAAAATTAAAATAATAATACTACTAATAATAAATAATAATAAAATTAAGTTAATGGTTCTCTGATGTCAGTTAATGGTCACATGACATGCAGGTAAACAAATAATATATATATATATATATATATATATGTATATATATATATATATATATATATATTAATCTTTTTTAGTAAGTGTTTTATTTTGATTGCCTTTTATTTTAAAATTATTTTTTTAAAATGTTACATTTTTATGATTTAATTACATAATAGCTTTTCATTAAACTCACGAACCCCCTGCAGTTCCTTCACAAACCCCAGTCTGACTTATGCCGGGTTCAGACTACACAATATTTTTGTCGGTCACAAAAGTCACTGTATTAGATTATACGATTTTGACTCCTAAAATGTTGTCGTGTTGTGGACAAGATACATGCCAGACTACACGTTGCTACCCGATCATTCATCGCGTGCTGTCATCGAAGGCGGGACTACGGACTGACAGAAGGTGCCGTGAGTATAAACAAACAATGGCTAGCAATGTTCTCTCTTTCGTATAAACAAACAATGGCTAGCAGCGTGTTTTGCTTGTCTTGTCGTCAGAAAAGCCCAAAAGTGGACACATATCTGGATTGCATGGATATTCGGATTTCCTCCAAAGAGAACCGAGGTAACATATGTTTTATTTACCTTTTTTCACTCTGTCGTGGTAACTTAGTCCCTCGAGGAAACATCATAAACGCAGGAGTATTGTTGCCATAGCTCCACAAACATTCCCTCCATTGTAAATTCCACCTAGTATGAATGATACCATGGTCTCTCTTTTGTTTCGGCATTATTGAAAGCATGTAGGAAGGAGCTTCTGTGCTTCTATTGGCCAGTGTCACACATGTGACGAAACTCGTCGTGGACGACGAGAAAAAAATTAAACATGCTAGTCTTTCTGTCGTGAAGCATCGCAGACGCGGCATCGGCTGTCGTCCACTATGACACACTACACGAGCTGAAATGATCGAATCTTGCGTCCTGACGCCCATTGTCGTTTATGAATCCCCACGACACCCTACGTAAAGCAGATCGTGGCAAAATCGGGCTAAAATCGTGTAGTCTGAACCAGGCATAAATGTAATATTTAATGCACTTCATGTTGTTGATAAAGAACGGAATCTATTTTCTTTTTCTTTTTCTTTGTATTTTTATATCAATATGGTACAAGTTTATCCTATTCAAATCTATGTGATAAATGAGTTTGGTCAAAAGTAATCTAAAAGTAATCAGAAAGTACAACCCGAATTCCGGAAATGTTGGGACGTTTTTTAAATTTTAATAAAATGAAAACTAAAAGACTTTCAAATCACATGAGCCAATATTTTATTCACAATAGAACATAGATAACATAACAAATGTTTAAACGGAGAAATTTTACACTTTTATCCACTAAATGAGCTCATTTCAAATTTGATGCCTGCTACAGGTCTCAAAAAAGTTGGCACGGGGGCAACAAATGGCTGAAAAAGCAAAAAAATTTTGAAAAGATTCAGCTGGGAGAACATCTAGCAACTAATTAAGTTAATTGATATCAGGTCTGTAACATGATTAGCTATAAAAGGAATGTCTTAGAGAGGCAGAGTCTCTCAAAAGTCTTTTAGTTTTAGTTTTCATTTTATTCAAATTTAAAAAACGTCCCAACATTTCCGGAATTCGGGTTGTAGTTAGATTACATTACCTTAAATGTGTAATGTAATGGATTACGTTACTAACTATTTTGTCATGTAATTTGGAATCAGTAACTGATTACAATTTGTAATAATCTACCCAGCTCTGACTACTTACTATTGCATCACTATTACTAATGCTCACATTTAGGGTTAGACATTGGAACAAACCCCTAACCCTAAGCATTTGACTTTGGCATACATGTAACTGTCACGGTTGGTGGTGTAGTATTCAATGCACGACGAAGGAGATATCTTCAAATAACATTTAATTAAATACTAGGAACAAGGAACAGGAAAATCACCAGGAAATTATACAACACAACACCATGTAACTTAAACAATACAGGACAAAGACTGGACTGAAACTGAAGGCTTAAATACACAGCAAACAAGGGGTTAACTTGTTTAAATTAACAAGACACACCTGAACTGAAGACACTAATTAATCAGTAACCAAAGAGACAAACAGGCAGGCACACAAGGAGAACTGAAACAATTAACAAACTAGAAAACTGACTAAAAAACTGAAGACAAAAACAAACTCAAAACGTGACAGTAACTAGTTCTGCATAATTTATAGCTTCAGTTGTGTGTGGCTTTTGAAAAGATGTGTGCTGTTACTTTTCTAACTGATAAGGCTTATGTTTTTCGTCTGGTGGACAATAAGATATGACTCTAGAATCGTTTCAGAGAATTTTGTAGAGAATTACTCATTTTCTTCACAAGTTTTTTTTTTTTTTTAAATCAAAAATGTAAATCCCAATAATTAAATTTGTATACACACAATCTGTGGTAAAACGGTCCTGTGAACTGAGCTTTAAACTCACTTCTGTCTGAGAGCACCACTTGTCTCGTTACCCACCTAAACATCCTTTACCCATGAATGATTGGTCCTAAACCATTCAGTCCATGAAGTTACGACTGTAATATTTCAGAGGGCAAGAGTTCAAGTCCCAACAATCTCTCTGTCTCATTTATGAGGGTGAGATGTGGCCGTGCACACAGCCATTCCCTTTTAGCCTGACTGTCGACCCCACTCTTGTGGCACCCCACCAGGGTCCCTCTCTTAAGTCAGGTGGCAGGCCTGACCTCTGGCTCACGCTGCTGGACAAACTAAATGCATTCTATTTAAACAGCAAGTCGCCCTGCTTTCCAGTTAAGCCTCACTGGCGTGAATGTGACATTGTCAGAGGGCCGTAGCAGCGCAGACTTGGGCGGCTAGCTCTCACAAGAAGCATAGTGTTCCGCTCAGGGGCCGCGCACTCAAACTCCAAGTGTCGGGAAGCTGTCCGAGGGCGAACAGGGCATAATTGCCCCCAGTGAACGAGTGTCTAGAGGGGGGCCGGGCGGGGGCTTGACCCCTAGTGCCGGGCCGAGTGATGGATGAAGGGTAATTATGGGTAAATAGGGCGCCTTTGCACCAAGCGAACAGTATTTCAGCTGTGAAAGGTTGAGGAAGACAGGAAGGGAAGGAGGTGGGAAAACAGACATCACTTCTTCTGGTCATGGGATGGTGTTAACATACTGGACAAATGAATGAGGGGGTAAAGAGTCATCTATGAGGAAGTCGCTGTTATGTGTTCAGGATTAAGGTTTATTTGGGGAGGGCTGCAATGCAATGCAATGCACAAACACAGTCAATGGCATTTCTCACCCTCATGTCATTTCAATCCTGCAGATCACAAAATACAATTCTTGGGATTTAAACATCATTGGACCCCATTGAGTTTTACTGTATTCCATGCAGCAAAAAATAAATTCTTTCTGGCCATTATAACATATTTTTAAATATATGCTAAATATATTTTGTAAATAGCATGGGTTAAGGAAATATCATTTCAATCAATTTTAAAAATATATTTTATTTAAATTTTCAGATACCAAAATATATAACAAAATGTACTTGAATGAGCAAGAAAATATATTTCTACTCTAAAAATACATACAAAGAGAGAGAGAGAGTATTGTAAATATATTTTAAATATATTTAGAGTGAAAATATATTTTAAAAATGTCCAAAAAATATAGCAAATAATAATAATAATAATAATAATAATATTTAAGAAATAATATTTCTTTTGTGTTCCACAGTCAAATAGGTTTGGAACGACATGAGCGTAGTAAATGATGAGCGACATGAGTAAATGATGACAGAATTTTCATTTTGGGGTGAACTATACCTTTAAATTTGTTTAGCCTCTGGCAACCACCCACAAGACCCTTGCAACCGCATAGCAACGGGCTAAAAACCACCCAGTGAACTTTTGCAACCTCACAGCAATGCCCCAGTAATCACTTAGAATTTGTTTAGGAAAATTAAGTCTTAGAAAACCAAGGGGTCAAGGTTTGGGCAGGTTAGCAAGGTCTAGTTTGCCCCTGCTGGTAGAGTCTGTAACTACACCATCTCAGAGAAAAATGACAATTGACAAGAACTCACTATGAAGTTCATGAAATTGACACCTTATCCCTGCTTTCAGCAGGCAACCATAACTGTGAAGCTTCCTAATGTAGACAGGATTAAGTACAACTACAAAGTTAAAGACAGAAAACTGGCTGTTATACAATTCATAAAAATCAGCGTTTGAGTCCAGGGCAGAATGCGTGTCTGAGTATTTCTTTCATGAAATGGCTGCCTGAGCTGTAGACACACATATTTCCAGCATGCTGTAATGTGGAGCAACATTAGTCTGAACAAACTGGCTTTGAGCAGTGAGAGGGATGTACACTATGATTTGGCACTGAGGCTGAAAGGTAAAAAAGCCTCAAAACAGAGCCTGGAGTGTGGGTTCCTGTTCAGAGAGAGGTAGCCTTGCCATGTGAGGCATGTGAGACAGTGTGTGCGAGTATGTGTGTGGCAGCCAGCTAGAGAAGGGAAGTAGTTCTATGGAGGAAAGTAGCTCTACGCATTTCAGAGCTCAGGAACAAAGAACGAACACGCACGTCCAAATACACCTTTAAATAAATATATAAATTATATACTGTATACACAATTGTTCAAAAGTTTGGAGTCTCCTATGCTCACCAAGGCTTGCATTTGATATAAAATGCAGTAAAAACAGTTATATTTTGGAATATCACTACAATTTAAAATAGCTGTTTTCTATTTTAATATATTTTAATGTGCAATTTATTCCTGTGGGACTGAATTTTCAGCAGCCATTCCAGTCTTCAGTGTCATATAATGCTTGAGAAATAATTCTAATATGCTGATTTGGTGTTTATAAAAAAAAAAATAATAATAATAATATCTTAATATTATCAGTTTAAAACAGTTGTGCTGCTTAATATATTTGTCAAAACCATGAAATAGAAATATTCTGTAACATTATAAATGTCTTTACTGTCACTTTTGAGCAATTTCATGCATCCTTGCTTAATAAAAGTATTAATTTCTTTATTTATGATTTCTGAAGGATCATGTGACACTGAAGACTGGAGTAATGATGCTGAAATATCAGCTTTGCCAACACAGGAATAAAAGGTTTGTACCATTATGCACAGCATGCACTTTGCATTATAAAACAAACAGGTGCTATTCAGTGCATGGTTACAACCTTCACCCTCTTATACCCGCATGATCATGAATACATAGGGAGGTGCAAAAGAAAAATAGACAGAGAGAGAGAGAAGGAACACAGCACCAGTACCTTCAATGAGCAACTCTTGACCGTGACTGCCCAGCAGAGTACGAGACAGGAAAGGAGCAAAGTCCACAAAGATCTCCCTCAGCAATGGGGCCACCTTCTCCAGAGCTCGCTCCAGTTTAGTGGTGATACTGTGTGGACAGACAAGGTAAATGAAACTGTGCATTAGAGAAGCTAAAAAAGAACAAAGATTTTTAAAGACAAAACGTGTATTGTGAATAATACTTAACCAATAATACAGCCACTACAGACCAAACCAAATTCACACACTACTAATAACCAGCTGTAGATAACTTTAGAGTCAACATCTCGGGCTCTGACAACAAAGAAATGTAGCAAGCCAGCTTGAAAACTACATGTACCCTACAGAAATCCAACCCCACTATAATACAAGCATGTTAGTGGTCCTGCAAGGCACACTGGAACTCTTCTTGCCTCTGACCAGCACCAGTACTGCCTGGAGTCCTGACAGTCAGCTAAATGAACCGAGCTGGAGAAACCTCACAAAAATCCAAAACAGAGACAAAAGACCAAAACACAAAGGGGAGACGGATGGGAAAAGTGACTACCGTGAAATAGTTATTTTTTGACCATAATTTTTCAAAAGGCACTAACATCAAATGAAAGCTAACTTGTTAGTATTCATTAGGGGTGTAACAGTTCTCTGTAAAAAAATCGAACTGTACCGTTCTCCACCCATGGTTCGGCATAAACTTGCACCGCAGTTCATCTCAAATCTGACGACGCAAACGCATTTATAAAATGGTTTGTTGAAAATATCAACGCATAAAACAGACAAAGAGTTTTCTGTCAATGGATACGCATTCTGGCTTCCCCTAAACTTTGTTCAATAGAAATGTCGTATGCTCTAATATGACCAGTCATTTATTAAGTGAACATAAACAGTCGAGAAAGACAACACGTGTATTGGTATCAGTGTACTGGATCCGTGCATTTTGTCTTAAAGTGACAGCAGCCTAATATTCCTGCTGCTTCATGTGTTTTTAGTTATTAACAAAAGACAAGGAAATTACTCACTGCTCTTGACTGAATAGTTTTTTTTTTGTAATTATGTGTGTTACTGCTGGTGCTGTTTGATTATTTGTTCTTATATATATAGATATAAACCAAAATGTATTCAGATACCTTGAACATTTCATTCATTATTACAGTTTATTCACTATAGTTTAAAAAAAATGGTAATAAAATATGACAAGATCTCAGAGTTAAACTGTGTCAGAAAAAATGAATCTTAATTATGTCAGATAACACTTAAGCAAAACATGGTCAGGTCAAAGTGTCTGAATAATTTTTGGTTCCAAAGTTTTATCAATTTTACTGGTAGTCCACTGTATGAAGAATTCCTCACTTACATAAATGAACTATAGTGTCCTGCACCCACAAATAAAAATATATCAAAAATATCATAAATATATATATATATATATATATATATAGAACAATCCTTATATGGCATTATATATTATTACAGAACAAATACTGATTCAAAATGTACAGTACAGGCGTATTTATGATCCTACCATTTAAAAAATATTGTGCAAAGACAGTATTTCGAGGCTTGGGTAGCACAATATTACCTTAAAAGGTTGTATTAGCATGCAAATTTCTTTGGGCTTGCTTGTCTTGGTTGCAAATATGATGATAATTAGATTGCAAGCTTTGAAAAATACATCGTTTCCTTTTTGGTGTCTTTATTGCGAAAGATTCAACACTAAAGCTATTGTGTGTCATGAAAGTAAGTGCGGAAAATAAGTGGGGAGAAAAAAAAAGGAAACTAATGAGACACAGGCAGCGACAGCGAAACCCATCTCTTGTCTCTCGAAGTGCGGGTTAGGCATCACAGCCTCTGCATCCAGACAGTTTCATCATTGACTTCACACTCCCAGTAAGTGCTGTCGGTTACCGCTGCCATGGCAACTGATTTGCGATTCCTGGTGCGGCGGAGGAGCCACAAAGAGTGCGTATATGTGTGTGTGTGAAGTGTAGAGGCCCCCAGAGAGCACGAGAGAGAGCCGCAAGCGCACACACATGCTTTCTCCTGTGTAGTCAGACGGTGGTGTGTCTGTGAGATGTCTGTCACAAAGCATTAGACGAGGTGAAGGGATGGAGCCAAGGTCAGCACGGTTTCCACACACTCCCCAAAACACCTACGCGCACTGATTTCTCTGCATTAGCGGTCGCGTAGGCCGCTCTGACAGCTTAAACACACGCGGTGGGCAGTGAGAGAGAGGACAGGTGATATATTTGAGGTGTGAGGTGTCTTGTTTGTCGCAACCACAATAATAAAAACAAGCAAAATGATCGTCGCCCAATGCCCTAAACAAAGGAAAGGCACAATGTCTGTAAACATGAAAAAACAAGGCTGAGTGCTGACCCCCTCTTGTGGCGCTGATGATAAAAACTCAGGAGTAGCATGGCTGGATGAAAAAATACAACAGCATCTGATAGACAAAACATTTCCCGCTCAAAAACACACTCAAATAAAGAAATACACTTTCTGAGGGTGTGTTTTACAGTGATTTTACCATGTCAAAGGGGTATTGTGAGATCATTTAACCTTAATAACCACTATAACAAATTTGGAGTGTTTATTGCTTCTTTTTTAAAATGGTGTCTACAGAAATATGAGACACTAACATTCAATAAATAATTAAATACATTATTAATAATTTAACAATCTGCCTGGAAATATGCACCTTAGTCAAGGTAGATGGCGTATTTGCAATGAATGAAAATGAAGCTGTGAGGGACTGACATACATTGACATACAGTGCACATAAAACTTGGATTATGAAATTTAGCACCTTAAGTAGGGATGCGTCACCAATTATTTTCATGTTATGTTGCCGATAAAAAATTCTACTTCTAAAAAAAACTAAAAATATAATTCAAGTAAGGGATAACCATGGCTAGCTGTGCATTAAATGATTTTAATGCACAACATGGAGGCAAAGAACCACTCGACGTGAATCGGAGTGCATTCAAATCGTTTAATGCACAGCTAGCCATGGATTATACCATGGTCATTTGCGAGCATTGACAACTTAAAAAAAAACAAAAAACATAGGAGCGTTTACTAAAGTTGCGCCCCTATCGTCAACAGGACACTTTCATTTTAAGGCATTGTACCATTTTATCTGCGTATACAACAATATGCAATCATGTGATCATGCAATCGTGGGTTCGATCCCAGGGAACACATGTGCTCATAAAGTGTATATGCACTATAAATCACTAAGGGTAGGTTTAGGGTTGGGGCAGTCTGTAAATTATTAGTGTTTTAAAGATTAAAGGTGTGATTCTCTACAGAAACATTTTTTGTTATACTGGTTGAAAGTCTCCTCATATCCTGATAGCAATCACTGCGTTAAATGGACTAAATTTATTTTTATAAATATATATCTTCTGTGGAAGGCGTAAGACCATAAAATGTAAATCCAATCATTATATTCGGTCTGAATAAAATAATACAATGTCCTACCTGCCTGTGTCAACATATGTTTTTAAATACCCTCGCACACCCTGTTCACGCAGACATCCTACGCCATCAGCACGTTTCCTGCTATGCAAAGTTTATACAGACAGACCTCAATCACGAAGCACCACAAACAAATAGCAGCCACCTTTTACAGTTCCTACTACATCAAAACAATGAGCTTATGCTGCGTTTACACCATAACTACAGTAATTAAAAGATGACAACCCGTGACGTTCTAACCGGAGCTGTTCAGTCAGATTCAGTATTATGCGTTTCCATGTCAACAGTATCAACACCGAAATGAATCTGCAGCAGTCAGGTACAAGCTCTCTAAGTCGCTTACGTTCATTATTATTGTAATGTTATGTGCTTTGAGACATGAGGTATTTTAACGCCATCTCTTGTGACGCTTTGCCGAGAGCAGCTGTGTGTGTGCGCCTTTATGTGTTATGGAGGAGGCGAGGCTTTGGACAACAATTTGCAGGGAGGGTGGGATCATATGCTTTCAATGCTAGCAGGCTAACGTTAACATTTCCCAGATCACCCACTGCATCTTTAAAACCGGGGACACACTTAACGATTGTAAGGCCGATTATGAATGTAATTTGATACTTACGACTGATCATGCCCAAACGTGCTGAGTCAGAGCCAGTTGCGTTCAGACTGTGTTTACATTCGGTGTTTAAATTCCGTGTGCAAGTATTTAAATCTGCTTCAGAAGAAGGAAACAGTCTTTGTGTGTTGAGCTCAGTCTTAGAATGTTTTAGCTAGTCTTTAAGTGTGTCCCTGGCTTAACTTCAGGTAGGCATTAGATGACAGCAAAGGTAATATAAATGTGTCCTATGCTTAAGACAGAACAGTGCATATTCACAGTTTAGTCTTCATTCACATCTACATATGTTGTGACTTCACAATTGCAAATTTGCTTAGTCCAATAGACTTTAGTCAGGTTAGACAACATATTAAATTTAATAAGGCTGTGAGGGATAGACTTACACTCAATGGCAAACTTTCAAAACTGTTTTATAGAGTTTTGGTCTACTGAAAGTTTTTTTTTTTTTTTTTTGGAAAGACGTTTCATGAACAATGTATGTTGTTAAATAACAGTACAATTCATTGAACACACTGTATTCTATCCCTCACAGCCTGGTTTTCATTCCTGTCAAAAATTAAATATGGCACTACCCTGATTAAGGTCACCCAACTATCCCATTTTATAATAAACATCAAGCTGCATCTCTATCCAGCTATCTGTCTTACACCTCAACACACATCCTGGGAATTTGATTCACCTCATGTTCTCCATGGTGTCCTCTGGCATAGGGGCCACAGTCTGAACCGCAGGCAGATTCTTGCTGGTGGCTCCATTCACAAAGCTGGAAGAAGAGGGAGTGGAAGAATCTGTGGCTCCTGTGAGACAACAAGAGAGCAATCACAGGTTAGTAACATGCTGATTTTATTTATTTATTCATTCTGTTTGGCTAAATTAAGACTAAATTAAGTTTTTGGTGCAAAAAAGTAAACTTTAGGGGAAAAAAATACATTAAAAAAACAAGAATAAATATTTTTTAGACACAGTTTTTTACTTTACATCTAAACCAACTGCCAATCAAAACATCAGATGCACTAAAATCAAATACTCTTTCTGGTTTTTCATCAGGTAACAACATAACTATAGAGGCACAAGCTCTGAGAAACAAATCATCACTATTACTCTCGCCTCCCCCTGAGAAAGCGGAGCACCATCTTACATTCCTCTTATTTCTCTCTCTGTCAAAGCCACTGTGTCCACAGCGTCCTGTGCAGCAGGGAGCTTCTGATAGATACATCACAGCAATGGACTGTCATCCTGTGAAACCACAAGCTGTCACGGGACATCTGAGGATGGGAAATCTATTACGCAGCCATCAATCGCCGTGTCAGAGATGAGTGTCCACCCATAAGCAAATACACCAAGATGAAGGGAAACGTCAAGAGGGACATTCTGATGGATTTCACTGGAAGCACAGCTTGGCCTGATTCAACCTCAATCCAAATCAGCGTCCCTTGTGCATTCTAAGCAGATCTCAATGAGGTATTTAATGGACAATGGGGACTAAACGTGTCTTTTAAGGAAAATATAAAAAAAGATATATTTTTTGGTTCTCAAAATATACTGTACACTACTGTTCAAAGGTTTGGGGTCAGTATGATTTTTATTTATTGTTTTAAGGAATTTAATACTTTTATTCAGCAAGGATGCATTAAATTGATCAAAAGTGACTGTAATGGCATTTATAATGTTACAAAAGATTCCTATTTCAAAGAAAATTTTACATATTAAAAATTCACCAAATATATGTTTCCCACAAAAAAAAAAAAAAAAAAAAGCAGCACAACTGCTGATGATAATAATTAATGATAATAATTAAATGCTAATAATAGTAATGTTTCTTGAGCAGCAAATTAGCATATTAGAATGATTTTTGAAGGATGTGACTCTGAAGACTGGAGAAATGATGCTGAAAATTCAGTTTTGCCATCAGAGGAATAAATAACATTTTAAATATATTAAAATAGAAAACAGTCATTTTAAATTGTAATAATATTTCAGAATATTACTGTTTTTTTGTTTGTTTTTATAATCAAATAAATAAATGCAGCTTAAAAAAAAAAAAAAAAAAAACTTACAAACCCCACATTTTTTAATGGAAATATTATAATAATAATAATAATAATAATAATAATAAAAAAATAGAAAACAGTTATTTTAAAGTTATTTTTTAAATTGTAATAATATTTCACAATATTACTGTTTTTACCATTTTCTTTTTAGCAAATAAATAAATGCAGCCATAAAATTATTTATTTTTTTATTTATTTTATTATTATTTATTTATGTAACAGTATATGATGACTTTTTTTATTTTTTAGTACCAGTGGATAAACATTTAGACATGTCTAAAAAAATAAGCGTGTTTTGTTATATAAATCTGTAATATATATATATATATATATATATATATATATATATATATATATATATATATATATATATACTGTGTGATTACATCAAATTTCATTTTTAATCTAATCATCCAAACTTGGTTTTCAATTCCTAAACAATTTAAAATATTTAAATAAACAAATGAAGTGAATTCGCATTCCAGGTATTTTCAATGAACCCCACAGAATCTCATATTATGTTACCAGGCCTGAAAGTCCTGCCTACAGCAACAAACACATACAAACACATTCATGCAAAATAGGTGTATATAACAGCTCAAGTTTTGAGAGCAAAATCTATAGTGATCATAGTGTGCAGCCTGAGGCGGACGCTTAAGATGTAAGTTCCTTATAGTCTCCATGTGGCTGCCTAATAACCTTGAAATTTCATACAGATCCTATCTTCATGTGAGTGCAGTCAGTATGGATCCATGGCATTCTCTATGGTGGTACAAATGTGAGAAAGAAATATATAGTGAGGGGGGCCCTCTAGTGGACAAACTGCTTGATGCCACCAAATCTAATTTCCTGACCCCAAACAGGTTTGAATTCTTTTAGGAATGACATCTTTAATTATTCTAAGAATAGCAGAGGAGAGCATGCATTTCAGTGCAAATTCACTTAAGCACTAGCATGTTCAAATTAACGTCTCATTAACAACACAGAGGGCGGTTGTGACTGTTATATCTACTTTTAGGAAGAAAGTCTGTCCTTATAAAGTTACCAGTTAACAACATTATAGAAGAGGTCAAGTTAGAAGGTATTGAGACATCAGAGCGATGCTTACCTGTAGTGTTGATCATGCTCTTGGGTGTAGCCGATGTAGCAGCGAAGATGTTCGGTGTGCTACCAGAGGTCAGGGCACTGCTGGAGCCAGAACTGCCCACAGTGTTCACTGTCAGGCCCGACAGAGGCTTCTTGGCCTGTACCACCACACTCCTGCAGGAGGGAGGAAAAGAAAAGAAATCTCTTGATGGAGCTGGCAAACTGTTCTCATAACCTGGCCAGAACAAGGTACTGGGATTGGCGGATGTGTAAACATATAACCAAACAGAGTGGATTTTACCAAGCACTTCCCAAAAGGGATGGCAAGTGAACTACAAAGGCTTCCAGATTCCGCAAGAGTGAAAAGAAACATCTAACAAAGCAAAATACAACAGGTCACCTGCAACAATAAATACACATGACTGCTTGTGAAATCAGTTGATTAAGCCAAAGGGAGACTGACGGCAGTTTTCCACAGTCCAGTCAGGCTGGATGAAAGTGGCCAGACTGAACGGTCGCAGTGGCAAAGGAAAGACCAGCAGGCAAAGTAAACATCCTGCTCTCCTGCTGGCCTGTGCTTGCCTCCCGATCCTAAGCGTTGAGAGCTCAGGGCAAACAAACAGTAAAATCAAAAGCAGTGACTGCTGGGTTTTTTGGTATGTTTCACTTTTCTGCTGTTTGTCCACTGCTGTGCCTCAACGTAATGTCAAACTCAGAGAGAAATTCATCGAGAGATGTTTTCCAGGTGCGTCACCAAATTTTGCTGTTGCTAAAGTGGTGCAGTCTTGAGGTTCTCACTTTAGAAAACCTTAAACAAACTGTAGTTTTATTAGCAAAATATTGATATTAATATTAAATAAATAAAATGTAATTAAAAAGTGTTATATTAGAATTTTGAGAATTTTGAGAGTTTTTTTCCCATCTTGTTGTTTATAATATTCATTTAAACAAAAGCCAGTTCCTCAATGACATCATCATTCAGGAAGTGATGACATCACAAACATCAGCAATGGATCTGATCAATTCTGTTGAATTATGTGGTTTTAGTTGGCTTGTATCACTTCAAAACATTCCATTCTATTAAAAAAATATAAATTATATACATATATATATATATATATATATATCAAAAGGTGACACCTTCACTATAAGCTAATACTCAATGGCTTTAGCTGTTGGATATTATTCTAGTCTTTGTGTAAATAATCATGTTAAAATTAATTAAAGTGCCTGAGCAAGACATCATATGTCTGACAGTTTAGAACATGCTTTTAAAATACTCCCTTAAACACATTCATTTCAAAACAAATTTATAAAAAGTACTTCAAAAGGTATGGCTTAACAGTAATGACCCTCCTGTTGCAGGAAATAGGCTAAAATGACAGGACCAGCAATCATCCTGTCATCCTTCTTTGACCCTCCCAACACTGGCCAGCTGCAATCCCTGGAAAGGTAATTAAAGAAACAGTCTCTAAATATAGCTGCTAAACATATTAAATCATTAAAAAGGGACTAAATACACTAATCAACTTAATTATGCCTTCAAGAAATTATATTTGTTTTTTCCAGCTTATTTATAGACGAAGCAGAAAATCACATGGTTTCCAGAGGCAACAGTCTAACGAGCTGAAAATAGCGCTGGAGACGAGCAGGATCACGAGTTCACATTAAACTCTTGACCTCGCCGATAATCTCCTGTATGTTTCCACAGACATTCTGGAGCTTCGAAGATTCACGGAAACGCACCTTAGCCTGATAGCAAAGAGCAGGAGAGGATTAGTTTGATATTGTACACATGACAGAGTCAAGTGCTTTGGAGGATGGAATGATATTTTGTTTGTGTTTATATCGGTCTGGTTTTCTTATCGCAACTTGACGTGGTTCGAGATGCTGGCTGATACGGAGATCTGCGTGTTTTCGGTGATGTAGCGCAGGGCTGGTTCTAATGTCACCTGCAAAGCCTCCTGATGCCGCACAATGTGACCTCAGAGCAGACACTGTACAGAGAGAGGATGGAGCCATTAGAGCACTTGTCTGGGACACTGCGACTCGTCCCGATGGCACGTTCTCTTTAACGTGGTGGCGTGACACAGACGGTTTCTCCGAGATCGCATGCGAGGAAGCAAAAACATTCTTTGACACGTGCTTCCCCTTAAGCACTACAAATAGAGAATAACAGACCCTCAAAATTATACATGTCTACCATTGTATCTATGACTTATGAGGAGTTAGTCTTGCAGGTGCAAATACATACACTACTGTTCAAAAGTTTATATATATAAATATTTTTACAATTTTGAAAGAAGTCCCTTCTGTTCCGAGGCTGCATTTATTTGATTTAAAATACACACTAATGTTGTGAAATATTATTAGAGTTATTTATTTATTTTGTCTATTTTAATATATTTTAAAATATAATTTATTCCTGTGATGGCAAAGCTGATTTTTCAGCATCATTACTTCAGTCTTTAGGGTCACATGATCCTTCAGAAATCATTCAAATATTCTGATTTAGAGCTCAAACATTTCTTCTTAAAATTAATGTGCTTTTTCCACAGTATTTCTTTAAAAAACAGTAATACAGATGCCCTTTCAAAAGGGAACTCGCGCTGCGTCCCCTAGGGGTCGCTATGGGGGATGCCTCTGGCATTACCAGTGTCTGAAGCACGAGTCTAAACACGACAATGAACTTGACATTGGCTAGTCTCGCGTAGGCAGATCTTCAAACTGACGGCAGAAGGTCTGGACTCTATCGCAGATTTCATTGGCCAAGGACCGCCCAAGAGGACGTTTGACTGACATGTTATGCAACCAATCACAGTTCGTTTTGCGCTACGGCATGTTTAGGGGGCGTGAAAATGTAAAGTCGATGTCCTTACAATAACAGACCGGCATGCATCTAATAAATTATTCATCCAAGAACGTTGTGCAAGTTTTCTGCAACAGTGGAGCCGCAAACTTCACATACTTTTGAAACTCCAGCGTTTAGTTGATCCTGATACGCGCTCATTGTCACAGTTGTAAACATGATGGCGTTCTTCTTCTACGAGGGGGTTTGGCATCAGCATTTGTTTCCAGGCGGACCTTTAAAGAACGCAACACACACGTCTCCCGGACATCCTGTAGAATTCAACCAACCAGATGACGACTTCAAAAGTTCTGAAGTGTTTCCAGTTAAGTGTGCCATATGCATCAGACGTTCAGCCAATGGTTCGAGGGCTTGACGTCTGAAGCTGAGACTAGACATTGGCAGTCAGCAGCCTATGACATCATCACTGGCACGATTAAACAAGACGATTATGGCTAGCACTAGCACTAAGTCTTTTAGACAGTGTCTTTCTCCATATCAGCGTTATTTGATACCTGATGACAAGCACTATATGTGTGTTACGTGCATGGGTGAGGAGCATGCACGCTCAGTCCTCCAGGGGGCTGTTTGTGTGCATTGTGAGTGCCACCCTATAAAAAAGCTTCGCTCTCATTTTTCCCTTTTCTCGAGGGAATCGGGACAGCTATCTGTGCCCCGCAGTTCAGGACCTGCTGCAGCTGAGTGAGTAGGAGACAGCTGCCAGATTGTGATCCGGCAGCGAGCGCGCTCCTGGCTTCGAGTCATGACGAGCAGGATGAGGTTGATGAGATCAATGATATTTCCGAGCACTCTCAGCCTGCCTGCCCCACATATGACAAGTTATTGAAAGTTATGTCCTGCACTACGGCGAGATTAGATCTGCCATGGAAACATGAGAAGCACAAGCTCCCCCGTAGCCTTCTTGATGAATGTTTTAATGTCGGGACATAATTGTCCAGCTCATACGAGCCTTCCCTTTCTCCCAGATTTTCACACTGAGGTGGAGAGATCTTGGGGAAAGCCATATTCAGCCCGCATCCATCGCACTCAGGCGAATTATGCTGATGTTGAGGGAATGCGGGAATATGGGTATGCGCCGACGCCTACGATCGAAGAGACGCTGGCTAGCTATCGTCTCTGCCTACTAAACCATTGCGCGTCACCTCGCGCCTTAAAGGCAGAGCATATGTAGCAGCAGGTCAGGCCGGTGCGGAGCTGCACACTATGGCTGTGTTGCAGGCCTACCAGACCGATCTGCTGAAGGACCAGGACCAGGACCAGGGGCTCCCCCCTGTGGCGATAGAGGAGCTGCGCCGCACCACAGATTTGGCTTTCCGTGCCACTAAACAAACTGCCGCCGCGATCGGTCGATCTATGGCGGCCATGGTGGCTACAGAGAGACATCTTTGGGTGAACCTGGCCGACATCGGGGAGAAAGAGAAAAACGTTCTCCTCGATGCGCCGGTTTTGCCATATGAGCTTTTTTTGGCACATCCGTTGAGACGGTAGTCGGGAAGTTCAGAGAGGTGATGCCGTGCTCTGCTGCTTTTAAGACCTTCATATCGCACCGGTCCAGGTCTCAGCCCGCGAGGGGGTCTGGCCTGTCCCAGTCTCAGGACCGGAGACAGGACCAGAAGGGCTAGCTCTACCTTCGAGGAGTAGAGCGCGGAGAAGGTGTGAAGCCAGAGGGAGAAGAAAAGACCTGAGGGAAGTGATCCAAAATAAACGCTGTGAGCGTTTCAGGGTCCCAGAGGCAAAATAACATCTGCCTTCTGAAACTGACCTATGATGTTTTTGGCAGTTTGTTTTTATTCCAACATTTGTCTTACTGATGGTTCAGCATTAGTGGCTGGATTTGAAAGCACTGTCTCACGCCACGTAGTCTACTAAGTAGTGGGCTCTCAGTGAGCCTCCTTAGTTACTGTTTTCATGGCTTTTTATTGTGTGAATATTTTTGGGCCTCCTCTCACTTGAGAGTCGTTATACTGAGGCATCTGCTTCCTAGAGCTCCGCTCAGATAGCGTCATCAGGTAAATAGCTTTCTGCAAGCCTCCTTGGTAAGCTGTTTAGGATGTTATTAGGCCTCCTCTCGCTTGGAGAGTTGTCATGTGAGCCTCCGTTCGCAGAGCTCCACCTCTGGTGGTGCTGGGTTATCAGGCTTTTTGAGCCTCCTTGGCCACTGCCTTAAGAAGCACTATAGGCCTCCTGTCGATATAGAGAGTTATTTGAGCCTCCGCTCTTCGAGCTTCACCTACATACGGTACGAGTTGGTTAGGCTCTTTTGAGCCTCCTCGAGAAGCTGTTTTTGGGCTCTCGAGTCCCCTTAGCTATTGCTTAGGTTTGGAGTGTTGTTACGGTTCTTTTTCTCATATTTTTTTCTTTTCTTATGAGGCTCCTGCTTTAGCAAGCAGTGTTATCAAGTCGTTAAGCTCCTTTTTAGAGCCTCCTTGGCTACTGCTTTATAGAAACTGCTCCACGGTGCTCCACCTGGGGTGGGGTCAAGTTGTTAGGCATTCTGTGTGCCTCCTTGATGGGAGCTTGGCTGAGTCACTAGGCTTTTCTGGAGCCTCCTCAGCTGCTCTTTTATATAGTTGCTAAGCCTTCCCTTTTTAAGAATTATTGTTCATTTAGGCATCCGTCCCCCTGGAGCTCTGTCCCCTTGTGTTTTTCCGAGTTGTAGGCTCCATTTGAGCCTCCTTAAAGCTGCCTTGGGTGTAGAATGTAGTTAGGCCTCATCTCGTTTCTGAGAGTCAGCTTATTGAGGTCTTCGTTCTCAGAGCCAGATTTTGGAAACAGTAGCGCTAAGTCGTAGGCTCTCCTTTTTGAGCATCCTCTGGTGCATTTACTGTAGGTCTCTAGGCCTCACTGACAGGCTTGATTGTAGTTAGATCTCCTTTAGGCCTCCGTCCTCCAAGCTTGGCCTGGGTCTAAGTTGTTAGACTCTCTGCAAGCCTCATTGGTCACTGTTTTTAATTAGAGCATTGTTAGGCTTCCTCTCACTGTAGAGAGTCATTTTATTAGAAGCCTTTGCTCTTCCAAGCTCCTCTCTTTATTATGTACAGCTTGCTAGCACTATTGTGTAGCAGTCAGAGGTTAAGCGTTAGGCTCTCTGTGAGCCTCCTTGCGAGATGTCCTGAGTATGGTGCATAGTTGGGTCTTCTCTCAATTTAGAGAGTTGTGATGTTGAGACCTCCGCTCTTGGAGCTCAGCCAGGCCGCTTGCTAAGTTGTTAGGCTCTCTGTGAGCCTGCTTAGCTACTGCGAACATTGTTAGGTTTCCTCTTGCTAGAGAATTATCTTTTTGAGGCCTCTGCTTCTCTAGAGCTCTACTAGGATAGCAATTGCAAGTTGTAGGAGAATATGAATGTAGTTAGGCTTCCTCTCTCTAGAGTCTTCTTGTTGAGGCCTCCGTTCTTGTGAAGCTCCGGTCTATGATCATTGCTGGTGCACTTTAGGGATCAGGACTCATTTGAGTCCTTTGACTTAGCTCAACCAATAGGGCACTCATCCCTTCAGCATGGCAGCGTGGGTATTCCGTTCCAAATAGTGACCCCCTAGGGGATGCAGCGCAAGTTCCCTTTTGAAAGGGAATGTCTCAGGTTATGCATGTAAACATGGTTCCCTGAGAATAGGGAATGAGATGCTGCATCCCTTTGCCATGCTTCAGGCATTCCTGTACACGTCTCCTTCAGAAAAGAAGTGGATGACATATTTCACAGGTGCCCTTTTATACTCGCAGTCACACCGGTGATGATGTCATAGGCTGCTGCCTGCCAATGTCAAGTTTATTGTTGTGTTTAGACTCATGCTTCAGATACTGGTAATGTCGAAGGCATCCCCCATAGTGACCCCTAGGGGACACAGTGTCTCGTTCCCTATTCTCAGGGAACCATGCTTATATGCTGAAAGGTTTTTTTTTTTTTTTTTTTTATTCTTTGATGAATAGAAAGTTTAAAAGAACAGCATCAATTTGAAAGAAATCTTTTGTAAAATTATAAACGTCTTTACTGTCATTTTTGATCAAATATAATGCATCGTTGCTGAATAAAAGTATTAATTTATTTTAAAAAAAAAATCATACTGACCCCAAACTTTAGGTTCAGTAGTGTAAAAATGTTCTGGAATATCATTTGAAATCTTTTTGGGGTATTTGTGAAGCTTGACAGACTCTGGCCATTTTATTTATTTATTTAATGGAAAACAGCAGCCAGGACATCCTGCAAAAACAATTCCTTTTGCATACCACAGCAGAAAAAAAAAAAGTTATTAATTATTAAAAGTAATGAGATTAATATTCATTACATTTAAAGTAATATGTGTAATATGGACATTCTATTGTTAATGTGCATTCAACACAGAATTTCGAGTCATATACTAATCCTGAATCTCAGTTTGCATTTTATCTGACCAGTTTTGAGCATAAAGATCCACAAAGCAATGCTTACCCCCACCCCCCGAGCATACAGTATTTATTACTCATAACATGTCGGCTTCTTGCAGGTATTTGACAAGTAGAGCTGATAGTATTAGACTGATAAACAAGCTTCTAATAAAATATGAACACTCCTCATGAATTATTCATTGGCTGGGGCTTGTGAATGATGTATGAATTATCCACCACATATATTATTAATAGGATTTTTTAAAATTGACTTACTTTGAATAAAGCATGTATTAATCTTGGGTAGACTATGAATATTGCAAATAGTTTATGTGTTTTATTTGAAATGGCTATTATGATTACAAACAGTATTAGCGCATACATGAACATTAATAAAAAATATTTAAATGTGTAGGTCGTTTATAGTGGCAAACTATATTGGTATCACTTGGTTTATTAGCATACCATCCACTGACACTGACATGGACTCATGTTAATGTATTAAAGTGTTTCTCCACCAAACTCTTTGATTTGAATTGACTTTCAAAGCCAAAGCAAGTCCTTCATGATGGCGGCCCCATCTGCAAACACGGCTTCCTAGTTATTAAATACTAATTGAAAAAATTCACCTTTGGAAAGTCCCAGAAAGACGGTGATGGGTGAGTCGGTCCTCATCTCTCCTGTGTTTGAGGCTTTTTTTTGATGTCACTCCCAATCTATTTAGGTTCTGACAGACAATCGAAGAAGCCTGTCCACGTCTGGCATCTCATTTGGTGGCAGGTGGCAAACAATTAGACACAGCAATTTCAAGGCCGGCAGATGACATTAAAGCATGCGGGAGTGAGTGGTACGACTCGGCGTCAGCGGACAGCCTATGTGAAAGCATTTCAAAAATAATACACTCTGCCATGGCAACTCATTTCTGCCTGCCAGCCTCCATTAGGGTGCTGAGGGGTGAGGACGACAGGAGGGGAGCTGGGGGCGCATGGGGCGCTTCTGTTTAATCTGTCATCAACGCCCTGGAGACCCTCCCTAACACTCACAAACACATTTACACACACACACCACCTTTACTAGTCAGCAGGCACACCTCATCTGTGGTGGTTGCATGCATTACTGCAGACCCATTGTTCCTGTGACTCAATATCTAAGCAGCGAGAAGCACATTGTTTGGGCCTAATCTCACAGGAGACATACTTTTAAGTACTGGAAAAAAGTCTGGTGCACATTGTAACTTAAAAAAAAAACCCCTGCCTGCTTGGACAGTAAGGGGCCATTTAGATGACAAAAAAACTAGCAACCATTGTCAGAGATGTTTACGGACAGGTTAATTGTTGATAATACAATAGGCAGGCATTTGACATATTTATGTACGTTTGCATAGACCTTAAAAAAAAGTACATTTTTAGCACATTGAAAGCATCTAAAACGTAATTTGTATGAACAAATCAACTTGATGTAAAAATGGTTACAAATCCTTTTAGGTTCATAGAATATTGAATTCATTTAATTAATAGACTTCACTGTATTTAATCAGATTAATTAAATGTTTTTAATGCTGTCACATTTAAAGGTCCAGTGTGTAATATTTAGGAGGATCTATTGACAGAAGTGCAATATAACATACATAACTATGTTTCAGTGGTGTATAAAGACCTTACATAATGAACCGTTATGTTTTTATTACCTTAGAATGAGCCATTTCTATCTACATACACCGCGGGCCCTATACGGACAAACTGCTCTACAGAGCATCTTCCCGGGTAGCTCCTCGCCTCTCCTCGCCGTGTTCCTCTTCCTCTCCCTCTTCCTGTTACCTGCGGTACATACTCTTGTTGTCCCTGACTCTGAAAACGGGGAGAAAAACGTTTGCTAACTCTGTCTCGCTGTCAGATTAAACGCCTTGAACAGCGTAGCTATTTACCATTAGCTAGCTGCTTCACTACTCTTACCTTGTACTAACTAGTATGCAAAAAAGCTAGCTAAAGTCAACAAATAAAACACTGATGATGAACAAGTAACAATAATATTCGCAATAACATATCGTTTTACTGAATAATTAAGTAAATATAATTTGTTAATTTATCTTTGTAAAGAACCCTCATTGCTTGACTGGCTACTCTTTGCTGTCTTAGATGATGAAATCTTTGTCCTGTGTCGGCCACCGTAGCTTCTCCATGTGCTTCGAAAGGGAGGGGTGAGCGGCAGACTGAGCCATTGTTTGCAATTCGCAACCTCACCGCTAGATGCCGCTAAAATATACACAACCTTTAACACATTTGCCTATTTCTGCAACTTCATTCTTGGTGTCTCATTCAGAAGGATTAAATCACATTATTAACCAATTTAAGTATACATTTTAAAAACGTTAAAAAAATGACAATCTAACAATTAATTTTATTTAATTTGTTAGTTTGTGGTAGTTTGTGTAACAAAGTTATTAGTGCTGTCAAATCGATTAATTGTGATTAATCGCATCCAACAACAGTTTGTAAAAATGTAATACATACACACAAACACACGTGTTTTGTGGGCGGAGCCTACCTGGTGGCAGAAAATGACAGAACTGCAGTAGCAGACTATGGAAGCCACAGAATAAAAGAGTAAAAAAGGTAATTGCGAGTTTATCTCTCACAATTCTGACTTTTTTCTCACAATAAACTAGGAATTGCGAGAAAAATGTCAGAATTGTGAGACAAACTCTTTTCTTTTTTCCTCAGAATTGCGTTTATTTTCTGCAGTTCTAACTTTATATAAACTGTAGTTATAAAGTCCGAATTGGGAGATATAAACTTGCAAATGCAAGAAAAAAGTCATAATTGTCAGTTAATTATTATTTCATGCTGTAACTGTAGTGCTAATACATTATGTCCCCTATGAACTGCATATGTGAATATTACGTAGACCTATTGTTAACAGTACATCAAATTTATGCTTTAATAGACTAATCATCGCAGATTTCATTAGTCCAGTCTGCTTGCAACCATAAACCTCTGCGTTTAGCTTCAAAGGGCGTCTTCGATGATGGTATTCTATAAAAATAAAGACCATCCTTTTATGCATTCCTATTCTGACATCCAAAAGCACAAAAAGAAGTTTTTTTCTCTTATTCTGTGGATTTTTTCCATTGTCCTCCATTTGTTACCACTGTTTTTCTGCCACCACAATGCGTGCACAGCTGCAAGTGACGTAACTGTGACTTCTGCTCCCAAATGGTCTATTATCCAAAGATACAAAAATGTATACATGTAAACATCATGTGCAAATACAAATGAGATCAGGCTGAACAAATTGCCAAGCGTGCTGTCAAAGACAAGAAAACAGCGAAACCTTCTTCGCATCCAGCTGGAGATAACTTTTAGTCAAAGGGAACAGGTTATTGTCAAAAAAAAAAAAAAAGTTTCCATTTACAATATTTCTGTTTACATATGTGGATTTGAACAGCAACAGCTTTGCAGCGCAACTGAAGACGTGTTAAGAGCAGAGACAAATCACGGTGAGATTTTATCTGGCCTTGGAATGTAAACACGCCACAAAACGCTCAAACACATCTCTGAGACATTTTCAAACACAGCAATTCTTCGTGATAGAAAGTATGGGGAATTTAAAGTGAGTTATGGCTTGCTTATGACCAAAAAAATCATTATGGCCATTCCTCAGGGAAAAGACTAATCCAAGAATTCATCATGGTTTGACTGAGATATATTGTGTAGTGTTTAAAGGCACGGAAGGGATCGCATGCACACAGAAAAGGTCACTGTACTTTTAAGGGCCTTGTACGTATACATCTGCAGTAAAAGGGCTACTGTAGTGCTATTGGTGACGAGAAACATTCAATCAAGATAAAGCCACATGAGTTCACATTCGGCACCCATGCTGATGTATATTGCTGCCACCTGGTGGAGGTTCATATAATTCCATTTTACCACAGTTACAGCACTTATAACAATATCCCTGGTTTGATACAAGTTTAGTTCAATCAACAGCTTTTGCAGCATAACGCTGATTACCACAAAAATTGACTGTTATTTAAAAATTTAAAAGCATAAATGTAAAGTTTATAATTTTATAAAAACACTGAGAACTGAACAGAGCTGGAAGATGACATCACTGTTTTCTGCAGAACTGCTTCATAGATGAAATTAACTGATTTAATAATTGATGATCTTTACAGTGGAACTGATTCAACACTGAACTGACTTGAGCTGAACAACATTTTCCTGTTTATCACTGTAAAGCTGCTTTGAAACAATCTGAATTGTATAAAGCGCTATATAAATAAAGGTGACGACTTACATTAATTCCTCTGTTAAAACGTGTATTATGAGCTGTAAAGCTGTTTAAATCATAATTTTTAAATAGTTTCAGGGTTTTAGGTTTTATGTCATGCACTGTCATTGACTTCCATACTTCATAAGTGCCTTGTAACCTAGATTTTTGCTTTTTTAAAAGAAAAGGAGAGATGAGTAGAGATACATTTTTTGACATTTTTGAAACATTATGCCAAAATGCTGTGAATTGAACTTCACCCAAAGGTTCACCCAAAAATGAATATTCTGTTATTGATTACTCATCCTCATGTCATTCCAAAACTATAAGACTTTCGTTCATCTTCGGAACACAAATTAAGATCTTTTTGATGAAATCTGAGAGCTTTCTGTCCCTCCATAGACGACTACCACTTTGACGCTTCAAAAAGCTCATAAAGACATTGTGAAACAAATCCATATGAATTGAGCAGTTTAGTCCATATTTTCTGAAGAGACTCGATCGCTTTATATGATGAACAGATTGAATTTAGGCTTTTATTCACATATAAACATTCATCAACTCAAACATCAGTTGTGGTAAAAGGAAGCACAAGCATGTTAGCTTGACGTGTGCGAGAACCAATGTTATGCAGCATGTTTGAGCTTCCGCAAGAACCAATGAGGTTCATTCTCGTGTATTTCGCAGCACGTTTAAGCTTCCAGAAGAGGTTTGTTCTCGCGCGTCAAGCAGGTTCGGTTAAGCGTCTGTTTATGTTCACTTATCAATGTTTATATGTGAATAAAATCATATAAAGTGATCGAGTCTCTTCAGAAAATGTGGGCTAAACCACTCAAATTATATGGATTAGTTTTACAATCTCTTTATAAACTTTTTGAAGTGTCAAAGTGGTAGTTATGTAGCTGTCAATGGAGGGACAGAAAGCTCTCAGATTTCATCAAAAAGATCTTCATTTGTGTTCCGAAGATGAACGAAAATCTTACAGCTTTGGAACGACATGAGGGTGAGTTAATAACGACAGAACTTTCATTTTTGGGTGAACTAACCCTTTAACTTGTACTAAACCTGGAATAAAGTACATATACAAAATAAGGATTAATACAAAAGTATATATCTCAAAATGTCTGCATTGTGACTATGAGAAGATGGTACCTGTCAAAGGAATGGAACTGCATGGGTAACATGGCTTGGGCTTCCCTCTTCATGGCCTGGTGGTCAGGGTATGGCAGGCTGTCTGGCCCACTCTCTGTGGTCTCCACAGGAGCTGCTACCAGGCTCTTCAGGATTTCCTTGACATTGATGCCTTTGTTGGACTGGCTGATGCTGGAGATGGACGAAGCGGGTTTGAGGAGCTCCACGGGTGATGGCTCAGTCAAGCTTTCCTGTGACCTGGCCTCTGATGACAGGGTGCAGAACAGTCCGCTCATGCCGTTCGGACCACCCATGGCGAGCTCCAGGTCGGCCCCATTCATCACACTGGATACCTGATCGTCACCCAGTCCTGAGTCAGAGTGAGGGAGGGATGACTCCTGACGTGACTCCTCCAGCACACTGAGAGCTTCCTTGCGACCATCAGAGAAGGCCGATGGGTGTTCTGAAGGTCACATATCATAGTGCAGAGAATTTAGAATAGAATAGAATAGAATAGAATAGAATAGAATAGAATATAGTAGAATAGAATAGAAATCATAAATGATCAGTAGATGATCACTATAATTACTAGATTTTTGTATCATTTTATCAAATTTATTACATTACAGTCTCACTCACTACCTGTCATTAGAGGACAACTCAATACCACATATATCTATCTATCTATCTATCTATCCATCTATCTATCTATCTATCTATCTATTAGGGCTGTCGATTGAACTCGTTAACTTATTAATTAGTTTTGGGAATGATAGTGCGTTAAAATTATAAACGCATTTAACGCATGCACCCAGGTGGTGATCTGATCATCTTACATTTCATACAGTTGATTGGTGAAGAACAGCTCACAGCGTGATGGAGCCTAGAATGCAGTTAGAACGGCCCTAAAATTCAAGATATCAGGGCAAAAATGCTGTCTCCATCTCTGCTGTCCAAATCCATTTAACTTTGTGCTGCGCCATGACTGCGTTTGTTATGCTTCCGTCAGCTCGCTTTCTGATTGGATATTGTTTAGTTTGTCCTCGGGGTTCCCCCCACACATCTGGATTTCTGATCGTAAATATTCAACATGTTCGCAATCGGGGCGGCTCCGACATTCTTCCAAGCAGATTCAGTGACTCTTAACACACCTCACACCACAGGAAAATCTTATAAGACCCATCAAGATAATCGGGACATTACCTAGGATTGTCGGAAGGGGAGAAATCAGCCCAAAATCAGCCCGATTGAAGCCTAAAAGTTTGTGTGTAATAAATTCTGTTGAATCAAATAAAAAAATAAAAAAATTCTAAAGCTAGGCTACTTTTTGTAAAGCTACTTTTCTATTTTATGCTTTTCACATTTAACACAATAGTGACTTTAAATTATCTTTTGGGGCCAAATTTGACGTGCAATTAATTTGCAATAATTATATTAATTAATCGCCATTATATATATATATATATATATATATATATATATATACATACATACACTGAACTTTCTGCCCTTCAAAAGTACTCGATGTCAGATTCTTTTATCCTACATAATAAATCCTTGCAAACAAAAGAAAACTCTGTCTCCAATCTCTTCCTGTTGTTCTCCAGATGTTGGGCATTTCTCAGTAATATTCATCAAGAGCCTTTAGCAAGGTCACTGGGCCTGATTCAGTCATGAAGCACGTCTGGATGCCGATTTGGGTGCAGACAATGGCCTGCTACATGCTGTTAGGAAAAATTCCCATCCATAGCCTTTCTTTCCTGAAATTTATGAGGGCGATGCAGCGTAGTGCCTCAGCCTCTATGATCCCATTCTCCTCTGGTGGATTGCTTTCCTAATGGGCACTGACAGATGGGGCTGGAAATAGCTGCGCTGCCCCTGCCTCTCCATGTTCTTTCTTCATGGATCTTCTTTCTTTATTCCCTTTCTCTTTCTCTCTCACTCTATTTCTTTTCACTATACTTTCCCAATTAAAAAACAGCCTAAAATGAACACTAATTTCTAGTCCTTTGATGGATTGATCAAACTACTGGATGTTTATCCAATTTTGTGACCGATTTACAGACAAAGCCAGCAGTGATTTCCTTCAAAAATTTTGTAAGGGCTGCATGTTTAATTTTATGCGGGATAATTAGTGGCGCTTATGAATAATAGATGTGGGAGGTGGTGAAGAGGAATGTTTTTGACATCGGCTTGAGCCTGTGGAGACTGTTTTTTTCAATATAATTTGTATCTAGTATGACATATAAAAAAAAAAACACCTGGCAAATGGTATTAAGCAATGCAAATTAAGTTGTTCAGTTTATTGTAAATATAAGTTTATAAGTGCATTAAGCTGTGTAAACAAACAAAACAGCCACTACAACACCTGTGCTGGTGGGGGAATTTATCTCATGCCGAATGCCTCTTCCTGATTGGCTGATAGACCTGACAGTCTCCCTCTGGGGTTCCAGGATGTCCCGGTACTTGGACACCATGAGCACTGAGATAAAATAGACAACAGCGAGAGCCAGGAACTGGGCCTGCTTACTGTCATCCTGTGAAGAGCAACACAAAAGTAAAGGTTATGAAGAACGGTCAACATGTGACTAGAACATGTCATGAAAAGCAGAAATGCTACTTTGATCTAATTCTGATTCTGTTTTGTTATAATATAATATAATATAATATAATAGTTATAAAGGAAAAACTAGCAAAGAAACCAAATGAATCATTTAAATTCTGTAATAACATTTTAGATTTCACAGTCTTTAATCATAAAAGCAAATTTGTGATGTTGACCATGTTAACAAAAAGACTTTGATTAAAGCATACAAAGTGAAAATACTTTTGTTAACATGTACATTTGAATCTGTGGGATACACACACTTTCAAGGGGCATTTGAGGATCATTTGACATTAACTTACTACATCACGAAAGACAGCAGCTCGCAGACGGTTGATGTCCACGTCTTGCAGAAGTCGGTCCGGGTCCTTAATTGGAGAAACATTACTTGGAAAATTTTCTATGGTGGTCTAAGGCAAGAAAAGCAGACATTTGAAACAGATATTTAACACTTTAAACAGTTCTCACATTGCAGATCTCATTTACACATTCACACCGTGCCCACAGCACCAAATCACACATAATGTGACAATGTTATATTGTGTGGAAAAAAACTAATGTGACAAGACGACACCACATACTTTCACACTTTTCAGAAAGACAGCTTGAATGCCCAGAGTACATTGGTAAAGTTTGTCAAATTAAGATTTTTAAATGCTTTAAAAAAAATAAAAAAGTAAAAAAATATTAAAATAGATAAATAAATAATGGGAAAAAATATTTTATAATACATTTTTTTTAAAAATACTAAAAAACAGTAAAAATCTTAAAACCATCATTTAAGAAATGGTGTCATCAATTTTATAAATTTAAGATAAATATAATATAAATTTAAATATAAATATATATAAATATTTATGTTTATAATATAAATTATAGATCACTTCACATATGTATAAAACACTTGTAACATGAAAACGTTACTCTAAATGCATTGTTTTTTGATTGCAGAAATTGTGTACAGTGTTTGGATGCAGTGTAACAGTGTTACAGTAACAGTGAGTACCTTGCTGGCCGTGGACACACTTTGCAGGCCCTCCTGAGACTTACTGCAGGAAAGAGTGGACTTCAGACACCTGTCCCTCTGACGCTGACGACACTCCAAACAGTTCCTCACGGCCACACAACATACTGAGACAGAGAGAAAGAAAGAGCACGAAATATAAATGTAGAAAAGTGGGAAAAGAGAGATGGAGGAAAATCATTTAAATAAAATAATTCAAAATAGTTTTGATCCTGGGTGCTGACTGATCAATAGAGTGTCCCTACAGGCTTAAATTATAGTGACAACCCCAAAGGGTTAGTTAACCCAAAAATGAAATTTCTGTCATTAATTACTCACCCTCATGTCGTTCCACACCAGTAAGACCTTCGTTCATCTTCAGAACACAAATTAAGATATTTTTGAAGAAATCCAAGGGGTTTTTTTCTATCCCCCATAGAAAGCAACGTAATTACCATCATTCAATGTCCAGAAAAGTAGTAAAGACATGGTTAAAATAGTCCATGTGACTACAGTGGTTCAACCTTAATGTTATGAAGCGACAAGAATACTTTTTGTGCGCAAAAACAAAACAAAAATAACGACTTTATTCAACAATTTCTTCTCTACCCTGTCAGTCTCCTACGCAGTTGACGCAGTGAATGCAGTTCAACGCTTCCGTGTGTATGTCCGAACACCGGCTCATTATTGGCTGGCTCCTGCGTAAGCATCATATGCATGTGTCGTGGTGCTCACGTGAACAGCGTCGGCCAATACTGAGCCGGCGTTCGGACGTAAACACGGAAACTATGCATTCACTGCGTCAACTGCGTAGGAGACTGACATGGTAGAGAAGAAATTGTTGAATAAAGTTGTTACAGATCGGCATTCGGACAGATCTGCTTGGTTACAAACATCCTTCCAAATATCTTCCTTTGTGTACAGCAGAACAAAGAAATTCATACAGGTTTGGAACAACTGTATGAACTTGTATGTGAGTAAATGATGACAGAATTTTAATTTTTGGGTGAACTAACCCTTTAAGGTTGAACTACTGGACTATGGACTATTTTAACGATGTCTTTAATACCTTTCTGGACCTTGAATGATGGTAATTACATTGCTTTCTATGGGGGATAAAAAATAAATAAATAAATAAAGATTTTTTGGATTTCATTAAAAATATCTTAATTTGTGTTCTGAAGATGAACGAGGGTCTTACGGGTGTGGAACGTCACGAGGGTGAGTAATTAATGACAGAAACTTCATTTTTGGGTGAACTAACCCTTTAAATGAGTTTTTAAACAAGCCTGTTGCTTTTTTCTCCTGCATAGCACCAAAACTGATAAATTGTCTGAAGAAGAAAGTCGAAGTTGGTTGGAAGAGTCTTTTGGAAATTTATGCTGAACATCCTTAGGTGTTTTCTTGTCATGTTACGTTCTTTAAAATGTGTCCTGACACACGCACACACATACCTAGTCTGAGGCACTGTCGCATCAGTCCACCTGAGGACATGTTTTTCTCGGCTTCGATCTCGCTGAAGTTGAGTGAACTTGCGAAGACCAGCACATCGACCATGGCCATCAGCCGGGTCAGAAAGATCACGGCCGTCTCAGAAGACATGCCCTGCGTCACCTCGATGCCTTCCATTTCAGTCTGACACGGACAGAGCATAAGGGTATTATCTGAGATCACGGCAAGTCATCACATTATCCTGTTAGCACTTTTGTTATAACATTGATCAGTCGTTATCTTCAGTACAAAAGTGGAACATTCAAGGTGAGAATGGGTGTACTGCGTAAAATGTGACAAAACACAGCACATCCTGTAAATCAGGATGAGAAAGATCATGCAAAGCTATGGTAGATGCTCTGAAGGATGCAGGATTGATAATGGCAATCTTTTCTTTTTTTGGACTGAAATTTAGCATTTAAGAGTTTTATTCCTAGTAAAATGAGTGCAAACCTCCCTGACCAAGCTATGCTACAATTCAAAAGTAGTTTGTGGTCGGTAAGATTTTTTAATGTTTCTGAAAGAAGACTCTTATGCTCACCAAGGCTGCATGATTTGGTCAAAATACAGTAAAAACAGTAAATATGATTACAATTTAAACTGTTTTCTATTTTAATATAATTTAAAATGTAATTTATTCCTTTGATGGCAAAGTTGAATATTTAGCAATTACTCCAGTCTTCAGTGTCACATGATCCTGCAAAAATCAATATATTAGGCTGAAGAAACAATTCTTATCATTATCAATGCTGAAAAATATTTTGCTTATATTTTTGTAGAAACTGTGATACTTTATTTTTTTTTAAAACCTATAAAATTAACAGTTCTTACTAACCCCAAACTTTTGAACA
Source organism: Mylopharyngodon piceus (assembly GCA_039654765.1). NCBI lineage: Eukaryota > Metazoa > Chordata > Actinopteri > Cypriniformes > Xenocyprididae > Mylopharyngodon > Mylopharyngodon piceus. The sequence continues at coordinate 18,671,451 of CM077447.1, forward strand.
TTAGTGTATATGAAATTCATCCAATTAGCCCAAATATCTAAGAACTAGCATTAGTTTTCAATGTGTAATTGCATTAATATACCATGACAATTCTTGCTTTGTTTATGGAATATTGCAGAACTTATTATAAATGATTTATTCGTACACATCATTATTTCTTTCTTTTTTTATTTATTTATTTTTAATACATGTGCCCTACTAATCTTTAATCAAAATAACTTCTCTTCCCTCTTACAACAACATGTCTTCTCTGATGACATGTTTACTGGCAGGAGGGCGGGACAACCTGTCACTCACAAGAGATCGACCAATAGCAAACCACAATGATCCAATCAATTCCTGATGGACAAAATCAAGTCCCACCCTACATTTTGTCTTGTTCAAGAAGCTGTTTCACTCGGATATACATCACAATAGGGAATAAAAAGACTATCACAACTTATGTTTCATGCTAATTAAAAAAAAAAATGAAAAAGAAAAGTTTTAAGTGTAATTCTTATGTGCTATGAGAAAGCATGACATCCACAACTGACAGAAAATGAAAATGAACCACAGAACATTCTAAATATACTGTTGTATTGGTACTAACCTTGGTATTCTTGGCATAAACAAAAAATAAAAAAAAAGTAAAAGAGAAAAAATTTAGTTAAAACGCACTCAACACTAAAGAATATATTAAAAATAAGGTAACAAGGTAGTAGCATCCTCCCTGAGGCATTCTGTTATTTTAATGTTTGAACAGCTTTGCTTGCAGTAATCTATGATGACCACTGGGTGGCAGTATTGTCAAACCTCTGGTACACTCACCGAGGGCGAGGTGGCAGCGGACAGAAGGGGAAGGATTCCTCCACAGGCGATGATGATGTTATCCACCATCTGTGAGATCAGGTGAATGGTATTGTGTACAAAGATTATGTTCTCGTTGCTGTTGACAAAGTCCATGATGGATTTCGTCGAATGACTATGAGGGACAAGAGAAAAGGAGGGTGAGAATGAGAACGACAAACAAAGGAAAAAAAGATTTACATCACAATAAGGATAAGCAGATTTTTGTTGTTATACAATAATGAGAGTAGACAGCATATATTATTTGACATAAATAAAAAACAAAACTGCAAGACAGAATTACAGTCTGTACACAAACTTCTATTGGACAAAAATACATAGTATGTGAAAATTAGATGTGCGCTAGGGCCTTAACAAAGTATGACATGCCAAGTGGATTTGTACTTTTATCTCTCACTTTCTTGTTTTTGTTCGCGTCAAATGAATTAAGGCTGGAGTAAACTGTAGCCACTGACCTTCTCCAAATGTGTACATCTGCTTCTAGTGCAAAAAGCAGATCTGTAAGTAAGCGCTGGTGCATTGGGGACCACTTGAACTCTGGGATACGGAACATGGTGGTGCGGGGACCAGGGCTGAACTGCCGACGCTGCTCTTCTGTCATTGGCATTCCTCTGAAGCCCAGATCCACCCGCAGATCTCTATCCAGATGACTACCTGAACGGCCGTGCAAACTCTGAAAGCAAACCAATGTTTTTAAAACCCAAAACTGATACACTTTAAAATCAAGGCATCTTAGAAAATGTATATAGCATTGACTGTTTACTGCGAGTGTAATAATGAAGTATTTGTGTAAAATTTCCAGTTTTATTTCATGGCTTGGAGGAGAGATTGTGTTCTTTTTTCCTACAAAAGTCCTACAAACAGCCTTCATGCTGGAAACAACTTAAAAGACCTTTACTTTTCTGAAAGTCAGCTGTAAGAAAAAGCAGGTTGAAGTTATGACATTTCTTGAGGCAAGTTTTTTATTTTTTTTGTTTTTGTTTCAAGCTGGTTTTGCCAAGCTGCAGACTACACATTCCTCTAGGGTCCTCAATATATAACACAACACCTCAGAAGCAGTTTTGGCAGCCATAAAGATGTCAATAAGTGAATCCTCTTAAATTTGAATGTTTTATAATGAATTCTGTTCTTCAAACTATGTTAAATTCAAATATCATTTTTTTTTTTTTTTTTTTTTTTTTTTTGTAATAGATGGATAAAGGTGGATAAACTTGAACACAATGACATTCATTTAGACTAGAGTCAATTATATAATTAAGATTTATTTTAATTGAAATGCTGAGCTGTGTTCTCAGGACATTTTCATAAATGTCAGGTCAAGTTATTCATTATAATTTCAGTTGGCTAAAAAAATGGTTTCATACATTTAATGTTAACCTTTTACTTGTTTATCTAAAATGTCCATAACCAATCAATCAATCAATCAATCAATCAATAAAAGTATCCAAAATCCAAATGTAAACTACTGTTCAAAACTTTGGGGTCAGTAAGATTTTTTAATGTTTTTGAAAGAAGTCTCTAATGCTCACCAAGGCTGCATTTATTTGATTAATAAAATCAGTAAAAACAGTAATATTATGAAATATTATTATAATTTAAAATAACTGCTTTCTATGTTAATATATATTTTAATGTAATTTATTCATGTGAAGTCAAAGCTGAATTTTCAGCATCATTACTCCAGTCTTCAATGTCACATGATCCTTCAGAAGTCATTATAATATGCTGATTTGCTGCTCAAGAAACATTTCTAGTTATTATCAATGTTGAAAACAGTTGTGCTGCTTAATATATTTCTGTCATGACAACTCTCGGGAGATTGGTATGGTAATGGAGATTGGCATGTTTATGGATATGGCAGTGTTAACGTATTTGGTCTTGGTGGAATAGATCTGCCACGGTGCTGCTGCTGCAGAGCAAGTACCAAGACTTGCTACTGCCAATACATTCACAGACATTGCTGTGAGCATGTAAGGGCTCGTTCACACAGAACGCGTCTTTGCGTCTAAAAACGCGCTTTTGAGACGTGATGCAATAACGGCAATAACGAACAAATAAAACAGTTGCCATGCCAACTTGCTACTGTAAGCAGAAGCTCACGACGCTTGCCCCGCCTCCGAGTTCTTCTGATTGGTCCACTGTTTTGGAACTGACATTGATGAGCGGCGCTGCATGTAAAAGCTGAAATTCTTTTAACTTGACATGGTGTCTTAAAAATGTGGCGCTCATGTGCGAGCCACTGCAAAAGACGCGAGACGCAAGTGTAACGGTCATGCACGTCCGTCTAGCGCGTTTACATAGAAAAACAATGGAAAAGTAGCAGATTGGAATAGAAAAACGCGTTCTGTGTGAACGGCCCCTAAGGCATGCTGCTACTGCACATGTAACATACATGAATGAACCCTGTAGCAGATCTGTACAGGTGGAGCTGGGGAAGGTGGAGGGTTTCTGAAAGCACGCTGCACACTACTTCCAGCAACACACTGGTATTTGTTTGAATGTTGAGCCGCAGCTCATTGGCCACTGATGCAACAGCAACCAATCAGCTGCTATGTAGATAATGACAGTGCCCTCCACAAATATTGGTACTCTTGGTAAATATGAGCAAAGGTGGCTGTGAAAATAAATCTGCATTGTTTATCCTTTTGATCTTTCATTTAAAAATGTCACAAAATTCTAACCTTTCATTTAAGTAAAACAATTGAAAATGGGGGGGGGGGGAAGCTCATTATGAAATGAATGTTTTTTTTCTAGTTCACGTTGGCCACAATTATTGGCACCCAATTATTGCAATGTCCGTTTGCCAAGATAACAGCTTCACCTATAATGCCTCATGAGTTTGGAGAACACAAGACATCAGAGTCCATTCCTTCATGCAGAATCTCTACAGATCCTTCAGATTCCCAGCTCCATGTTGGTGCTTCTTCTCTTCAGTTCACTTCACTCATTTTCTTTAGGGTTCAGGTCAGGGGACTGGGACAGCCAGGGCAGAAGCTTAATTTTGTGCTCAGTGACACATTTTTGTGTTGGTTTTGATGTTTGTTTTGGATCATTGTCCTGATGGAAGATCCAACCACGGTCCATTATTGGATTTCTAGCAGAAGCGGTCAGGTTTTGATTTTTATCTGTTAGTATTTCATAGAATCCATGATACCATATTCTGAACAAGATGTCCAGGACCTCCAGCAGAAAAAATAGGCCCACAACATTAAAGATCCAGCAGTATATTTAACTGTGGGAATGGGGTACTTTTTATCCATGTGTGCACCAAACCCATCTGGTGGGTTTGCTGCCAAAAAGCTCTTTTTTTAGTTTCATCTGACCATAGAAGCCGGTCCCGTTTGAAGTTCCAGTCGTGTCTGACATCTGAATATGCTGGAGTTTGTTTTTGGATGAACGAGGAGGATTTTTCTTGAAACCCTCCCAAACAACGTGTGGGGATGTAGGTGCTGTTTGGTAATTTTTTTTTTAGGCTTTCTGAGACTCAAGACTCAACTAATCTCTGCAATTCTCCAGCTGTGATCCTTGGAGAATCTTCGGCCACTCAAACTCTCCTCCTCACCGTGCATTAGGACGATTTAGACACACGTCCTCTTCCAGGCAGATTTGTAACATCTTTAGTTGATTAGAACTTCTTAATTATTGCCCTGATGTCACATCAGAACTATATTCTTTGGTTTTACTCATTGTGATGAATGATTAAGGGAATTTGTCCTTTGTGTTTCCTCATGTTTATACTCCTGTGGAACAGGAAGTCATGGCTGGACAATTTCATGTTCATGATCACCCTGGTGTGCTAAATAAATGTAAATATGAATGGGAATATACTTCAGAGATATTTTACTCATAAGAATTTCTAGGGGTGCCAATAATTGTGGCCAACAAGTATTGGAGAAAAACATTTATTTCATAATGTGAGTTTCCCCCCACTTTCAATTGTTTTACTTCAATGAAAGGTTAGAATTTTGTGAATTTTTTGAATGAAAGATCAAAAGGATAAACAATGCAGATTTATTTTCACAGCCGCCTTTGCTCATATTTAATAAGGGTGCCAATATTTGTGGAGGGCACTGCATATATCAGTACCAACACCCATAGTCACCTGTGTTGTAGTAGTAGTCTGAATCTTCTTAATCTCTTTATCTTTGCCATCATCTGATTTTTCTGTGTCTGATGTGGAGTTGGTAACATCTGCAGTGCTCTTTACCCCAGAAACCCCTGGCTCCAGCTCTACTGCCACCGTCTCTATCTGACCAGGGCATTTAGACAGGCTTTCCCCTTCAGAGACATTGAAACCACTCAAAGTAGGCTGTATCTTAAAGCTATCATCCTCCAAAGCAGTTGGGTTGGCGTCCAGCTCTTTCGAGCTCTTCGTCATGAGAGCCAGAAGCCCAAGGTCTGCACTAGTGCTGGTGTGGACCTGAGGTTCCACTCCTGAAAGCGGAAGAGGTTCAGATGGTCCCATTTCAGGCAGGAGGTTTTCCCCTGAGCTAGTTGCCATCGTGCCAAAGAGGAAGGTGTTGTTGCTGGAAATGGCATCTTTTTCGTCAGCCAGGGTGATAAGAGGACCTGAGCTTTTGTCTTCTAGGCTGGCTTTGGGTACCAGCACGCTATTTACGCTGCTGTTCAGCTTCTCCACCACAGCCGAGTAGACGTTATCCAGGAGAGAGTCCACTTCCACCAAGCCACCATTTTCTGTGACAGGCAGAAGGTCCATGTCGTCCATCTTCACCTCGGTGGCCTCAACCTTCTCAGCTTTGATATCTACAAGCAGGTCATGAACTTCCACATGGACACCTGACGCTGGGTTCTCTTCTTCCAAACTCTTAGATTCAGACAACAGGTTCGGCCCGGAATCTGTCATCTCTGGTTCATCCGCTTCACTCTCAGGAGTCTGGGTTTGGGAATCTGGGTCCAGCTCTAGAGTGCCTTTGATGGCAGAAGCCTGGGCAGAAAGCCCCGAAATGGTGCTGACAAGCCCCTTCTTTCCTTTCTTAATGTTCTCCTCTTCCTGTCGCTGGTATTCCTCATACATTTTGGCTAAATATTCCTTGTGAGCTTCATATGTCACCTGCCAAACAAACAGTAGGGACAAATTTAGGCTTCTTAAATGCAAACTTCATAAACAGTTGAAAATGAAATGCATTTGAATCCATTTTAATGTTGATTTGGAATAGCAATACATTAAATTGCAATTCAAATAAACTGAAAAAGGTATCCATCCATCCATCAGTCAGTCAGTCAGTCAGTCAATCAATCAATCAATCAATCAATCAATTAATATATCTATCAATTGATCAATCCATCCATCCATCCATCCATCGTTCATACTGTCTATTGTTTGTACTATCTATCTATCTATCTAAAAATTGCAGATATATGAATTTTAATTCTCACACTTTTGGAGTGCAATGTACTGTACATCTGGATTACATCGTCCATCTCTACTCCCTAGATATCTCACATCAATATTGACCAATGAAAAGCTATTGAGATCAACCACTACACTTTTGTTCAGCTGGCGAAAACGGTCTATTTACTTTGGAGTGGGCTATGGAGAGTGTGTCCACCCACACACGCCAGCCACCCCACTCATGCTTGATGGCATGGTAAAGAAGAATCCGGAAGATGTTGTAAACCATCTCAGTGATCTTCTGCTCCTCTGAGTTCTTAGGGTTAATGTAGCCGAGAGAGAACATCCAGTCCTGCCAAACGGAACACTGCAGCAGACACCTGTCACACAAGAAATGAGATGGATTAAGCTCGCGGCAGTCACTTGTGTTAAACCCTCCTCTCCTCCGCAAACATCTTTTTTTACATCCTCAAACGACACTCAAAGGTGGAACCTAATTCACAAACCGACAAGTAACACAAAGCAATTTCAGCCCCAGCCTCCATTAAACTTTAGATCTGTGAGGTAACGTTAAGAATGACTGGCAGCTATTTGAATAACACCTGAAGCACTTTGTGTTATCCACCGTAATTTTTTTTTTCTCAGTGCATTGTGGCATAATAAATGGATCTTTTGCTGAGGCGGAATGAATTAAGCTTGTTCCTTTTGCTGAAACACTCCGGGTTGTAAGATTGTGGCAAGGATGATTTAATGTCGAACCCATCCCTATCGGCTAGTAAGTGCTAAACTACGGCGTGTGAACAATCGCTAGTTCATTCTGAAATTAAAATTGTCATAAATTACTCACCCAACAATCTTTCTTCAGTGGAACATAAAAGAAACATTTTTGATAAATTGAATTGGTCATTTTACAATGAAAACGAATGAGGGATTTTAAGCTACAAATAGGACTCCAATAAAATTGGTCTATACTAATTCTGCATTATAATCAAAGTCTCCAGAAGTCACATGATACATTTTTAATTTATTTACAAACAATCTGGACATTTGCACTGGATTTCCTTGGTTATGTGCAAAGTACTAATGTCCAGTATGTGAACAAATTGTTCTTTTGAGTCAAATCTTTTCAATAAATCAGCTGAACAAGTTCACAAAACTGAAACTGACCTTCGTTCATCTTCGGAACACAAATTAAGATATTTTTCATAAAATCTGATGGCTCAGTGAGGCCTGCATTGCCAGCAAGACAATTAACACTTTCAATGCCTAGAAAGCTACTAAAGATATAAATAACGACTTTATTCAATAATATCTAGTGATGGGCAATTTCAAAACACTGCTTCATGAAGCTTCGAAGCTTTACGAATCTTTTGTTTCGAATCAGTAGTTCGGAGCGTGTCTCAAACTGCCAAAGTCACGTGATTTCAGTAAACGAGGCTTTGTTACATCATAAGTGTTTCGAAATTTCAATGGTTCACCACTGGGGGGCGTGACTTTGGCAGTTTGATACGCGCTCCGAACCAATGATTTGAAACAAAAGATTCGTAAGGCTTTGAAGCTTCGTGAAGCAGTGTTTTGAAATCGCCCATCACTGGATATTGTTGAATAAAGTCGTTATTTGTTTTTTTAGTGCATAAAAAGTATTCTCGTCGCTTCATAACATTAAGGGTAAACCACTGTAGTCACATGAACTATTTTAAATATGTTTTTAGTAGCTTTCTGGGCATTGAAAGTGTTAATTGCCTTGCTGGCAATGCAGACCTCACTGAGCCATCGGATTTTATGAAAAAATATCTTAATTTGTGAACTATTCCATTAATAGTGAGGACAAATGTCTGGTCTAGTTACCAGCCACTGTTTACAGACGTTTTAGGAAAGCACTTTGGAGACGTAATGGCTTCATCAAGTCTAAAAAGCTCCTTCCCTTCAGTTCTGATTGGCTCACTGTAGAACTTAATGATGGAGATGATGAAAAGTAATAATAACAGCCAATTGAGATTTCAGCACACACTGGGCGACTGATTGACTGCCAGACTTGTGACGGCACAGAGGAGCACGCTGCATGCGGCTTTCGAGAGAAGAAAAGGAAAACCAACAGCCATAGGACAGCAGTGAAACTGGTGTTGACTCGCATGTGTCACTGAAACATCTGCTGTGAGAGAAACACGGCGAGAATTCTGAGGATTATTTAGCGTCACGGGGGTGCCCATTAAACACAACAACAAGGGAGAACGTCAGTTTTTTCTCCTCTCTTTTCTGATTCGTTCACTAGGCGGTTAATTGCTGTCATGGGGGATGGGGCGAGAAAGGAAGAGACCCTCACCGTCTGTTTTCACGGCTGTTACTGAAGAGCTTGATCATGTCAGAGAGGAAGAGACGCCGCACCTCCATCAGGTCAGCACTGGCCGTGGAGTTCTTCAGCAGTGTGGCCACCACCTTAAGAATCACTGAGAACAACCAATAGAAGAACATGCATTAATCACTCAGCCAATCAAAGCAGAGTTTTGTCTGATTGACACAGATGCGAACCAATGAGCTTGCTCTGGCTGAAATCTATGTGTAGAAGCAAATGGTTAATCATTCGCTAGTAAACTTTTAACTTCCACAGATGACAGTAAATGTATTAGGACCTGTCCACAAACAGAATAAATGGGCTGACAGAAAGATTTACTTGGGTTCTGGATCTTCACAGTAGAGTCGGGCTCAGCATGAGGCTTGTGGACGACCTGTGTGCAAACCTGCTCTGTCAAAATCTAGACAGGAAACAGATACGGTGAGATTTATGAATGTTAATTAATCTGAAACATTAATAGAACAGATTAAGCATCAATTATGAAAATGGCTTAAAACTAAACTGAAAACTCTACTCAAATATTTTGTGTAGTGGATATACAATGGAACCAAATAAAGTGTAAAATGTTAGACATGTAAAAACTAACTCAACTGACTCGCAAGTTAACTACTAGTTACCTAAAGAAATGCAGAAAGAAATGAACTTCTATTCTTCAAGAGTCCTTAAAAAATGTATCACGGTTTCCACAAAACCATTAAGCAGCACAGCTGTTTTCAACATTGATAATAATAAGAAGAAATGTTTCTTGAGCAGCAAATCTGCATATAAGAATGATTTCTGAAGAATCATGTGACACTGAAAACTGGAGTAATGATGCTGAAAATTCAGCTTTGATCACAGGAATAAATTATCACTATCAGAGTTCCTCTGAAACCCTCCACCATCCCCAGCTCCACCTGCCTAGATCTGCTATGGGATTTATATAAAATAAAACAAATTATTAAGTTTTACATCACAGTTGTTCATTGTAGTTTTGTGTATTTTTATATTAAATTGTATATTTTAGCTATATGGACCAATCAGCATCCAGAACAGAACAATCTGTTTTTATATTACCTCATATAGTGTGTTGTATGTAGTTATCGACAGTGTGTTGGAGTGCAACATCAGTCGCTCCCCAAGAAGTGTGAAGAGACTGTTTGTGTGCATAATTTCCACCTTCCTCCTGTGACAAAACACACACACAAATACAAAAACATATTGCAGTTGAAATGCCAACTTTCATACATCTCACAGCTAATGTCAAGCTAACAGGAACAGGCCTTGATAGCGGCTGAGCTTGGCACCTTTTGCATGGTGTCAGGTACCTTCAGTTTTTCGCACAGAATAACGAAGCAACCACCTCTACGCTCTCATACTGGAAGAGCTGTGACTTTCACAATCACAAACTATCCAGCAGCACATCATGCTGAGGTACTGTCAGGATGCCAAGCCTCCTAAATGCAATCCTGCCCAATAGCAACTACAGACAAATGGGGACTGTACAGTAAAATGACAACCAGGAAAGAGTATGTTTTAAAGTGCCTGTGAGCATGCAGGATGGTAACCACTCAACGATGGATACGCTAATGATGACAAAAAGCAAATGTGGGTTTTATGTGCACTCTAGGCTAACTGCAGTACAAGTTTGCAAATGTCAGTGGGCTTGTAAAGTTCTAAAAACAGCTTGGATGGCCTTTATATTTTTGTAAGTGTTCATTTAAGGGAAACGGTCTTACGCATGCACTTACCCTCACACCAACACACACACACACACACACACACACACACACACACACATAATGTAATGGTAATGGTAGAATGCAACAGTAGAAATATATCAAGCAATACAGATTTTCAGTACCGCAGTACATACTTGCACGACTATCAGTGGGCAGGAATGCTTTACATTATTCATTATTTACAGGTAAGGGCGACAAGGACAGATTATGTAATGCAAAAATACAGAGAATCGAGCAGAGTTTAGTTGTTTATGGTTGCCAAGCAATGTCACATGTGTGTTTATCAGTTCTGTGGCTCATTCAATCAGAATCAGAATACAAAATAGTAATTATATATTACAGTAATTATTATATATATATATATATATATATATACAGTATCTCACAGAAGTGAGTACACCCCTCACATTTTTGTAAATATTTTATTATATCTTTTCATGTGACAACACTGAAGAAATGACACTTTGCTACAATGTAAAGTAGTGAGTGTACAGCTTGTATAACAGTGTAAATTTGCTGTCCCCTCAAAATAACTCAACACACAGCCATTAATGTCTAAACCGCTGGCCACAAAAGTGAGTACACCCCTGAGTACAAGTGAAAATGTCTAAATCGCTTGACACCATCTGAACCAAATAAGTTTATCTTGGTCTCATCAGACCACAGGACATGGTTCCTTAGTCTGCTTGTCTTCAGCAAACTGTTTGCGGGCTTTCTTGTGCATCATCTTTAGAAGAGGCTTCTTTCTGGGATGACAGCCATGTGTGCGGCGTATGGTCTGAGCACTGACAGGCTGACCCCTCACCCCTTCAACCTCTGCAGCAATGCTGGCAGCACTCATACATCTATTTCCCAAACACAACCTCTGGATATGACGCTGAGCACGTGCACTCAACTTCTTTGGACGACTATGGCAAGGCCTGTTCTGAGTGGAACCTGTCCTGTTAAACCGCTGTATGGTCTTGGCCACTGTGCTGCAGCTCAGTTTCAGGGTCTTGGCAATCTTCTTATAGCCTACGCCATCTTTATGTAGAGCAACAATTCTTTTTTTTCAGATCCTCAGAGTTCTTTGCCATGAGGTGCCATGTTGAACTTCCAGTGACCAGTATGAGAGAGTGAGAGCGATAACACCAAATTTAACACACCTGCTCCCCATTCACACCTGAGACCTTGTAACACTAATGAGTCACATGACACCGGGGAGAGAAAATGGCTAATTGGACCCAATTTGGACATTGTCACTTAGGGGTGTACTTACTTTTGTGGCCGGCGGCTTAGACATTAATGGCTGTGTGTTGAGTTATTTTGAGGGGACAGCAAATTTACACTGTTATACAAGCTGTACACTCACTACTTTACATTGTAGCAAAGCGTCATTTCTTCAGTGTTGTCACATGAAAAGATATAATAAAATATTTACAAAAATGTGAGGGGTGTACTCACTTCTGTGAGATACTGTATCTATATATATATATATATATATATATATATATATATATAATCATTTATTTTTATTATATATTATATAATTATATTACAATTAATCAACAATAATTAAATAATTATATAGATATATACTATAACTATAATATAAAAGTACATTTTACTATAATTTAAAAAAAAAAAAAAAAAATGCAATTTGATGACTTCCGTCAAACCACACATCCCTATATAAACACTCAGAAATATCAACATACACAATCACACACTCGTAAAAAGAAGAGACTTATGGATAGAGTATCTCACTATAGGTACCTTTTTCAACAAAAGCCCTGGAGCCATCTACAGAATACTTCAAATTATCAGAAGAACTTTATAACTTCATAAACACGTTACTGTTGAGGACTCTGTCCTTATGCAACCACAAATTTCACCTTGTCGGATTCACTTGAGAAAAAATAATGACTCTTGGAAGACTTTGTATGTGAAAGTGACTCTGGAAAAGAGAAGAATAGATGTACTCACTTGTGGCCTAAGTGTTTGAGAAAATATGCCAGAACTTTTAGAGCCTGAACTCGGATGCTTTCACTCTTGGAAGCCAGAAGTTTGTACACCACCCTGTAAATAAATTAAAATAAAATTAATACTAAAAAAGAATTATTATGAATTAATTCACTAAATATTGTGTTAAAAACAAGAACCAGTGGGAAAGTGCCAAACACTTCATAATTTTAATGCATCAAGGGGCAGATTCTAAAAAAAAAAAATAGAATTTGGCAGGCAATAATAAGTAATACTTGAGAGGAAATGGAATTGTGTAAACCACCATGAAGCTGTTCATCAAAGTCATATCAGTTATTTTGAGCCAAACCCAAAACTTTATCAAATCCATCTATATTTCATTAGCTTGACATACAGGGTGTGAGCTTTATCCCGCTTGTCAGAAAAACATAAATAAATATGAAAATATCATTGCAATTCCTATGTCGAGTCTTGTGAATAATTCATGATTGTATCAACTCCATCAAGGGAGACAAGAAGAAATATAATGAAATTTGACTCTGCGTGGAGTAAGAGGTTTCTTACCGGATGCCGTTCCTCTGGTCAAATGCAGGAATCATGGAGGCAGGGTGCTCAGACATGAGGGCCACAAGCAGCTGAAGAACATCATGGAGGTTCTCATCCTGAATTGAGTAAAGGGCATAAACACACATCCTGCATTTATAGGGGTACTTCACCGCTGACAAAATGGGCTTTCAATAGAACTGGCTTTTTTGCTACCTGACTAGACAAAAACAGAGAAAAAAGGCTGTTGTCTTCCCTTTCACCAAATAGGCAGGAAAACTTCAACACCCATAATGCACTGGGCATGTTGCCGTCCAAGGCCACTTCTATCAGTCTGCTATGGATACGCTTACCAGAGTCAAATACTGCCTTGCTTTAGTAGGAAATACTTCTTAGCAAACTTTTAGTCATAATGGTGTCGACTTGTATTGTTCCTGGGTGCAAGAATTAAAAGAGTAAATGTTTAGCAGGAGTGAGTTACTTTCGGTTTCCAGTGAAGGATACAGCGCGTTGTAGGCAGCAGCTAAAGGCTGAAAAGAAACGTAAATACCTTTTTCAAACTGGATGACCACGAACACAGTGTTTTAGACCAAACAGAGGAGACAAAATGAAAGAAGTTCCACCCAACCCCCTGAAGCAAAACAGGTAAGAAAGCTGTTGCCATAGTGTTCCATTATTACCATAATGCTGTTTAAAGAGTAGACATAGTACTATACAATTTTAGCTATAAACCTCCCCTTACAATAACTTTCTGTTAATGACCCTCTGTTGTTCCGACTATCTGTGAGCTGGGATACAAAAATGCGGAAGTATAATTTGAAGTTTTCAAGAAATGGGCATGTCAAATAAACGTGAACTTAATGGTCCAGGTAACATAGGGATGAGTAAACATTGTTCATGTATATACTACAGACATAGTAACAATATAAAGTGGGTTGAAAATCAGCGAAGTCACACTTTAATGCAACCATGTGTTGCATTTTATTCCAATCCCGAAGCACATGGTACCAGTTAAATGTTTGTGCAGGCCTAATCATTCTTTAATAGGACTATTTTCTACATTTTAGAATAACAGCAATAATAGTAAGTACATAGTACATAAATTATGTAGTGACCAAATATTAAATAAATCAAATCATCTTATATTAGAGTTTCTTCAATGTTGCCACCCTTTGTCTAGAATTGTGTTCAGCTCACTTAATGAGGTGCATTCTGGGATACTCAAACAGTATAGAAGAGATCACATGTACACTACCTTCAAAAGTTTGGGGTCAGTAAGATTTCTAAATGTTTTTGAAAGAAGACTGCATTCAATTGATCAAAAATACAGTAAAAACAGTAGTACTTTGAAATATTATTACCATAAAAATATATATATATATATATATATATATATATATATAATAATAATACAGTAATTTAATCCTGTGACGTCAAAGCTGGATTTTCAGCATCATTACTCCAGTCTTCAGTGTCACATAATCCTTCAGAAATCATTCTAATATGCTGATTTGGTGCTCAAGAAACAATTATTATTATTATTATCATCAATTTTGAAAACAGTTGTACTGCTTAATATACATCTTCATCAGTTTGACAACACATGTTCTACAAATAATCACAACGCAACCAAACGTTTCTGTATTCGGTTGCGTTGTGAGTATTTGCAGCACGTTTCTGTATTCGGTTGCGTTGTGAGCATTTGCAACGCATTTCTGTATTTGGTTGTGCTGTGAGTATTTGCTGCGAGTATTTGCAGCGCGTTTCTGTAGGTTGTGTTGTGAGTATTTGCAGCGCGTTTCTGTATTCGGTTGCGTTGTGAGCATTTGCAACGCATTTCTGTATTTGGTTGTGCTGTGAGTATTTGCTGCGAGTATTTGCAGCGCGTTTCTGTATCTGGTTGTGTTGTGAGTATTTGCTGCGAGTATTTGCAGCGCGTTTCTGTATTTGGTCACATTTTGAGTATTTACTTTACGGTCACTTTTTAACTTGATCAATATAATGTGTCCTTGTGGAATAAAAGTATTAATTTCTTTCCAAACATCTTACTGACCCCAAACTTTTGAATGGTAGCCTGTGCTGGACACTTGTTGAGTGACTTTCCTTCACTACTCAGTCCATATTAACCATTTAAGAAAATATCTTATATTTTTTTAGTTTAGTTTTCTACAAAAAAATACACACATATACACAATTTTTATTTAACTAAAAAACTAATTTCATGCATTTAAGCAAAAGCCTTAATGTACATTTTTTTGTTTGATTTACAGTAGTTTTTTGTTTTTATTCATAATTATTTATACAAAAAATTATACAGTAATATACAATATATACAAAATTACTTTTTTTGCGCTCAAATTGTGAAAAAATATTCAAAATGTGGGTATGTGATTTCTGGTCTTATTCTCAGTCAGGGCTCAGGAAATCAGATATTAGCCTGAAACTGGATGTTCGGAAATGTGTGTAGTCTATTACTATAAACCATATCAAAATAACTAAAGATTAAGTGCAATAGGAAGTCATTGAGTTAATGATTTGAAATTTTGACAGTCAAAACTTAATTTATGGAGTGTAAAATTGGGCCAATTTAAGAACCTGAAAGAACAGGAAATCTGCTAAAACAGATATATGTCAGATATATGTACAGTAATAAGGTGAAGACCCACCTCATGCATGGTCAGCAGGTAGTTGAGAATACTTTGAAGCTCATCTTCTTTAACACCTCGATCCTGACGAATGAAAAAAGAAAAAAAAAAAATGATAACAAAATGCTGAGCGGTGCTACTTTTGCAAGATGCTGTTGTTTAACACCCAACTGCACTTATAAGCTGCTACTCCCATCAGCATGCTGACAAACTATGAAATATAAACAGAAAGAAGAAATAAAGCACAAAATAACAATGAGTTAAAATTCAGTGAGGCTGTTTGTGTTTGCTGAAATTAATGTTCACAGCGAATTTGGGTCCTGACTTTTACAAGCTGTCTCTTATTATTAGGAAAGCAGCATGAACTGTCTGGTTGGAGTGGTGCTGATGAATGCACACGTTTCCCATTACTGCGAAAGCACAGGCAGCTTGAGAGCTAATTGTTGTTTGCTTGTGCCTTGGCCACCTGACAGATTTCTTGATATGTTAGCACTGGTCTGAACAAGTGTACACTTTTTCGTACGGTCCTGATAGAAAATTGCAAACAGCTGGGGCTGGTGAATGAGAACGAAAACCTGCCAAAGCAACAGCCCTAGAGCTGTTGTTCTCTATACTTTGATAAATCAAAACAGGCACAAAACTACAATTAAACTGACTTTAGGTATTATTTTAACCTGAAAAATTATATGACTGTATAAGGGAAAGTTTACATCTCAGGTCCTTTAAGTTGGTCAGGTCCTGGATGGATGGATGGATGGATGGATTTGTATGCATATGCTACATATTATCCAGTTATATAATACATGACATGATGCTTACCTTCAGTATGAGCTGTTTGAGGAACAGCAGCATGAAGGCTCTGAGAGAGGTGATCTCTTTCTGCAAGGGCCGAGGACCGTCTGTGAACACAGGAGTCACAGAGGAACTGTTACAACAAAACGCACTACATCTCAAAAATGTCATGTTTAATGTTTCACAGATACTGGCATTAAATTCATAGTGAGAGTGTCAAAGAGTGTCTCGCTATCAGTCAGTGGAGAATCATGACACGGACAGCGGCTTCTGCCAGCCGACAAGAGCGTTACAGAGGTCAAGAAGAAAAGTTAAGCCTTTATTGACTCCAGACAGGAAGACAGCGAGAGCTCAACAGGCCACAGTTCATTTCAGTAAAATCTTTGGTCACCCTGATTTGCAAAGTAAGACTTGTTCCTGGATCAAAATAATTTGTTTCAACAAATTATGTTGATCCAGGAACAAGCCTTACTTCGCAAAAAAATTTAGTTCTCACCCTATCCCAAAACCTATCCCTAAAAAACGTATCCCTAAAATCAGAGGGAAATGTTAAGTGAATAACACTGATTTTGAAGCACCTAGGTTGTAAGCCTAAACTTGACATAAACTGTAAAATTGTCCTTTAAATCTGATTGGTTGATTGGAATGTTGATCCAGGAACACTTGATGAAATGACGTTCAGACTCATCCTTTAAGAGTTCCTTTTTAGTACTTTGTGTGTGTGTGTGTGTGTGTGTGTGTGTGTGTGTGTGTGTGTGTGTGTGTGTGTGTGTGACAGATTTTCATTTGCTGTTTTACTAGGAATGGCCTGAGCATAAAAAGAAGAACAAACTGATTAGCTGTCATATTCACAGATTCATCTCAGGAGGTCTGATCACCACCAATCATTTGTTACCACACTGTCTGATATGATCAACTCTGCTTCATTTAAGATGTCTCTTTCTCTATTCATTTGACAGCAGAGACCAGCAATTAAAAAAAAAAAAAAGTGACATGTCTTTAAAGATTTCATTCTTCAAGAATTGTAAAGCATAATCATATAAGCAGCTGGAGCTGTTTTTCCATTTACAGATCCATTTCCAAAAACATATCAGCATCCCCAGTTTTTATCTCACTACATATTCCTGAATAAATGGCAGTCCTCTTACTCATGGTAAAATTCATTCAAACAATCATTGAATATTAAAGTAAATATTAAATTCATTCATTGGATAAACACATTAAATGACATGTTACATAATATAAAATTACTAAAGTTTTTTTTCTATGGAAGCTTGTTTCCGCCACAATAATTGCGACCTTTTATCTCACAACTGCAAGATATAGACTCACAATTGAGAGTTAAAATTGCAAGATATAAAATCGATATTATGAGTTATAAAGTCAAAATTGCGAGAAATAAACTCGCAATTGCAAGAAAGTCAGAATTGCTAGATATAAACTTGCAATTCTGACTTCTTTTCTCGCAAATGCAAGTTTATATCTCGCAATTTTGACTTATTTTCTCAAAAAGTCCAATTCTGAGGGGGAAAAAATGACTTTTTTTTTCTCAGAATTGCGAGTTTATATCTCACAATTGACCCTTAATTCGCCAGGAGTTTGATTGACAGGCGATCTAACCAATCATAACGCCGAATCCGCCATTTTGTCCGACAAAGCAGTCAGGGGAGTTAGCAGATTAACGTAAGTTGACTTGAACTTGAAAAATGGTGTGTACTGATGTCTTTCCGCGATTGAAACAACATTCCTTATGATGTTCATTCATGCTTATTTAATGCTATAAATGAACTAGTAGGAAGAGGTGATAGGTTCACGAGCCACTTGAACTGAGGCGCTACAGCGATCTGTCACGACACATTAAAGAGCCACAAAACGGTATTTATTGTTTAAATTTCTTTAAAAATTACAAAATTTGAGACTTTGTTTCATATCAAAAGTAACCTGCTCTGTCTTATTGTCAGTGTCCTCTTTGCTCCGCGATGGATTTTTCACTGCGTGAGAACATGATGTGCAGCGAGAGATCGGCATGGCTTGTCGGACATAGCAACAGTAACTAATGGGGGTGGGTCTTTGTGAACGGTCAATTCTGACTTTATAGCACTCAATTGCAAGTTCATATCACATAATTCTAAAGAAAAAATTCAGAATTGTGAGTTTATATCATTCAACTACGAGAAAAAAAAGCCAGAATTGTGAGATAAAAAGTTGCAATTACCTTTTTTATTTTTTATTCAGTGCGGAAACAAGCTTCCATAGTTTTCATCCTAGTTTCTGTCTTTTGACAAAAGTGTGCTTTAAAGTTCAAAATTTTCAACATTTTTAAAAATCTTATTTTTACAATTGTAAGCAGACAACTATATGCAAAATGACACACACACACAAAAAAAACATACCTACAGTATAACACAACAAACTTTCAACCAAACAAATTTTCATTTTTAATACTGTATAAACTTATTAATTTAAAAATGTATTAGACAGGTGAGATTAGCAATGTTCTGAAACATCTTAAAAAGCTCCTAAAATAATATACGAATATATGTATTGTCACATAATGAGTATACAGAATATATACTGTATATACTGTATTCTCATTTGCATAAGATGCATTTGAGTGAGCTAATCAACACTCCAGTAGTTAATTAGCTCAGTTTACCAGTGTTCAGCTCTTTCAGCTCAAGTGGGTTTTAGTTATTGTCATGATGCATCTTTTTTGCATTGTATTTGTTATCGATGACAAAAAGACCTTTAACATTTTCATCAATCATTAAATTGATGAGATTAGCATCGCTTTTATTAAACAGATTATCCAGTTTAGTTTAAGAGTCTGCAATTGATTGTCCACTGTCTTAATCCTGTGATCGTTTTTAAGGAAAGCACTTTTTAAAGTGAGATCATGTTCATCTACCCATCTACGGTGATTGATCATACAGTGTGCATTTTTCTCTAAATATCTGATTATTTTGTCTCTCTAAAGGAGAACAAAAAAAAAAAATCTAAACAAAATAAATTATTCCCCAGCCCACATTAATCTGAACAGCCATTACAGTATTAAATATAATATTAAACACGTCATTTCATTAGTAAATGTCAGAATCTGCAGTCTAAGAGACTTTAGAGCAACTGGGCGTAGATTGGTTTATTTCCAAGTTTATCTCCAAATTGGGGGAAAAATGTATTTTTAATTAATTTGCCTGTCTACTGGATCTCATTAGAAGATCAAAGTCATGATTCAAGCAAAACTAAACAGATCAATAGAATGACTGATATCTCTTTTACTTAATAACACTTCTTCCTGTACCATTTAATTGATTGTGAATATGAACACTCC
Source organism: Mylopharyngodon piceus (assembly GCA_039654765.1). Taxonomy (NCBI): domain Eukaryota; kingdom Metazoa; phylum Chordata; class Actinopteri; order Cypriniformes; family Xenocyprididae; genus Mylopharyngodon; species Mylopharyngodon piceus. The sequence continues at coordinate 18,690,997 of CM077447.1, forward strand.
CTGCAAACACCGTCTCTTATTTGTAAAGAGTAATGAATCTGGCATGGTGTCAAACAGATAATCAATGCATATGTACTCTCCCAGTCCCCCTACGCAGTGCACTATCCTTAAGATCGGCCCAAACAGCAGTATATGTGAAAGCTCCTTATCAAAATGGATCTGTGGGACATATACAGAAGTGAAATTAAAAACGATCCCTTCAGAGGGTGTAAATATTAATGCAGGCCACAGTAAATATACTGTAATTGGGTCTGGAGTCATACTATGGCTTATCTTCTGAAGCCAGGAAAATGGGAAAACGAATCCAAAAGAAGAATTTATTCAGCCCCTGGAGTTTTACTACACAAAAGCTTTCACACAGCAGAACTGGACTTGGGTTTTGACCAGCAAACATTAACAAAGGTGATTAACTGTGTGTGTGCTTGAGCAATTAAATACCAAAACAGATTCTACGCAAGTACATAAATGCTGTCCCAATGTGTCATAATACAACATAAATGAGTTTTGCATTTCTCAAGACTGCCACAGGGGGTGCTATAGTGAGTATTAATGGGTGCATCTCAATTAACCTAGCTTCCTAGGTCGTGAACCAGTATATCGTGTACACGAATTCGAGCACTGGTAAGGACAGTAAGGACCCTGGCTCAATACACATTGGGTCACTGATGACTATATTTCCAGTGACAAGGTGCAGTGTGTAAATTTTAGTGGCATCTGGCGGTGAGGTTGTGAAATGCTCAGTCCACCGCTCACCCCTCCCTTTCGAAGCACATAGAGAAGCTACGGTGGCCAACACAGGACAAAGATGTTGTCGTCTGAGACAGCAGAGAGTAGCCAGTCAAGCAATGAGGTTTCTTCTTACTTCTCACAAAGAACAGTCTCTACTTCCAATAAACCAGACAACTACTACTTCTTCTTCTTCGTGCATATTCAACCTAGTGACAATGCAAGCTGCCTCTAAGAACACCAAAGAAGAACAACAACAACATAGTGATGAAATGCACTCTGTAGAGCAGTTTGTCCTTTTAGGGCTACTTGGCGACTTAACATGTAAAGGGACCCACGGTGTATGTGATTGAAATGGCTCGTTCTAAGGTAATAAAAACATAGTGGTTCATTATGTAAGGTCTTTATACACCACTGAAAACATAGTTATTGTATTTCTGTCAATAGATCCTCCTAAAATTTACACACTGCACCTTTAAAGGTTTAGTTCACCCAAAAACGAAATTTCTGTCATTAATTACTCACCCTCATGTCATTTCACACCTGTAAGACCTTCGTTCATCTTCAGAACACAAATTAATATATTTTTGATTAAATCCAAGGGTTTTTTGTTATCTCCCATAGAAAGCAATGAAATTACCACATTCAAGTTCCAGAAAAGTAGTAAAGACATCGTTAAAATAGTCAATGTGACTTCAGTGGTTCAACCTTTTTGTGCTCAAAAACAAAACAAAAATACCGACTTTATTCAACAATTTCCTCTCTACCCTGTCATTCTTCTACGCAGTTTACGTTGAAGACACATTGCAGAGCTTCCATGTTCTACATCAGTGGTTCCCAAAGTGGTGGTCGCGAGACACCAAGGGAGGGGTCGCAAGATGATTTCCAGAAATTAAAAAAAAAAAAAAAAAAAAAAAAAAAAAGATTAGAAATAGCATATTTTATCAATAATTGTAACAAAATACTAAAAATAGTAGTTAAATTAAAAACAAAAACCATGCAAATAAAAAAAAGCCATCAACCTTTCGATTTTCCTTCCCCTCGACCGTGACTCCTGAGGTGATTACGACAGATTAACAACATACTAGCAACAGCATCAGTTGCAGCAGGTCAATTTACAGCACCATGTTAAACATTCCGACATGTGCACGTAGGTAATTCTTTAGGCTTTAAGCTTTAGATATTATTTTTGTCGAAATGAAACTTTGGTTAATATCGACCAAAGACAACGCAGGGAAGCCAGCGGAGGAGAGCGGAAAAGCACCGCCGTCATGCCTTTGCAGTACATATGCCGCGTTTGCAGTGCGCAACTGATCTGTGGCTGTAGGTCATCACAAACACAACATTTACTTATTTTTATTTCAAATCCAAAAGTTGTTACTGAACATGGCCTGTCAGCATTGCGATTGTCTTTGTATACACTATATTTCATAGATTCCACGTTTACACGCACTACATTTAAACATTTTATTCAGTTCATTACTTCATATAAAGTAATACTTTATATTTATATATTATGTTGCCCACGCAAGTGGCAAAACATTTAAACATAAGCTTCATGTTAAAATCACAAACATTTTAAATTAAAACTTAAAACAGGCGACTCTCGTCATTTCTTTCCTTTTAAATCTTTTTACAAGAAATCCCACAGGTCATAAAGAACTTCGTTTTTCCACCTCCACGAAGAGACGAGTGCTATCCGTGTTCATCTAAATGCCAGGTAATGTGCCATTTTCCTTGCTTTACCCGAGGCAAAAAAAGCCATGTATTGACTGTGTAACAGACTTTAAATTATATGCATCTATGGTGACATTACTAGTTTTTCGCGTCAATACATGTTTATTTTAATGCGAACAATGCGCTATCGCTTTAATTCAGTGCGGTGCAGCGCAGCAAAAATAGACTGTGCGTAAATGATCGCTGCACTGCTGCAGACGTACCACTCCTAAAACGCACTGCCGGACCACATCCGCGTGCAGTGTGAACGCTCTAATCCATTAATATGGGCACGGAACAGAGTATGTGTGAAACAGGCATTAGTGCGTGTGCGCCATTGCGCACAATGGTGTATACTTTAACCACCTCCGAGGATAGTGGGGGTCGCGAGTCATTGGCATCATTATTTTGGGGGTCGTGGGCTGAAAAGTTTGGGAACCCCTGTTCTACATCAGAACGTTGACTCTGTATTGGCCGGCTGCTCACGTGAACAACGTTGGCGAATACTGAACCAGCATTCGGACGTAAACATGGAAGCGTTGCACTGCGTCAACTGCGTAGGAGACTGACAGAGTAGAGAAGAAATTGTTGAAAAAAATCCTTATTTTTGTTTTGTTTTTGCACACAAAAAGTATTCTTGTCGCTTCATAACATTAAGGTTGAACCACTGTAGTCACGTTGACTATTTTACTGATATCTTTACTACTTCTCTGGACCTTGAATGTGGTAATTTTGTTGCATTCTATGGGAGATCAAAAATATCTTAATTTACGTTTTGAAGATGGTTTTGCGGGTTTGAAACGTCATTAGGGAGAGTAATTAATGACAGAAATGTCATTTTTGGGTGAACTAACCCTTTAATTAAATAATGGTTTGCATTTTAAAAAACATCTATTGTTATGTGTAGTGAGTTGGCTTATGTGATTTGCAGATTTTGCAATGTTGCGCTTTAGAACTTCTGTTAAGGGAACATAGTGAGCTTTGATGCTCCCTGGTTTTCACAGTGCATTGTGGGACTTTTTAGGGAGCGAACGTTTCAGTGCACTGGAAGAATTTTGCAACTGAGACAGCACTTAAAATGGCCGACTCCCTGATTGTGCCATGACTACTGAACTACGGAGCTGATTGAGACGCACCCACTATAAACGGTCTCCTTCTACATGTTGTTTCTTCTTCAGGTCAATCCCAGCTAACAGGGAACATTCTCAGAACTTTAGCTAACATTCTGGCAAGGTTTTCTCAAAGTTATGAACAAACGTTTTTTTCCAGTAACGTTAACAGAGTGTCCGTTTAAAGTTATACAGTCTTTAATAATGTTCTCAAAACGTAAGTACAAAAAACGTTCATGGAGCTTTTTTTTCTAAAATGTTTTATTTGGATGTTAGTCTAACATTTTTCAATCTAACATTCCCATAATGTTAGAAAAATGATAAAATGTAATGTTTCCTTAATGCTTGGATACCAAGAAATCATAAAAAAAAAAAAACCTGGCCGTTTTGAACGTTCAGAGAACATTCACAAATAACGTTTTCATAACTTAATGGGAACATTAGCAAAAAGTTCTTAGAACATATTTTAGTTAGCTGGGACTACATTTTGAAGAGAATCTTGCACAGCTAGTTAGTCAATATGTCAACATGTTTATAACTAGCTACCTGAACAACAACAGATCCAATCTAATATCACAGACATCCGCAGACAGCTCTATCACTGGTTTGAGCACTGAGGTTTATTACTGCCAATTTAAATGCAAGAACTAAAGTTATGCACAACAGGACTTTTCGCTTGTGTGCTTGATGTTTCTTGAGGGAGTCTTTCTATGTCTCTCAAGACACTGGTGAGGAAAGACTGTCTGTGCTATTGAAAACAATGAGCAGGAGTGATGCATGACTTTAATTTGTGAAGTCTTGCTTGCTTTTAGAGAGACAGAGAGAGTGTGTGTGAGAGAAGGGTTTGCGGTTAGCTGATGTTGCTCCAGTGTAAAACAGAACTCTTTGTTGCAGTAATTGAACACTTCATTATGTTATACTGCTTTCTCTATAACCCAACCCTTTGTGGAAAAAGACAAAAAAGACTGCAGCGTTTGACAAATGAAGAATAAATCAATGCAGACCGCCACAGAGAATTACCTACTTGGCAAGTCAGAGACAAATTCTTTTACATACTTTAGGGGAGCCCCTCTTCACTTGGTGTGACTGCGAAACGTGTTTGAGTGTTTCTTTGTGTCGCAGAGGTTTGGAGGTTCATGATGGCATATAGTAATCGCAGCACCAGCTGCTTTTCAAGATAAGAATAGTCCTTCATCTTCTACACTTGTGGGTGTATGTGTGTATAACGTGTTACGTTCTTTAGATATTCATTTGGTTTTTATCACATCTGTGCTGTTTTACATGAGTTTTTCCAAAGATCTATCCATGATTTAAAGAAATATTCTGGATTGAATGCAAAGATGTATGTAAATATACATAAGAAAATAGAGATTAATTTTCAAAAATATATATTTTTTTATTGTATGTATTGGAGTATCACTTATATATATATATATATATATATATATATATATGATCAGAAGTTATATTAAAGACATTTACATTGTCATAATATATTTCTATTTTAAATAAACTGTTCTTTTCTTTCGCAGTTTCATTTGATCAAAGAATCCTTAAAAATGTACCATTTCCAAAAACAAACAAACAACACAACTGTTCAATGTTGATAATAATAATAAATGTTTCTTGAGCAGCAAGATCAGCATATTAGAATGATTTCTGAAGGATCATGTGACACTGATGACTGGAGTAATGATGCTGAAAATTCAGCTTTGCCTTCACAAGAATAAATTACATTTTAAAATGTATTAAAATAGAAAACAGGTGTTTTAAATTTTGATAACATTTTACAATATTACTATTTTGAATGTATTTTTGATCTAATAAATGCAGCCTTAGTGAGCATACTGTAAGAAACCCCAAACTTCTGATATATACACAGATGTTGACAGAGGTTCATTTGTATTAACTTACCCAGAACTTTCTTTTCAGGGTAAAAACAAAAGGATGATTCTGGCACATAAACTGTTAAAAAAATTATTCACATAACATTATTAACTCTCTGTCTGGAAGAGTGATATACTACTTGGCTTCCACATCCATAGACAGCATGAAACAATTTTAATTGCTGTAAGGGTCTTTCCAGTGCCAGGCAGTCTCAAAAACAGCATTGCCACTGAACAATAGAAATAAAAAAGTGAGATTGGGCACTTATTTCAAAACAAAACACAGCATATTTGGCGCGACCCATGCTCACCCGCCATCTCCACTCACGCTCCACCCCCGCACCAGCCAAATGCAGCGATCTGAATCTGTTTGTGTGTGTGATCGAAACAAGGCTCATGGGTCAGCAACACAAAAAAGCTTCAGCAAAATCAGTAATCCAATCCACTACCAGTGTTGGCTAAGTTACTCTAAAAAATGATGAATTACTAGCTATTAATTATGTCTTCAGCAGTGTAATTAGATTGTTGTACTAATTACTATAAAAAGTACAGCATTACTAATTACTTTATAAATCCCATATTAACCTCAACCAGTTCAACAATACAAAGACAGACATGAAACTGCTCTTTTAATTCTATTAAATTCTATTTAATTCTATAATAATATAAAACTGCATACACTGTTCCTGAACTAACCAAAGTATTTAAAGGGAGAAGGTTAAATTAACAATTTAACCAACTAACCTAAATGTATCCTATAGATATACACCTATGAGCCAAAACATTATGACCAACTGCCTAATATGCTGTTGGTCATCCGCGTGTTGCCAAAACAGTGCCAAGACCCCTCTACAAGACCCCTGAAGGTGTCCTGTGGTATCTGGCACCAAGACGTTAGCAGAAGATCCTTCAAGTCCTGTAGGTTTACGAGGTGAATCGAACTTGTTGGTCCAGCACATCCCACAGAGGCTCAATTGGATTGAAATCTGGCAAATTTGGAGGCCAGGGCAACACCTTGAACTCTTCATCATGTTCCTCAAATCATTCTTGAACAATGTGCGCAGTGTGGCAGGGTGCATTATCCTGCTGAAAGAGGCCACTTCCACCAGGGAACACCATTGTCATGAAGGTGGTATGTGTCAAATTTACGTCCACATGAATTGCCAGACCCAGGGTCTCCAAGGAGAACATTGTTCAGAGCATCACACTCCTGCCACCAGCTTGTCATCATCCCACAGTGCATCCTGGTGCCATCATCTCCTTAGGTGAATGGCACACATCTATGGCCGCCCATGTGATGTAAAAGAAAACGAAACTCATTAGACCAGACGAACTTCTTCCACTGTTCCATGTGCACATTGTAGGCACTTTTGACAGTGTCATTATAGGCGCTCTGATTGGTCTGTGGCTACACAGCCCCATACGCAGCAGAGTATGTTGTGACCAGTGTTGGGGGTTAAGGGAAGTTACGTAATCAGATTACTTTTTTCAAGTAACTAGTAAAGTAACGCATTACTTTCAAATTTAAGACAAAATATCTGAGTTACTTTTTCGAATAAGTAATGCAAGTTACTTTGTTTTCCCATGTATTGACTGACAGCTCTCCTGTCGCCATGTTGAGAGAAATCGAGGGTAAGTGCAGAGGTGTTGTGTGCGATGTGTAAACATGATGGTAATTCTAGACTAATTCTAGAGTAATTGTGAGCACACATTTACTCATTTACTTGTCCTACATCCTATTCTTCTGTATTCTAGAATGGCAGCACAGCTAAAAGGCTTGTTTGTTTGAGCTGCGCCCTCTACTGAACAGGCGTGAATTTGCATTTCCTTCAGCCTGAGGCTTATTCATTTCACTATTAGTGTGAAAGGGCTTTTACATTTTGCAAAAAGTAGAACTTTTTTGTTGTTATAAAAACAAACAGACAAACAGCCAAGCCCAAAAAGTAACAAAAAAGTAACACAAAAGTAATGTAACGCATTACTTTCCATAAAAAGTAACTAAGTAACACATTATTTTTTAGGGAGTAACGCAAAATTGTAATGTATTACTTTTAAAAGTAACTTTCCCCAACACTGGTTGTGACACATTCCTCCCATAACCATCATTAAAATTTTGTGTGACTTGAGCCACAGTAGACCTTCTGTTGGCTTGGACCAGATGGGATAGCCTTCGTTGCCCTCATGCATCGATGAGCCTTGGGCGCCCAACACCCTGTTGCCAGTTTGTGGTTTTGTCCCTCCTCGGACCAAATTCTCACCACTGCTGACAAGCAGTAACCCCACTTCAGAGATACTCTGACACAGTCGCCTTGCCATAACAATTTAAAATATTTCCTGCATCCAACATGTAGATTATGAGAACTGATTGTTTGCTTACCATCTAATCCAGTGGTTCGCAAACCTGTCCTGGAGGACCCCCAGACCTGCAAATTTTGTATGTCTCCCTATTTCTGACACACCCATTTCAGGTCTTGCAGTCTCTACTAATGAGCGCTTGAGTTGAATCAGGTGTGATATATGAGGGAGACATACAAAATGTGCAGGGCCAAAGCCACTGGAAGGCAAGCCTGCAACCTTTAACCAAAAAAGCGTAATGGCTAATGCTAACTGGCGGTACAGGCGGTACACATTGGCGGTATGCAGGGAGGAGTTTTGAACGGCGACACGATAGGCTGAGAGGTGCCGCACGTGAATAAGTTAGCCATTACGCTTTCTCCAATGGTAAGAGATACAGACCCTCTTATTTCCCTATAATAATACTATCTCTGGCAGGGCTGGGGGTCCTCCAGGACAGGTTTGGGAACCACTGATCTAATCTACCCAGACCTTAATATGTGGCCTTGTTAGGAGACGATCAACGATATTCACTTCACCTGTGACTGGTCATAATGTTTTGGTCCATCAGTGTATATGAGATTAATCAAATATATACACAAAACATGAACATTGTATGCTGTATATACTGTAAATTACTTTAGAATGTCAGAAAATCTAAGTCACATTGTGAGTACAGTTTTTTGTAACAGTGCACTAAAACATCATCAAAATTATTATTATTAACATCAAAATTATATATAAAATGTTGAATAAAAAAAATTATTTAGTCACAACAAAAATGATGAAACAATTGACTAAATTTAAAGGATATTTTGGTCAAAAGACAAAACTTATGACATTTAAAGTGGTGGAAAACATTAACTCTGAATGTTCAAAAGTATGTATACTGACGATATAAAATCCTTTGTGCTAACCACTAATATATCGCTCTTTACTCTTTGTTTAATGCAAATTCATACTCTGCGCACAAACCAAAAGATTGCATGACCTTTCAGGAGCAGAATAAAAAGGAATAATTGAGCACAATAATATTTCTCAGTGCTAGCACACTGTGTTTCTGAAATTCCTCTAATCTGTCTGTCAAGACACTGAACAGCATCATGCTCTCTAACATGAAGTCCTATATATACAGTACAGTCAATTTATCAATGTAAAACACTCTCACAAGGCGATTTTTGCTTCTCTGTGTTTTAACAAACAACAAAATTGTTCTAAAATAGTCGAGAGCATAGAACATACCCCCTGACCTCAAAACGACTGATTCATTCAAAGAATATTTGTGAATTATTCAGAGGACATGAAACTCTAAAAGATTCTAGCTGTAGGTGCTTTCAAATTCAACGGGAAATCTTTGCAGAGAGGACAGTGGAAGTGAGCTCTGGCATGAGAAAAAGGGAGACAAAACAGAACAGAGGAAAGGAAAAAAGAAAGAGTGTGTACCTGAAATTGTGTTATAAGACAGGATAGAACAGAAAAAAAAAGTGCTATGGTACAGTTAAAAGTCATGATCTATTAAAAAAGGCTGTAAAGGGGGGTAAAAAAGATGAAAAGAAAAGCATATTTTTAACCATGAAAGGCTAGTTGCGAGCTGCCCAGGGTGAGCCATGTCAAATTCAGACGGCTAGTTCTAGTGATTCACAATGTGGGTTATTACTCCACTGTGCTTGTTTCTACCTCTATAGAGACTGTTTAAAACATATTTGAAAGGGTGGGAAAGAGAAATTGTTCCAAATACCAGGGAAAAGTATGGGTAGTCACAAAGCTAGGTTTATTCAAAAGTACTGCTCCTCATCAGGAAGTGACAGCAGCGGGGCCATACAGACACTTTTAGACAAAGTGAGATAGAATGCAGGTGACAGTGTTGAGCTACATTAAAATTCACTCTCAGAAACTGCAGACTGTTTATTAGACCAGGGTGAATTTGGTGCTGGTGTCCCTACTAGGGTTCTTTACTTTATATTGATTTCATAAAACAAATTTGCTCTATTAGCAAAATGTATAGTCTAAAACCCTGATTTATTTAATTTAGTTATTTTCAAGCAATATATATTACTGTAGTACTAAAAAGATTACAAAAAATAATAATAACAATACAATGTAATAATAATAATAATACAATCAAATTATGCTTGCAAGTATCAATAAGTGTATGGAAGTAAAATATATGTTTGACCATTTTTTCTTGCAACAGTTTTGGTCACAGGTTGAAATGGAAAATATTTAAAAATACATACAATGAAATAAAAATAAAATTATGAATTAATTGTATGAAATGAAAGAGAAGCGCAGATGGTCATGAAATATTTAGAATGATAAATATCTGGGCGGGTCTGCGACTCCAAGTCATGCAGTGTGGAACAGAGGTGTAAAGAGTACCTGAAAACCTTTCTTGAGTAAAAGTCCAGATACCTTACAGTGAAAATGACTCCATTACAAGTTACAAGTCACCAATTCCAATACCACTTGAGTAAAAGTCTTAGAGTATCTGATTTTAACAGTACTTAAGTATTTTACTCGTACTGAATGTAGGCTGTAGTCCTCAACACCTAAGAGACATGCCGGTGAAAATAAGAAACAATTGATTTGTTGCTGATTTTCTAAAGTCAAAATAAAACTGAACACCTCAAAACTGCAATAAATCAAGGTTGACATAACATCCTCTTAAACATCTACAAACTCTCAAGTCTCAGTTAAGCTCAAGTGCACAAAAAGTCCAATATCCTTCAAAAAGGTCTCTTCAATGTAGCGGATAAATAAAATGTTAAGTAAAATTAACTAGTCAAAGCCTTCTTGCACTGGATGTGCTGGTTTCAGCCTCATCACCGGCTGCAGTCATGTCCTCATCTAATAAATCAAACACCCACGATTCAGCAACTACCTGCTAATGCACTCGCGTTCGCGTAAAGTAACTTTGTTGGCAAGTTTGGGTAAGTAAAGGCAAAATGAAGATATAGTACTGTACCTTCAATGCCCTGTAGATGGCGACATCGCTTCTTTATAGCAGAAACAAACTGCTTCAGAAAAAGTTAGGTGCCATGCAAAATGTAATGTGTAATTGCATTGCTCATCACAAATGTATTGACGTAAAAAGTACATTTATTTGTTAAAAAATGTAGTCAAGTAGAGAGTAAAAGTTGCCAATATTTTTGATACTCAGTACAACTACAAAGTAGCCAAAAAGAGAGTTAAAGGGTTAATTCACCCAAAAATGAAAATTTTGTCATTTATTACTCACCCTCATGTCGTTCCACACCCGTAAGACCTTCGTTCATCATCAGAACACAGATTAAGATATTTTTGATAAAATCTGATGGCTCGTGAGGCCTGCATTGACTGCAAGTTAATTTACACTTTCGAACACCCAGAAAGCTACTAAAAACATATTAAAACAGTTCATGTGACTACAGTGTTTCAACCTTAATGTTATGAAGCGACGAGAATACTTTTTGTGCGCCAAAAAAGCAAAATAACGACTTTATTCAACAATATCTAGTGATGGGCGATTTTAAAACACTGCTTCATGAAGATTCGAAGCTTTACGAATCTTTTGTTTCGAATCAGTGGTTCGGAGCATATATCAAACTGACAAAGTCACATGATTTCAGTAAACGAGGCTTTGTTACGTCAATAGTGTTTCGAAATTTTAATGGTTCACCACTGGGGGGGCGTGACTTTGGCAGTTTGATACATGTTCCGAATTCGATTCAAACACAGATTCGAAACAAAAGATTTGTAAAGCTTCGAAGCTTCAAGAAGCAGTGTTTTGAAATAGCCCATCACTAGATATTGTTGAATTAAGTCGTTATTTTGTTTTTTTGGTGCACAAAAAGTATTCTTGTCGCTTCATAACATTAAGGTTGAACCACTGTAGTCACATGAACTGTTTTAAATACGTCTTTAGTAGCTTTCTGGGCATCTGAAAGTGTTAATTATCTTGCTGGCAATGGAGGCCTCACTGAGCCATCGGATTTCATCAAAAATATCTAATTTGTGTTCTGAAGACGAACGAAGGTCTTACAGGTGTGGAACGACATGAGGGTGAGTAATTAATGACAGAATTTTCATTTTTGGGTGAACTAACCCTTTAAGTACAGTAACTAATTACATTTACTCAAACACTTTACTCCACTGGTGTGAAATGTGTTTTGACTGGAAATTACATTGCCGATGACCTACAGCCAATGAGAGTGCAAGATACAGGGCGAGGGAATGTTCAGGGGGAGGAGTCAAAGACAAAACATCAGCAAGCAACCATTCTCTCCTTCATATTCTTTTTTTTTTCTTTTTCACAGCAAATCAGCGCACAGACAACTTGGATCGCAAGCTTTGCTGGCTACCGATTTTATCCGGAATAAATCCAGTCTCGCACAACAACTCCTGTCTTATTTCATATATCACTTCTCGCGTGTGTTTGGTTGTGAACCGTAGTTTGTAGACCAGACAGAGCTGTTGATTATTCTTCAAAATGAATTGTTGTGTAATATGTGACCCTCTGTCACCAATCCGTCATGTAATGTGCACACAACAGCAGCTAAATGGTACCCCAGACCCCTCGTGTAGTGTGAGAAGAACAGCGATCTGACAACTTTAAAAATTGTGCAATGTGTATGTGTGTGTTTATGTGTACAGACCCAGGCCTTTGGGTGTGATGCCGCTGGTGTGGGCAGGGTTCACAGCCCAGTAATAGTACTTCAGTATGTGCATGATCTGCAGCACGGTCCCCACTCGACGGATGGTGTTGTAGATGGTTGCCGTGCCAATGAACTCCGCCGAAAGGTATGTGTACAGCGAGAGCTGCACCTGAACAACACAAACACAGATACGCGGTTACAAAAAGTTACAGCTGCCTTTGGTAAGAATACGAAACTCTGATTACTTTTCATCATCCTTCTGTTGTTTCTAAACTGCATCCCAAGATCCCTCATTAAAATTCTGTTCTCCTTTCTGAGCCCAATGTCAATAGGTACTGTGGTTCGTTTGTGAGCAGTAGGTCAGGCCTGACTAGTGACGGTGCTGCAGGAGAACCTTGGAGGACAAAAAACGCTGATGAAAGTACATAACTCATCCAATTAAAGGCCACTCATGCAGGCAGACTGGGCTCTCCAGCGAGGCCGGGCAGGGATGATGGGAAGGAGCGGAGGGAGGATAAAAAAACATGATGCAAGTCCATGAACTCTTCTGGCCTGAGGAGAAAACGCTGCTGCTGCTTCTGAGAGGTTGAGCTTCAGCTCAGATCATTATCCTGAACTCCCTCCTCACACTCTCTCTGACTCTCCCCATCTTGGTTTTTCTGTCTCTTTCTTTCACTTCCTATCTTTCCTTTTTATGAATCCTGCTGTTTTTCTTCTTTACACTTTTCTCAGTCCTTCAGTCTTTGTTTTCTTTTCCTATTCATCCATCTAGCCATGTTTACTTTTCTCCTTCCTATTTTGTTTAAATCTCTTTTTCTCTTCCTTCTTTCCTTCTATTTTTCTTAAGCATCTAGCATTTTCTTCTTTTTTTATTTTATTTTTCCTCTTTCTTTTATCTGTTTGGTTTAACTATTTTCTTACCTTCTATTACTTTCTTTTGTCATTCTGTTTTTTTTTTTTTTCATTTTCTGTATTTTCTTCCTTCCTTTTTCTATTCTCCTTTTTCTTCCATCCATCATTCATCCATCCATTTTCTCCTTTCTTTCTCACTTCTATTTTTTTGCTCACTTCCTTTTTCCTCCACCCTCTCTCTAGCTGATTTTTCTTCTTTTTTTATTTCCCCACTTCTTCCCTTTTTCTTTCTTTTCCCCTTTCTTTTATCTGTTTGGTTTAACTTTTTTCTTACCTTCCATTACTTCCTTTCTTTTATCATTGTTTTATTTTTTTCATTTTCTGTATTTTCTTCCTTCCTACCTTCCCTTTTCCATTCTTTTTTGTTCCTTCCATCATTCATCTATCCATTTTTCTCATTTCTTTCTTGCTTCTATTTTTTTTTAATTTTTGCTCACTTCTTCCTCCACCCCCTTTCTTTCTTTCTTTCTTTCTTTCTTTCTTTCTTTCTTTTTCTTTCTTTCTTTTCCCCACTTCTTTCCTTTTTCTTTCTTTTTCCCCTTTTTGTTTTATCTGTTTAGTTTAACTTTTTTCTTACATTCCATTACTTTCTTTTAACATTCTGTTTTTCCATTTTTTTGGATTTTCTTCCTTCTTACCTTCCCTTTTTCCATTCTCTTTTTTTCTTCCTTTCATCATTCATTATTCATTTTTCTCCTTTCTTTCTTGCTTCTATTTTTTTACTCACTTCCTTCTTCATCCACCCCTTCCTTCCTCCCTTCCTTCACCCCTTCCTTCCTTCTTCCTCCACCCCTTCCTTCCTTCCTTCCTTGCTTGTCTAAAAAAGAATTGTTGGTTTAACTTAAAAAAATTACCTGGTTGCCTTAAAATTTTGAGTTCATTGACATTAAAAATTTGAGTTAATACAATGAAGGAGATTGATTTAATCAACAGAAACTCAAAATATTATGTTATCTGAACTACATTAATTATCTAAGTTGATATGACAAAAGAAAAAATGTTGTGATAAATCATGAAAATATTTTTTTAGTGTTCCTTTCTTTCTTTCTTTCTTTCTTTCTTTCTTTCTTTCTTTCTTTCTTTCTTTCTTTCTTTCTTTCTTCTAGCCATCCTTCCTTCCCCACTTATTATCTCTTTAGAGAGCGAGAGAGAGAACTCCCACTATCTCTCTCCTTTTGGAGTCATGGCAAGCTTCCAGTGACCAAAGGTCTTTGTTTTGATCCTGTTTGTGTTTTCGTATCTCCTTTATTTATTCATGACAGTCAGCAGCAGTGCAGAAACTGAAGTGAGCAATACATATTAGCAGCACAGAGTCTTGCCTCTTTTAGAAACGCCTCATCCTCTCCTTCATGGGTCATAACAAAGCAGGGTCACATTTTAATTTTTAAGCTTGAACTTCACTCTAAATTTACCAACCATCTGTGGCAATACAAACGCTGAATTGTAAAATATCACTTTTCTTCAGGGCTGTGACATTTTGGCAGGTGACAAGGTGAATGAGGTGGCAGACTGAAGTTGTTACTAATAAAAAAAATAAAAAAATCTGATGAAAAAGAAAAGCAGCAGTTTAAGAGTAGTGAACAATTTCAATATAGAGCTTTTCTTGAAGTGTCATATGCAACTCATTATCAAGAGAGATGGATATTAAAGTCAATATGATTTTTTTTTTTTTTTCTTCATTTAAGTGTATTCAATGAGAAGGTATTGAAAAAAAATCAAAATAAGAAAAAAAATAGGATGGGACTTGATTTTATGCATTAGAAATTGATTAAATTGTATTAATACAAGTGGAGGAGAAGGGTTAAAAAAATTAAGAGAAATCTTTGATGTCAGCTGAAAAGAAAAAAATGTTTCAGACACAGTCCAACTTAACTTTAATTTGTTGTTATGATGTGAACACTTGAGAGATAACTCTCTGCTTTATGGTTACTTCAGCAAATATCACCGTGTGCTCATCTGACCAGGTCACCACAATCTCCATGACACCAGTGCCCATCACAGTGTACTCAGATGCTCCTAATTGCAGTATCTTCTGGAAAAGACATGACCTTGCTCACCTTTGCGGGTATGTGGATCCAAATAGCCGCATTAAACAGGATATGGTCACAGAGTTGTTTGAGGAGAGGTGCACCATGGGTAAGGCCGTCCAGGTATTTGGCAAAAGACAGGAACTGCTCCAGAACGGCCCTGGTGATGTGCACCCGTGATGACTGAGAAACAAATGAGAGATTTTTGTTAGATTAACAAACCAACCTCTGATTGTCAATTTCCTTATAAAATAAATGAACAAACCAATATCTTAATCTTGAAGCCATAGTATGACTTTGTAGCTAAACAAGGACATTAACTTTGTAGAGACTTTCTGTGTTATTAGTCTCAGCTGGCACCGGAGGTCCAGACAGGTGTGTGGTGTGAGGCAGGAGTGGGTATAAACGAGACACAAACAGATGGCCGGCTACGTGTAAATGGGACGTCAGGCAGTGGGATCATTCAGGTGCCGTCTAGCTCAGATTTACAGCTGCTGCTGTTAAATGACGAAGTGAGGCTTTTACTCAAGTGCCAACTTTAGATGGAGCCAAGGGTACATTGAGACTATGAAATAAGGACAGCTATGAATAAGTAAAGACAGCGAGAGGAAAAAAGAATAATGACACTGGGATAATTTGTATGTCATCGCAATAAATGCACGGACAAGGAAGAATACAATAGCGCCGTTGAACCGGCATTCGCCGAGGAAATGCTGAAATGCGCATTTGTCATTCATCAACCATAATGTGCTGTTTCTCCTCCGTCCTAGCAAGTGAATTGTGTGCGTTTTTTTATTCAGCTCGTACTTACAAAAGCTTGAGACAATTGAGGTCATGACAACTCCTTCTGAAAGAACAAATCTTAATACTCTTATAACCATTTAAAGAAAGGAGAAATTCATTGAGAGCTTTATACATTGAGAAAAAGCACAATTTGTCAATTACACATCAAAATTCCTTGGAGTTTTGAAGTTTAAAGGTGAAGTATGTATTATTGACAGCTAGCGGGTGAAATGGGGAGTGCAGTACAGACTCGACACTCACGCGGGTAGCCAGATTGGAGGAACAAGCGCAACTGACAATGGAAAGCAATGAGCCTTACACGGTAAATTGATCAGCTAGTGTATTTTTATTGTTTGCAAATTAAAAATCTGCGATCTCTGAACTAGTTCGTTTGGCTGGCTTCCGTGGCTACAATAGTTGTGTTTTCCGCCAACTGGCAACCCAGAGTGTCGAAATACTATTGGGTAAATTGGCAGTGGGCGGGGTCACACAGACCAAAACAAAAACAGACATTCCGACCCGGAATTTTCAAAGTAGAATGACTGACTGTAGCATTGTTTTTCGGAGAAACAAGTATTTGAACTTAGCATGTTTACTAACCAGTATTAAAACACCTTCTCCTATCCAGATTAATGTGCAACTATAAGACATTTATATGCTTATTTCCCCAAAGAGTCTAACCAATGCTCTTAGCCGTGGAACTACCGTTTTGTCTGAACAATGATTTGGGAAAACCGGAAAAACGGTTATTTTTGCAATTCCGTTTTGGTGCTGCTAACAGCACAAAAATCGCAGACTTCAGCTTTAACCAATCTAAATTATATGTTGGGAAATGAAAAAACCAAAGAAAACAGTCACATTACCTTTTCCAGGAGGTACCCAATCACCAGGAAACCCTTCCCACCAAGCATCTGCTCTTGCATTGCCACTGAGCTCTTGAGAAGCTCCATCAGGAAGGCCAGAAGAGTTGAACTGCACCAAAACATCTCATTACACAACTATATTTGGTAACCGCTGCTGAAAGACTTGTCAACCAAATATTAATGGAAAGAATGAAAGTTGAAAACATTTACAGTGGTGCTATTCAATATTGTTGTGGAAACTATACATTTTCTTCAGGATTCTTTGATGAATAGAACAGAAGAAAGAACAGCAATTATTTGAAATAGAATTATTTTGTAGCATTATAAATGTCACTTTTGATCAATTTAAGCTAAAATCCTTGCTAAATAAAATCATTAATTTCATAAAAAAATAAAAATAAAAATAAAATCTTACTGACCCCAAACTTTTGGTAGACATAATATTACTTACCACACTGTGGTTTCCACCTGGCTTTCATTGTGCTGATGGAAATCCAGCTGTGCAAAGAGAGGAAACAGCACCTGGATGCCGCCAATGGAGTGAATGGCACTATGAATGGAGTGCGTAACGATGGCCTTAACATCCTTATAGAAACAGAAGGGAAAAATCTATTAAAAAGTAGAGATCGATGTATTCAGTAATTAACTTTTTTTGCCATTGTTGAAAGTACGACTCACATTAAATGTGTAGAATATGTGGAAATGTGTTCCTCCAAACAATTAACATTGAATGGCAAACACTGACATTATCTCATGGTGTTAGCTAAACAACGCAGCATCTGATTAACATTTACTGACATTACTAACCATTATGCAGTTTATTAAGGATTAAGAGAGTAAAAAGCAGTCTTAAAGTGTTAAGCAGACATTTACTGTACCTGAAGCATTAGAGCGTGAGGCGAATGCACAAATATGGACGGGTTTTCTCTGGGCGAGGACTCCAGGCAGAGCTGAGCATCTGTGGCTTTGGCGTTGTAAGTAAAGGAGATGCTGTTTGCTAACTTTCCATCGTACAACACTTGTTTATGGTGGTCAGCCAGATGGATATCACTCTCCGATTTAAATTTAAAGGTGCTCTAGTGAGGTAAAAAAAAAAAAAAAAAGATAAAGAGGTCAATTAAAAAGAGAAGTCTAGACCAACACAGAAAGCTCAGATGGTTTAAATGACACAATATTCACCTCTAAAAGGTGCCTAACAAAGTGAGACATATTGGTGAAGGTGAGAAAATTAACTAATGAGTGAATTATCACAAAACACATGAAAATATCACAATGTATATTTAACACTTCTTAAAACAGTACATCTATGTAAATCATATTATTCCATGCGCTTATTAAAGGATTTACTATTCCTAGCATGAAAAGGAGAAGATTCTTTTTATGCAGTGATTAAATCTTATCCAAAGTCGTGGGAGCGCGATGAATAATAAATGAGCTTGGTGACATGAAATAATCATGAAGATGAAGTAGGGGCGATGTGGGAATCCCCCAGCTGAATTATCATTCATGAGGTTGTTTCGTACGCTGTCAAATCAAAGGCCTGCAGCCCAGCACCTGCAGCACATCCCAGGTGATGATGTCATCCAGATGTGACCTGCTCCAGACGTGTGCTAACTGCATTAACGTGCAGTGAGCAGACAATGATAACAAGGCATTTCTACAAAACCAGCCTCCTTTTTATGTGCTTGACAACACAAGCACTGTTTATAGTTTGTCATATGACCAGATAACATATATATTTTATACAACAGTTTGTTTTGGCCTCGAATCTGATTGGCTGAGAGCCTTTTCCAGTCATGCGATATTCCCTCAGTATCAACACTGGAACCGTTTCAATGTTTGTATCACTCCGCTTGCAGTGACTGTCATGGCGGTTAAGCAAATCCACCATAATTTTTACAAATACTACTGTTGTTGTATCACAGAATGTAGTTTTAAGAGTTTTTTAGGCAAGAATGTAGTTATTTAGACGTCAAATATGTGACTCATATATAAACATTGCACCTATTTTACAATTTGTTTAGACGCTTTCGCAGATGTGAGCTCCAGGCTGTCAGCAGCCATTCAGCACTCATGTACCCGTGTAACCCCTCCTGTTCGAACCACCCGCTCTAAGCGCTCGAACCCGGGACTCGAACCCAGGTCCGCCAGCATGGGAGTCGGGTGCTCTAACAAGGAGGCTAAAGACCGCAGCCCATAGTGTCAGTCGCGAGAGCGCCTCTTGAGATCAGGGGAGTGAGGTTTGCATGCACAGCTCTTACCGGCCTACGTCCATTACACTCGCTGAGAACAGCTTTATTTCAGCCAGACCTGCAGGAATTTGCCGCTGGCTCTTATGTAGATAGTGGTTAAACATGAAATATAATTCTTTTGGTGTATATTAAACAGACTTGTTCCAGAGCAAATCGATTTGGGTTAAGGGGAAAATTAAGTTTCATAACTTGATATTTAGGCTATATTTAACTTAAATCCTGTACTAGAGCACTGCTTTTGTATGTTTTACTGAATTGTTTGCTTGTGTTTATTTCCTATTATCTTTTATCATGGCTATTATTGTTAATTTAAATATTATTACTGTTAAATAAATATTATTTTATATAAAGAATATGCCATATTTGGTATTGAGAAAAGGTCTGTTAGTGATCGTGACATGGATTTCAGTGAAAGTTACATTATTACACCATTAGACAGTGGCAAAAACTATCTTTATGTGTGAGTCAGTAGCAAATTTGAAGGGACTGGTTGTAAACAAGGAAGTTGTTTTAGCACTGTCATGGGACAAAGACAAAGATATTGCTTTCCTCAGCAGACATTCAAACTGTTTTTTGGATATAATATCATGGACATTGACCTGAAGAATGAATGCTATAACGTAATACACTCGTTTAGTCGATCTCTCTCTCATAATACCATAATACTCTACTCTACATAATACAATACGCTTCAATGAAGCGACTTAATGTTCCTTCATTACTAGTTCTAAAGTGCCGTTTTAGAATTAGTAACGGAGGCTTGGGCTCAACTGTTAAACTGTCAACTTGAGATTTGAATCTGTGGCGGAAGGAAGTAGTTCTGCACAAAAGAGGGTTTTAAAGACAATGTTGTTGTTTATTATTTATTTGCTCACTTATGCCCTCGAACCGTTGTATAAATGCAATATCACACTCGTAGCTGTGCGATATGGCTGTATATCAGCACGCTGTGATTACCTACGGCACTCAGTCTACGGCCGAATCACAGCCGTGCTGATATACAGCCATATCGCACAGCTACGAGTGTGATATTGCTTATATACAGTATACGCTTATCAGTATGTCTAGATATCATTCTATGCACAATCAAGAGCAGCAAACTCTCTTTTCCCCACAGCTCCACATAAAAACATGGGCTATGTTCGATAATATTACATTACGTACTGCATACTGTAGAGTATATACTGTATATTTCTTGCTATATAAATACTATTGCTATAGTTCGAATAGTTGTTGTACACTACATTTTATTACATGCTATCTTTGCAATCAATTAATTAATTATTTTAGTAAATATCATCTAGGTTACTTAGCATTTTTAACAAATCTTTTGTAAAACTGTCCTACATCCAACTCAAACAGTGATTAAAAAAGGAGATGTTAACAACTGCATTCAGAAACAAACTACATGGCCCTTTGTATTCATATTCCATTATCCATGTACTAACTGTGCACCAGTGTCTATTTAAAGATGTAGGAGGGTGTTTGTAATTAACTTGTTGTCGTTAAATAGATTATTACCTTGCGGAATATGGTTTCTAAGGCAATAAACATGATAAAGTAAAATATTCTTCCATATTTTCCCTTTCACGGTCTATGAGCAAATAAATACAGCAGTATATACAAATCTGTTCAGCTTATGTTAGTTTTACTGTTATCTTTATTCTATTCAAATGAAGAAAACAAGACAGAAAAAAGAAACATATTGCAGATTTGATTATCTGTATGCTTATTTTCACCTAAAAAGATTCATGTTGTTTGGTTTACTCTGCTGAACAGAGATAGCATAAATGTCACCTGTTGCTGGTCAGGTTTCTGCTGCAAACATATGATGCAGCACAAAGCAAATCAGATTGACTGGAAAAATAAATATCACAGCAGGTTAATGCATGTCGACAATGTGCAAGAATGTTGAAAGCAAAAAAAATAAATAAATCTGACAGGACGCTGACGTAATGTCTAATACACTTCTGACAGAAACTGATGATGTCATGCTCACATGTTCTCTCATAGTGAGACTACTGTTGCAGTAGCAACAGAGCATCTGTCCTCCATGACAACATGGAGAAAGACAAAGACAGGGAATGTCTGACAAAACATAGATATTATGTATCATCATCAAAGAATAATAATAATGAATGACAATAACAATAAGAAATGTTTCTTGAGCAGCAAATCAGCATATTAGAATGATTTCTGTGACCATAGATTTCATGTGACCATAGATGTATATGTATAAGTAGATGCCACATTCAACCGCTCCAGACACTTCAACATGTCCACCATCTTGGAACGGTCAACATTTCAGATGCTGTCACTCACAGTAAAAATCAATGAGTTTCCACAAGATTCCACAATACTGTGCAGAAATTTAAATTCCTGAAGAAATGGGATAACCTTCACAGATGAGAATGTGCTGGTTTGTGTTTTTATAAGTATTAACTCATCATAACAGGTTTTACTCTGGTAACTTTTTAATGTCAAATCATCTCCTGAAGTCTGTTTCAGATATACATATTCATACACGCTTCTAACTACGGTTGCAGACACTCAGTCAAGTGTTCAGGGACCGGCTTTGACCGTTCCAATATGATGGATGGCTTAAGTATAGTGGCCCATAGAAACAGCCGCCAATGAGGCATCTATCTATATATCTATGCATGTGACACTGAAGACTGGAGTAATGACTGCTGAAAATTCAGCTTTACCATCACAAGAACAAATGATAGTTTAAAATATATTAAAACAGAAAACTTATTTTAAATTGTATTAATATTTTACAACATTACTGTTTTTTTGTTTTTTTTTTTACCTTGATGAGCATAAGAGACTTTTTACTGATTCCAAAACATACAAATATATTCTTCCAAGCTGAAGCTGCTAATCTGAGATCAAACCTGTTTATTCTATCAAGACAAGACCTCAAGTAAATGGGTCTGACTGGGGGTCAATCTTTGTAGGCAGCAGCAACAAGACGGTAATCGGGTCATCTTCAGATCAGTCACATAAATCACTGGAGACCACGAGTTTACAGCCTGCCATAGCCCACTGTCTCTACGCGCCCGGGCAGATACTCTGCTAAAAGGCTAAAAAGGCTATAAGGACCTAAGGGAGCTGACACATTACAGTCAACAGAACAAATAATGGTGTCAGTGGTTGTTGAAGGGCAGGAAGCAGAAGTCACTAAAGGGTAGCAAACAGAAAAAAAGCTAGCATTTCAACTAGCATGGTTGGAGAACACTGGGTCTCATTCAAAAAAGCATGCGTACGCACAGATTTGTGCATGAAATCTGCGTATGAACATTTTCACAAACAAATTTTGATTCACCAAAAACGTCGTACTAAAATTTATTCTTAATAAATGTATTCTAAAAAAAAATCAAAGGGGTTGATAAAGGCCTTCTGAAGCGAAGTGATGCGTTTATGTAAGAAAAATATCCATATTTAACAAGTTATAAAGTAAAATATCTAGCTTCCGCCAGACCGCCTTCCGTATTCAACTTACGAAAAAAGCGTTTTTTGGGGCAGGAGCTAGATATTTTACTTTATAACTTGTTAAATATGGATATTTTTCTTACACAAATGCATCGCTTCACTTCAGAAGGCCTTTATTAACCTTCCGGAGCTGTGTGAAAGATGTTTATGATGGATGGATGCACTTTCTTGAACTTCATACTCGTTGTTTCCCGTTCACTGCCATTATAAAGCTTGGACGCATCAGGATATTTATTAATATAACTCCGATTGTGTTCATCAGAAAGAAGAAAGTCATATACACATAGGATAGCTTGAGGGTGAGTAAAGCTTGGGCTAATTTTCATTTTAAAGTGAACTAATTCTTTAAGAACTAATTCATGTGCGTACGTACATGTTGTGAATTAGGCGGAGATTTTTCGTGAGAAGTTCTCCTGCGCGTACAAATACGAAATAATCCATGCAATTATTAGTGAATGAGACCCAATGATTTTACAAAAAGACAAGACAAAACAAAACATTCACTCAATCCACATTCATGTTTTGTTTTGCTACATTAAATATATATTAAGTATAGAAAAATTGAAGAAAAAAAGACTTTCTCTTATTTTCCGACAAGCAATGGCGCATTTATTTTAATTTTTGTCTTGCTTGCATAGGCAGGCTCTAATAAAAAAAATGTGATTTTTTTTGTACCCTCATTCTGTCATTCTGTCCACAAACACCATTTTAGAAGGTAATGCTTACGGTAATCCATCACAATTAAAAACCCATTTTATCATGCTTATCACCAAATGGGGGCCAGGCCCTGCGGTTTAGCCTTGCTACATAAACTCTAAAGGCCTTTGCCCTATTCCTAGACAAGGTAGATTCAACTGATCAGCCAGAAGAGCTGACAGATAGTCTGATAGCTTGCACTCCATTGAAATATACAACCCCTTTTCAGATTTCAAGAGACTCCATTCACAGGTTTATCTTGGGTGGGTAATTGCTTTCTCCCTGAAGCAGACTGCTCATTATTTCTGCCAACCTGTCCGTCATGACGACGTGAGGGGCAGCGGGAATCAGAGGTCTAGAAGCTCAATTAATAAGGGAAATGACCAGCCCACACTGATTAGAGAAAAACCAGTGCAAATGTCTACCAGATAGTTTAAAAACACACTAGGTAAAAATAAATAAATAAACTGTTAGGATGGGTATTACCAGTTATTAACATATTTGCCCTTTTAGATTACACAGCTCATAAGTAAAACACTGCTGTAATGGAGCAAAGACAATTGAGATGGTGTCAGAACTTGAAATTAAATTAGGAAAAGCTCATAACTCATAAACAATGGCTTCGAACCACTGTAATGCCATTTTTGGGATACATATGCTATCCGTTCCATGCATGTGGTTTATTGTTTTAGATAATGAGTCACTAATCAAAGCCTGGTGCTTCAGAGAAAATTAGACTTTGCACAACGAGACTGAAAAACTGCTGCGAGTACCAATTACTAATAGGACAGAGCTTCATATTTAATAAGGACACAGCCTTGAAAAAGGAGTAACCTGCTCTGTTTACCCCATGGATGCAATTAAACGCTAAATCGCTTCAAAAGCACCTTGAGAATTAGCGACAAAAGGTCAGAGACATGAAAGGGAAAGAAAGACTATAAACTATCCGGAGGCAGACTTCATCAACGGAAGACTTCATTAAGAAGCAAAACCAAGAAACTTTGCTGTCGTCAGTGTAAAAGCAATAATGCATGACAACAAAAAGAATAAGGTTCATCAAACAAACGTTTGGTAATAAGTAAATATGTAAATGCAGCATTTCTCACATCCTTTTCCCTGCTGAAAAATCTTTTTTTTTTTTTTTGTAACATGGTAGCTACACAATAATAACCATCTTAAAATCAGCTGAGATTTAGATCTCAAAGCTGTGGTTGTTTCCTCAGGGTGGTGAAATCATGTTGAAACGCACATCAATCAATAACCAAATGTCACAGACAGAGTTATAACATCTCTTGGAGATCAATGGTGGCTGTGAAGCGTTGGGGTGTAACGCACTTTGGCAAATCTGATACATACCTTGTATCCTGGGCCTAGTTGATGGATGGCAAATATCTGAGCAGGGTTTAGCGCTTCACTGAACACATAGATGGCTCCGAGCTGTCCGCAGAACACTCGGTTGGCGTCTGCCGTCTCAGATGAGCCGAGGAAACATTTGTCATAGCTCTGTGATAAGCACAAGAAAACAGCTTGGAGTTCTTAAAGCAATCTCTCAAAAGTGGATAGTAGGGAAAAAATAGAGAGCTGGAGTGGAAATATAGTGAATGTCAGTATGCAAACACCATACTAAGCGACTAATGGTTCACAGTGTAATTGAGATGTAGCATTACAGAGATGTTATTCTGAGCTGAAACCTGCCTATTAGTTTAATCAAAATCAGCGCCCAGGAGATCTGAGGTTAAGCACTGCTGGTCCAACCTTTTAATTATCTTACATTGCTTTCAGTGAGGTACAGGCAAAACAGAGGCAAAGGTCTGTGAATTTTAAACTAATCACTGAATCCCCAAGATAATGTCTTATATAAAGCTTGAGCTGATATATATAGTTCAGTCATGAAACTCTTCTTTTCGACTCTTCTGGTCTTCCAATCATTTTGTTTGTACTATCTATTAGGGCTGTGTATCGCCAAAAATCTGGCTATACGATACGTATCACGATACTGGGGTTATGATACGATGTATTGTGATATATTGCGATACTGTAAGAAAGGTGATATATTGTGATATTTCTTGTTTATTTAGAAACAGGATCTAATTTTAGAAAAAAAAAACTGACATAAAGAACACACCACCATATGCATAAAACCTGACATTTTTTTTATTTAATGAAGACAGTATCACTAGTATCACTATTTTGTGCAATCTAAAGAGAAAACTGTAAAGTGACTGCAGGATTTTTTAGGTGTATGATATGTTTTAAAGCTTCACAGTCCATTCCATGACTGTGTGGCTGTTTTATATATATATATATATATATATATATATATAAGCAATAAGGTACGAGAGGCTGTGCTGTATCGTGAATAAGTCACGAAGCGGAGTGTCTACAACCCCTTCATCGTGACTTATTCACGATACAGCACTAGCCTCGAGTACCTTATTGCTTTTATAAAACGGTTACCACACAATACAAATATTAAAGCCAAAAAAATATGTATCAATGCAACTTTCATGAAGTAAAATCACTAAAAACCTTCCTTCCGCAGGAAGAAATAGTCCCTGACTGTGAACAGCAACAAAAGTTACAGTATTATGCCATTAGATGGCGGCAAAGACTGTCTTTATGAGTGTGTCAGTCAGTAGCGAAGACTTTTACATTGAAAAGACTGAATTGTTGTGAACACGGAACAAGACGCAACTGACAAATGCTTTGACTAGCGCTGTCAGTCACGGAAAAACCCTTTAAATGTTAAAATGACAAGATATTGCAGCGGACATTTAAACAGATTTTTTATTATGAACATAGGACTGACCTGAAGGAAAATGCTAAATCTGAATGCAGGTAATAAACTTGCTCAATCGATCTCACAATACTCTTCAACATAATACAGAAAGCTTCAATGAACAATATAAATTGAGAACAAACAGTTTATGTTGCTAAGAGTGGTTGCTAAGGGTGTTGTGTAGTGATGCACAGAACCGTTGGGTGAAGCGGTCATAGCCGTGTTTTATCATGAATAAAACACAGCTATTGACCAATCAGAATCAAGGACAGGAACTAACCGTTTTATAAATATTTAATACTGTATAGCTGTTTGCTTTAAAGCACTCTATTGTATAAAGTTCTATTTAAATAAACGTGCCTTCACTGAAGTGCTGAACAGAGCTGGTGCAAAAATATCCACATCGCTATGATCAGATGCTTTCTTTCTGCTGCCAGCACTGTCATTTTTGTTGTGTATTTATTTTGTTATTGAGAGGAAAGTGTGCAGTACATATTACATATTCTATCGAAATGCAACTCTCAGCAGCGCAGATGGCATCGGGGTGTTAAGTGAGCTCTCAGATTCAATGCGTTTCCTGAGTTGGATTTTAACATGACCTATTTTGCAAGCAACATGCCTCTTGTCGATCACCTTAGTGGTTTCTTTATACAGTAGTTGAAGCCAAAATGAGTCCACACTTCAGCTCTGTACACCGCGGTGGGAGCTGGAATAATTCTATCGTCTTATGAGCTGGGTTTGCTAATGCTAACGCTAGCGATGCACGCACCTTGAGCTTCTCCGCATCAGTTTACATTAGGAAATAACACTGCCATCTAGCGGTTGGGTTTAGACTGAACACAAAGCCATGAATCTTGGATGTAAACAAACAAACAAATAAATAGATATCGATACAGTGTTTTTGAGAATCGATACAGTATCGCCAAACATAATATTGCGATATTCACGTGTATCGATATTTTCTTACACCCCTACTATCTATGTAACCTATTTATTCCTGACTTCGAACCGCCTGCTCAGGGGTTCTGCCTATGTTTCCTTGCAGCAGCCTGAATTCAATTCACTGTTTTCATGTGCATTTTTAGATGTATCCTCACTCGTCCAGCAGCAGCAGCATAGCAGATCTAGTCCACCAAGACCAAGCCTATGTACATTCCTTGCTTATTAATAAATGCTGGTTGTCATGATTGAAATATATTCCTGTTTTTCTACAGACAAACTTAATTAACCTGTCCCATTTTCATCATATTGCAAAAAAACAAAACAAAAAAACATTAATCAGCAGTAAAAAAGACTGGTTAAGAAAATTATTTTTGTAGCACACATACTGCTGTATAGGCTAAACTACTTGATAGGTTTGACATGCTGGCAGCAATATTTATTTATTCTGAAACTGTGGTAAATCAATGCATCTTTTATGGTTTAATTTCACACTATGCCCACAGTGGTGATGATATTACTCTGAGAGAACATCCGGCAGCTACAGACAGAGAGAGCGATAGCAAAGTGGCCTTACGTCGTTGGTGTTGACGTGCCAAGCCATGTCACCGTAGGAGACCAGCTGTCCATTGACGTAGCAGCGAATCTCACTGTTCCTCCAGCGGTTGTAGATGTGAACGATGCTGATCATGTACCACTAGAGAAAGAAAAACATATTAGTACATACCTGTAGCAGTACGTGAGGAAATAAAGTGTCTGTTTAAAAAATGCAAATCAATGGTTCTCAACTGGTGGGTCATAATCTAAAAATCAGGTCTGTTTTGAGAGACTCATGGAGAGTACAATTAATTCTGCATACTGTTGAAGCATCGGAATTCATGGTTATATTGATACATTTGTATAAATAATAATAATAATATGTTGTGATATTATCAGCATGAAATGAACCCTTTTCAAGTATTAATGCACATTGTCAATGAATTATCAGTGTTTGTTCTTTCGAATATTAACATGTCAGATATCACTGTCAAGTTGCGTTTATATTATTTATATTATGTATAAAACACTGATAATATAACGGTAATTGAATTACAACTACTTATTTATAGCAAACTGATTCAGCAACAATGCCAAATGCTGCAATTTCTAAGAAATCGGGCTCAATCAGGTTTTCAGATGGTCCGAATCTTTTCAGAATCTTTTTTTAAATGGGGTTTTAGGTGTATTTTTCTTCCCTGGCATTGGAAGCACAAAATTCAACCCAAAACCATTTTCATTGGGCAGCAGGCAGAAGGTCTAATGCAGTAAAAATTTGCATTTAGATATAAATAATACATCAGATCTTGAGTGAGAGGAGAATAGAGGAGAGGAGAGGAAGCAGATAGAGGAAGAGAGGAAATCAGACTAGTGAGGGAGTAAAGGCAGGTTTACTTAGCAGGAGACAAGGGTCATTACAGATTTCATTTCTGTCAATGTGCCACCACACAAAAGAGTCACGATATGGAGCAGTGTTTCAAACACATTCAGGACAAGAAGCATGTTCTGTGTGTGGTTTCTTCGTTGTATATTATCGAAGCAATGTAACATCCAACAGAGCTGTTTTTAATCATTGTTTTCTCTTTTATACTAACTACAGTAATTGTTAAAACAACATGCCTAACATTATCCATTTAGCTACATTTTGAAAAATACATAATCATATATGCATGAACTACGATAAGGTTCTATTGTCATTATGTCATTGCAATTTATTTGCATTTTTTAATCTTCAAAACAAGACCGCATCCAAATGTACTAAGAGAGTTGCTACACAGCCTGTTATCGCTTATATTAAGTCACTAAATCAAAAATTCCATTATTAGGAAGAAGAAAAGAAAAAGAAATAAAAACCCTATGAGTCTAAACCACTGGAGATCAGAAGAATTAAACAGTTCATTTACAGTACATGTGAGTAACAGTGGATAATCCAATGAGCTACAAAAATGCATTTCTCT
The DNA here is from genome assembly GCA_039654765.1 of Mylopharyngodon piceus. NCBI lineage: Eukaryota > Metazoa > Chordata > Actinopteri > Cypriniformes > Xenocyprididae > Mylopharyngodon > Mylopharyngodon piceus. The sequence continues at coordinate 18,720,142 of CM077447.1, forward strand.
TCTTAAACTGTAATAAAAAGATAAACTGTTGTTTTATCAGGATTGGACCACAAGAGGTCTGAATCACATTGGCTTCCGTACATCTGTACATCAACATTTTATTCCATTAAACTCATAGAAGTGGCTGAAAATGAAAACATTAATGGGTCTGCCCTTTTTCTGTAAACAGTTAAATTTAAATGTGCTATTTAAATGCAACTATTTAGCTGTAAAATGCTCATCCTATTATTTGTCATACATATTTTATTTTATTTTTTTTAATATATATTTAAAGGGAAAGTTCACCCAAAAATGAAAATGATCCCATGATTTACTCACCATCAAGCCATCTTAGGTGTATATGACTGTCTTCTTTCAGACTAACACAATCAGAGATGTATTTAAAAATATCCTTAGTCCTCCAAGGTTTATAATGGTTGTGCATAGGGGGCCGCGTTTTGAAGTAAAAAATAATGCATCCATCCATAAAAAAAGTAATCCATACGACTCCAGTGGGTTAATAAAGGCCTTCTGAAGCGAAGCGATGCATTTTTGTAAAAAAAAATATCCATATTTAAAACGTTATAAATTCAAATAACTAGATTCTGGCGGGCGACCGTATGTAGAATGCGCTAGTCGATTTGCGCCAAATGAGTAATCTTCTGATGCAATCAATGACAGGATGTAGGAGTATTGTAAGCTTAGACACCTCTCGTGGTTCAAACAAATAGGGCTGTGAAACAAACTCAAGCTCCTCTTCTCTTATATCAAAATCCTCTGAAATTTCTCGTTAAAAATGATCGTTTTAGACTTATAATCCGTGACCAGTGATTTGTTTTGCTCTATCCTCTGCGTCTCCGCATTCGTCTTTACTTTGTGCATCTAGTCAAAGGTTGGTCTTCCGTCACAAATCGACTTCAATACGATCATCCGCCGGAAGCTAGTTATTTGAATTAATAAAGTTTTAAATATGGATATTTTTCTTACAAAAATTCATCGCTTCGCTTCAGAAGGCCTTTATTAACCCACTGGAGTCGTATGGATTACTTTTTTTTATGGATGGATGCATTATTTTTGACTTCAAAACGTGGCCCCCCGTTCACAACCATTATAAACCTTGGAGGACTAAGGATATTTTTAAATACATCTCTGATTGTGTTCATCAGAAAGAAGATAGTCATATACACCTAGGATGGCTTGAGGGTGAGTAAATCATGGGATAATTTTCATTTTTGGGTGAACTTTCCCTTTAATAAATTTGCATCATCTTGTTTCACACGATATGCAAACTAGTTCCCACGACTGTACGACTGAACTATAAGATTTGATTTTAGGAAAGACCTTGGCGAGCCAAAGAGCAAAAGAGCAAGCTGGAGTAATTAACATTTATAAAGAGTACACCAGCTAAGAGCATTAAATATTGAGTAGAAACAAGAAAATCATTTATTAGACAGATGTTTCAAGATTGCAGCAGCTGTGCAGTGATTTCCAAGAGATTTCCCTTCGATTCAAGAAAACAAAAACAAATACAGAAAATGGCCTCAGTTATCTCATGTCCTGGGGTTCAGTAACAGTTTGTAAACAGCATATTTAGCCCAGTTAACTGGATCATACATCCTCTGGCACAGCTTCCTGATTTTCACTGAGCATCACAGCAAGAAAATTCACAAGTGCATCCACTCAATTCTTACTCCTTCACAACACAATCAGTAGATTACTACAGATGCTAGTAGGACAGAGAGAAAATCAAAGCTGGAAATGAAAGCCTACCTTGCGGGGCTGAAAGTCATATTTCACGCAGTGCTGGAAGCCCTTTCCTTTCGACTTCAATGATGTCACAATCAAGCAGTTACCCACAAAATGTGCCGAGTAGCCGATGCCTTTGCTTGTGCGGAAACTGAAATTGAGAAATCAATAAATACACATATAATATACTGTATTACATAACACTTGAAGGTGATGTATTTGTAAAATATATTTTCTTAACATTCCCTACTGGGGGAAAAAAAAAATGCTTAAACCAGCCTAAGGTGGTCAGTGACCAGGCAGTTTTCCATCTAAACCAGCTTAGGTTGGTTTAAGTGTGCTATGTTAGTAGTAATTAGCAACCCTGCTATAAAAAAAAACCCACTTAAAACTAGCTTACATTTGATTTGCTGGCTTTAATTGGTGTCTTTAATATAGGAGTTTTGGGCACTTTTCAGCTGGTCAGACTGAGAAAGAGGTTTTCTGATTTTTGATAAAATCCGATGGCTCAGTGAGGCCTCCATTGCCAGCAAGATAATTAACACTTTCAGATGCCCAAAAAGCTACTAAAGATGTATTTAAAACAGTTCATGTGACTACAGTGGTTCAACCTTAATGTTATAAAGCGACGAGAATACCTTTTGTGCGCCAAAAAAACGAAATAACTTTATTCAACAATATCTAGTGATGGACGATTTCAAAACACTGCTTCATGAAGCTTCGAAGCCGAATCTTTTGTTTCAAATCAGTGGTTCGGAGTGTGTATCAAATTGCCAAAGTCACACCCCCCAGTGGTGAACCATTAAAATTTCGAAACACTTATGACGTAGCGAAGCCTCGTTTACTGAAATCACGTGACTTTGGCTGTTTGATATACGCTCTGAACCACTGATTCGAAACAAAAGATTCGTAAAGCTTCGAAGCTTCATGAAGCAGTGTTTTGAAATCGCCCATCACTAGATATTGTTGAATAAAGTCCTTATTTTGTTTTTTTAGTGCACAAAAAGTATTCTCGTCACTTCATAACATTAAAGTTGAACCACTGCAGTCACATGAACTGTTTTAAATATGTTTTTAGTAGCTTTCTGGGCATCTGAAAGTGTTAATTATCTTGCTGGTAATGGAGGGTGTGGAATGACATAAAGGTGAATAATTAATGGCAGAATTTTCATTTTTGGGTGAACTAACCCTTTAAACTTTCTATTGAACCTTGTGAAACCAAAAAGATGGATTTGCTGGTCTTAGCTGCTGGTTTAAGTTGATCTCCTAGCCTGGCTGTGTTGGACTACCAGCTTAAAGTGTCTAAAACCCCTCTAAAACCAGCCAACAGAGCAGTTTGACCAGACTTGAAAACTAGAAAACCAGCTTATTCTGCTCTACGATGTTTTTAACAGGGTGTGTAGGTTTCCTGATATGCATTAGCTAGTTTCCTCTCCAAAACAGAGAGAGTAAAGATATCTGTCTGCATTTCAAAATGTCAAAGACAGTTTTGTGTTCTCTGTTCCCTACAATAGGACTATAAACTGTCACATACAAGAAAACTAACAGCACAAGAGATCGTTTTAGTGCCTTCAAGAGCAGAGAATAAGTGTGATTCTCAGCGTGAATCAATACTCTGTTCCTTTGCGAACATCTCCTTTTATTCCGAATCTGTGTCACGCACAGATTGAACTCTGAGTTTGTGTGAGTGGTCCTGCGCTTGGCAGCTCCAGGCTACAGCTCTGGCAGCACAACAGCAAGCGGGACACAGCACTCACTCTCAAACCCAGCGTTTAAGAACGGTAGCTAGCATTATTAGCGTGGCAGACTTCAACAACACTGTTTTGTAACCTCCTCACAAAGCCCGGGGCAGTTTCTCAGTTCCTGGATCTACATAATGCATGGAGGAATTTGTATATTCTGAACTCAAGAACATGTGAAAAACGCGTTCTTTAAAATTATTTGTTAGATGGGCAATGTGTTTGTAAACTAACATCAGAGGCAAATGCTGACCAAGACCAAGGCTGTTCAAAAATGGATGTTGTCTTTCTCTCTCTCAAAATGCACTCACTCCTTCTCCCTCGAGGACCATTTTCCCTCGCTCCTGGAACCCTGGCCAATAAACATGCGTCTGTGCTATTGATCTGAGCTCTAATTACCCACAAGTCTCTACATACGATGCTCTTTTTGCCTGGCTGACATTAAAAGCTCAAATTAATGTCTATTTCCACCCCGGTGTCGCTCTGCAGAGATTTTCCAATGATTCCAGAACATTCTGCCCTGGGTTCAAACACCTATTGGTTTAATCAGCAGAATCTGACCTAATTCCCTTTTATGCTTGCATAATCCACCACATCATCAGAAAACAAAATCTTCAAACAAAGCTCATTATATAAGTGGTAAAGCAGCCAGAACTCTCTCACTCTGTGTGTGTGTGTGTGTATGTGTCAGTGTGTGTGTGTGTGTGTGTGTGTGTGTTAAACACTAAAACAAAGCCACTCAGTATAATGTACTTACAGAAGCAAGCCCTGAAGGTCATTTTCTTTTCTGCTAAGCAAGTTTTATCTAAGAGTTGACAAAGTTAAATATAACCACAAAGCGTAGGCTGTGAATGTAGTCACCAGTAAAGGTAGGGTTTGTCTTTGTCCACGTTGATGTTGTTCAAAGGATCCATGCGAAACCAGGTGTTGAGGGTGAAGCCATTCTGATAAGGCCATTTGGCAATAGGAGGTAATGCAATTGCCTGCCAGAAAAGAGAAATTAGAAAAATGTCTTGTAGTCTGTGTATGTAATGTATTGATCTTTTAACATATGTATGTATATGTAATTAATTGTATCTTTTTATTTTACATCTGTTCAGCTCTTCTAAAAATCCAACAATTATAAAAGTACTTATTGTTCCCAACATTATATGTATATATATATATATATATATATATATTAGGGGTGGAACTGTTTGCTGTAAAAAAATCTAACCGTTCGGTTCTCCACCCACGGTTCGGCACGCGCTTGCACCACGGTTCATCCCAAATCTGACGACGCATCTATAATATGATTTGTTGAAAACAACAACGTGTAAAACAGACAGACGGATTCGGCTAATGTATGTTTCAGTCGATGGATGCACATTCTGGTTTCCCAATACGTTACAACAGCGATGATCAAAAGAACATGGACAAAACAGTCACTCGTTGTAAACAAATGTTCAATGACGTGCCGAATACTCTATGACAGTCATTTACGCTATCATCACCAGGGTGAGTCCTGAACATCTCACGTTGCTGTGTTTAAACTAAACTCATTTAAACCTTGCCAATTTAAACATTCAACCGTAAGACGCGAAAGAACTCGTGCACGTTGTGAGGAGAGCGTACACGGAGAGCCGCGTCACAGCGCGCAAATACTCTCGCGCAAATTATCTTTCAAGTCTTGCACCTAAACGGACAAATTCACACAAAAATTATGTCAACATGCCCATCTTAGCGAGTATTCTAACAAACATAGTAGGTTATGTCTTAAGAGAAAAACGAGACAGACAACGCATGTGTATCAGTATCAGTGTACTGGATCTTTGAATTATGTCTTAAAGGGAAAGCAGTCTAATATTCCTAATATTTCCCTTTTTTAACGTTAATCAAACGATAAAAGACGAAGAAATCACTCTTGAATAGCTTTTGTAACTTCAATAATGTTTCATCTTTATTTAATTATTCAAAGAAGTTTATATGAAGTGTTATTTTATATTTGATTACTTTATTCAATTTCTGTACCTGAAAGCTGTTAGATACCTGAAAAACCTGTAAAGCATTGTTTATTTTATTTGTATCTTAGCTCTCATGTATTTATTTGTGCTGTTTCGTGTAGTTAGATTATTTGTTTTTATTTTCTTTATCTTTATTTGACAATTCTCCTATTTTTTACTGAACATAGCTTATACCGAACTGTACCGAAACCGTGACCCTAAAACGTGATACAAACCGAACCGTGAGAAATCTGAACCGTTCCACCCCTAATATTATATATATATAGATATATATATACATATATATATATATATATATACATATATATATATATATATATATATATATATAGATATATATACACACTACCAGTCAAAAGTTTGGAAACACTACTATTTTTAATGTCTCTTATGCTCATTAAGGCTGCATTTATTTCATAATAAATACAGAAAAAACAATAATATTGTGAAATATTATTACAATTTAAAATTATGGTTTTCTGTTTTAATATACTTTAAAATATAATTTATTTCTGTGATGCAAAGTTGAATTGTCAGCATCATTACTCCAGTCTTCAGTGTCACATGATCCTTCAGAAATCATTGTAATATGCTGATTTATTATTAATGTTGGAAACAGTTGTGCTGCTTAATATTATTTTATATTATTTGTGATATTTTTTTCAGGATTCTTTGATGAATAAAAAGTTAAAAAATATCAGCATTTATTTAAAATAGAAACAATATACACTACCGTTCAAAAGTTTGGGGTCAGTAATTTTTTTTTTTTTTGAAAGAAATTAATACTTTTATTCAGCACAGATGTGTTAAATTGATAAAAAGTGATAGTAAAGATTTATATTGTTAGAAAAGATTTATATTTTGAATAAATGCTGTTCTTTTTAACCTTTTATTCATCAATGAATCCTGAAAAAAGTATCACAGGTTCCCAAAAAATATTAAGCAACACAACTGTTTTCAACATTGATAATAACTGAGTATCAAATCAGCATATTACAATGATTTCTGAAGGATCATGTGACACTGAAGACTGGAGTAATGATGCTGAAAATTCAGCATTGCATCACAGAAATAAATTATATTTTAAAGTATATTAAAATAGAAAACCATAATTTTAAATTGTAATAATATTTCACAATATTATTGTTTTTTCTGTATTTATTATGAAATAAATGCAGCCTTAATGAGCATAAGAGACTTCGTTCAAAAACATTAAAAATAGTAATGTTTCCAATCTTTTAGTGTGTGTGTATATATATATATATATATATATATATATATATATGTATGTATGTATGTATGTATGTATATGTATACACAAGCGTCATATTATTTATTGGCAAATATTAGGAAAAAAAAATATTTGGGGTAAATTTTTTAAAGAAATATATACTTTTATTTATCAAGGACAGATTAAATTGATCAAAACCTTTTTTTTCACATTGTTACGGGGAAAAAAATATTCTCAGAATCCTGAAAAAATGTATCACAGTTTCCACAAAAATATTAAGCAGCACATCTGCTTTCAATATTGATAATAATAAAAGTTTCTTGAGCATCAAATCAGCATATCAGAATGATTTCTGAAAGATCATGTGACACTGAATGTGATGCTAAAAATTCAGCTTTGCCTTCACAGGAATAAATTACATTTGAAAATATAAATACACAATAGTTATTCTAAATTTTAATACTTTCACAATATTACTGTATTTACTGTAAATTTACTGTATATAAATACATAAATGCAGCCTTGGTGAACATAAGAGACTTTAAAAAATCTTACTGACCACAAAATTTTGAACAGTAGTGTACATAAAAATATTTGCTTTGTGAAATATCAATTTATGTTTAGCATTTAAAACTATTTTAGTTTTTTATATTTATTTATTTAGACAAAACTGAGTTTTAAAATTATTTTGTCAGTTATCATCCATATCATGAAAATAACAGTTTAAAAACAACATTTAATTTAACTTCACGACAAATGAAATTAAAAGGAGATGCAAATGTGCATTATGCGAAAAAAAGGCGAGGTCACTCACAGCTGCACTTCGGCCAGGGAAGTTGAAGAAAGTGTCAGGTCCGTGTCTCTGTGCCATTTGAGTGAGAACTGAGAGCAGTTTGACTGCATGTCTTGGCTGTGGAAGACAGAAGTACGTGAGAGGTAAGATAAGCGACTTGAGGAAAACGCAAATCACAATAACTAAACTCCCACAGGACCTTCTCAGCAAGAACCTCTGAAATGCTCCATTTAAATTTAATGTTTTGCCTCTCTAAATCAGTTTTGATTTAAGAACTTCGATCCAGTCTGTCATATTCTCACCTGTTTTGGCAAGCTAATAAAAACACTGCTGATCAAAACATTTTATTTTCGTGTCTCGTATCTAATTGTCTTATTAAAGCCCAAGTCCTCACACAAGTTTCTCTTTTTTCTCCAGAAGGGGTACTTCACTCTATCCAAAAACATAAAGCTATTGTGACAACATCCTCACTGTGGTGTCTGCCAGCAGTTGATGTTCTGTCAATATCCCTCACTCGAGAGAACAGTGAATCGATACCTGGGCAGGCCTGATCTGCTCTGCGGTTGATTGCTCCAGAGATCTAAAAAGGCTCCTAAACGATCTCCAAAAGCGGTGAAGCTAACAACCCCTTGGATCCCCAGAGACCTACATGAGTTTTCACTCATTTTCAGTGGCTTACCCACAATCCTCCTTCTCCTCTCAGCATGCTGAAGAGCAATTTGAGTTCTTTGACGGTGATACTGTAGCTGGCCAGAACTCCCAGCATATCCACCAGCAAGTCTGTTCATCATAGAAAAAAAAAAAAAAAAACAGAGAGACAAAAAAAACATTATTTCTGAATTACTGAAGTGTGCACAGTGTGGATGTAAACAGTAGGATTCCCTGGGGCACAGGTGTGCAACTTACACAAGACATTGTATTATAACACAGTGCAAAATAGCAATTTCACAGTAAGATGTGCAGGAGGATCAAATAGACCCCCAGAAAGCACCTTTCCTGAGTCTGGTAGCATAAGCCAGCAAGCCCTTGGGGAACTTCCATTGGTCAAAATAATGTAACTTAGTTAAACATAACAAGGTTTAAAGGCACAATATGTAAGATGTTTGGATTAAAATACCCAAAAACCACTAGAACAATGTTATATATCCAGAGAAATCTAATCATTGTTATATAGCTCAACACGGTTAGTGTTATTGTTTGAAACACTTGTTTATATAGCATTATAACATATTTTTAGTATGATGCGTTACCCCACCATTTTAATTCGTCAAAAAACTGACCTGTATGAGTAGTAATTCAGCACTTGCGGCTATTTCGTTAGAATGAAATAAAATAACGTGAATTTAAGTGATCAAACGTAACTGTAACAAAATTCAAGTTCAGGGAAGGAGGAGGCAGACGTTAAATGTAACTTTAATCGTAAAATAAACGAAAGGAGCAGCAGCGGGCGACTGCGGCTTTTAAGCATAATAAAAACAGAAACGTAAAATTTCCTAGGCTCTCGGCCCTGTCTGGCTTCCTTACTACAGTAACGTTAATAAAATTTTAATACATTAGCTCATCCATGAACATGATTTCTGCCTGAGTCACGTCGGATTGCTCTCCATCGGCTGTGGAGGTGAAGACAACAACTCCCATGATTCAACGCTCATTCATCAAGCTACGCCTTTGTTATTGTTTTTAATAAGCGACCTCTTGCGGCGAAACTTACATACTGTGCCTTTAAATTAACTGAACTATTAAATTAAACAGAGTGATTACATACCAGGGAGTCAGACTTTTAAATGTCTAAAATGGTGCTAGCTCTTCCTTAATAAAATGTTCCAGGTTAAATACAGATTAAAGTCAACATTAAACAGCATTTGTAACAAATTTTACTTCCGTAAAATAACATTTTAGAGAAAAACTGGATATTCAAGTAGGAAAAAGTCGGAACACTACAATTGTAGTGTAGTGAACTGCATGTTTTAATAATAATTATATATCGTCACTATCAGATGGACCTTGTATCTCCATATTTTGTAATTTTTATTTTTTTCATAAATCATTACTACTTGTCACCCTTTACGTCTGTCTGTGGGTTTTACAAATATTTAACCAATTAAAAGTATTAAAAAGTGCTTGTGACTAAACCTCGTAACTCCACACTGTAAAAAAGAATTGTTGGTTTAACTTAAAAAAGTAAGTTACTTGGTTGCCTTAAAATTTCATTGAAATTAAAAATATTAGTTAATACAATGAAGGCGATTGACAGAAACTCAAAATATTATGTTATCTGAACCACATTAATTATCTAAGTTGATTTGACAAAAGAAAAAATGTTATGATAACGAATCATGAAAATAATTTTTTACAGTGCATTGGCTCCTCAAACTGTTGGTCAAACCTCATAACTCCGCCTCACCTCTATCTTGAATGAAGTGTCACACATATCTTGGAGCATCTCTGCTTGTTTGCAATGCAAGGTAAATAAAGAACTAGCTGTTGTTTTTTTGTTGTTTGTTTATTTTTGGGGTTTTTTTCCATTTCCTGAAAAGTAGTGGTTTTGGTTTCCATTCTGAAAGCGAAATATATATACATATACATATGCCATTTTTTTTTTATTCATTCCATCTGTAATTCATGGGCAACATCTTCCTCTGTCTGCATACATTAAATGCAAATTTTCACAATGTGCAGTTCAAGTATATATTTCTTAAGCACCAAATCAACACATTTATGAAGGATAATGTGTCACTGAAAATCAGAGTAATGGATGTTGAAAATTAAGCTTTGCCATCAAAGGTATAAAAAAAGCTACAGTTAACTTTCATTTCAGGTTAAACACTACTACGAGGACAACATGAGAATTTATGCTAATTAATGCCATTTTACACATTAATTTTGAGTTTCAACAAGACTGCTGCTGAAACCTTCCATGAGGCAATTCACAGCCTCTGCCTCTTAAAAGATTATGATTGTGAAAAATGCCATTTATGCAGACAGAGGAAGATGCTGGCCATGAATTATAGACGGAATGAATCCAAAAACATTCTTCTTCATTCATAAACGGCAACTAAAATTTAATATTGCTCTAAACTGCCACTCAATCTCATTATGAGAGGGTGCAACTAATGAGATTTTTCTCTTGGTTCCTCTTCTGCCTATGATGAATTCCACTGCTGAAAAGATTGCAGTTTAATCCACATTTCTTTCACTCACAGCAATTCGAACCGCTCTCGGACGTCTAAAAAAATATAAATCCACAAGACATTGCCCATATCTCGCATGTGCTGTTCAAAGCAGATTTAAGAGTGTTATCTTTGACCTTTTAACCAAAAATAAATAAATAAATTTGATGCCAATGATGATCACCATGCTTGTTTGTGATATGGAAACAGAGAGTGACACAGGAAAATGTTCAACTTAAATAAATAGCTGACCTAAAAACTTGTGTCATTAATTACTCACAATTGTGTCCAAAAATGTGATATTTTGAAGAGTATTAAATGACAGTTAATAGTGACCACAGTTGTTGAGCTCCAAAAATAACAAAACACCATCAAAGTAGTTCATACTCAAGCACTACTTTAAGACGGGAGCTATATAAAATGTTTCTCTTTTGAGGAACGGACTGAAATTTCAGTAATGTTTCAGTGATAATCTGCAAAATTACCCTTCTTAAAAACATGAGCATGACAGTCTGACTGTATTGTTGCAAGTCTTTCATTTCAGAGCTGAACCGTTTATAGAGCTTCAGGAAGATAGAAAGAAATGGGTTTTACAAGAGGTCAATTCTAACTCTGGGGTCAGGTCGAGCCCACTCACCTGCGATCATGTCATCCACAGAGCTCATTTTAAGCAATAGCCTTTGAATGAGGCCAACCTCAGTGCTGGTCTGCAGGTTTCGGACACTCTTGCGCAGTATGGCGGTGAACATGCTCCAGATTTCCGCCTGGCACGTGACTTCACAGTGTTCCAGCAGCTCCAACATGCAGATGATGGCCTCGGCATCCTGGATGATGAAGTTCATCTCCAGGTCAAACTCACCACCAACCAGCTGGAGCAAAAGGGAGGGTTAAAAATAAGGAGAAGAGAAAGAAACAGAAGGGAAAAAACAATAAGTAATTAAAGCTGCAAGCAGCATTTACCGGGGTTCAAGCACTTAAGGCCTTTAAGCACATATGCGTAAAAGGATGTTAAGTTTTATTTAGCAAGCATGTAACCACTTAAATCATAGAAGGAACAGATCATTTTCTGCCAAAACATGCAATTTACCATTGAAAATATATGGTTTTTAAAGCTTTTTAACAGTTATAGCGCCACCTACGTTCTGATCTCCATAAAAGTTGGCATGCTTCTTTAGAGTCATATGCTGCATGCGCTCACTTAATTTCGTGAAGTTCTGAGTTTTTGTTTAGGACTTATAGGCTTTTGAGTATATTTTTCCACGCCCATTTTCTAAATGACCCTGTTATAGCGACCCAAAGGGTAAAGTTAAACTTTTTTTTTGATAATTATTGATCTAGAGAGTCCAGAGAATTGTTCTGCACTGGTTTTGGTTGGCGAAAAACCTAGGACTACTTCGCGAAAGTAGGTTTTTCACAATAATTAATAAACGATTTGATTGACAGCATTTGTTCTTGAGGCAAAGTTGTTCAGAATGAGGAGATCTATCAAATTATATGCATATTGTGTGGATCTGTGAAACACCACGTGATTACAGAGGCGTAAAACTCGTTAGCGCCAACTTGTGGCCGATTTCTTTCAAAATTCTTACAAACCTCTAGGACCATGAGTCGAACATGCCCACAGAGTTTCGTTCCGATCGGCCTCCGTTAACCTTGTCTAATAGGTGCTCAAAATTCATTGGCTGATGGCGGCCGTTTTTTTTGAGAGACGCCAATGTCCTCATAGACTATCATGCCCCCTTGGGCCAAGACACTGCATGCCAAATTTCAAGTTGATCGGACTAACAGTTGCATAGTTACAGCTGTTTTCATGTTTTTTTTTTCAAGTTATAGCACCACCTAGTGTCCAATCGACATGTTTTTTTTTTATCGTGACCAAAGATTGAGCCCCTACACATGTGTACAGAGTTTGGTGCAAATATCTCATTTCGTTCTTGAGTTATAGCCATTTTAGTAAAAGTGGCTCCGCCCTCATCGTACGTTTTGGCACCCCTTAGCGACCGTGAATCAAAATTTCAACTTTTTTTGATAATTATTGATATTCAGACTCCAGAGAACATTTCTGCACTGGTTTGGTTCCGATCGGGTCAAAAACCTAGGACTAGTTTGCAAAAGTAGGTTTTTCAAAAAAAAACAAATACCCGAAAATTTCGCAAGGGTGACAAGCGAATCCGAGACATGCATCTTGTCCGCTTTGAGCCAATAATTCCAACGATATAAGACACTTGAGCCTATGCCTAACGGTTCAGGAGTTATGAGCCATATCATACTTTTGACTGCTGTAGCGCCCCGTCAGGCCGATCGGGGCGAGCCTTGGTGACGTTGTAGGCGGTATGAGTACTACCAGGCCTCAAAGTTTCAAGTCTCTACGACTAACGGTTTGGTCTGCCCGATCACTTTTAGGGAAGAATGCTGATCTTTGGAAAATTTATCAATTACAATAGGGTTTCAGCAATATGCGCTTGAACCCCTAAAAAAAAGGGTGCTTTTTATACTAGAGCTTTCGGTGTCTGTTTGACATCAGACAAATGAAAATGAAAGCATTGTGACAACAAATAGCTTAAAGGTACACTATGTAACTTTTGGCACTTTAGCAATTAAATAACAAAACTGCATGCATTTTGCAGAAGAACATTGTTTTGGCTGTGGTTCAATCAAAGATTCTTCCACCAAAGACGGTGCTAATGAATATGACCCTGCACAGTAGATAATGCTTTACAATGAACTCTGTTAGAGAGCTACATATGGCAATTTATCTGTTCATTAAAATACCTTACATGTTGAGTAACAAAAACGGCATCTCTGTGTCCCTTTTACATTTCAAATCCCAAAAAGCCAAGCCAATGTTGATTCTTGTTTTATTACAAGCTTTATCGTGTCCTCTTTTGCCAACGAACTCTCCTCTGTTCAACTTCTTTTTTTTTTTTAAACGAGTGATTCCCCAGTAGATTGAGATTTAGCTACTCCATGTCAACCTTTCTCATCCCAACGGGTCTAAAATATAAACACTTAAAATAGGCTTACCATAGTGAATAAGTGTAAGACAAAAACACGAAAAAAGATTATGTATGTAATTTTGAACAAAAAAGTTACATAGGCTTTAAAAAAGCAGATGTTTCAACAACAAAATCCTTTCAGTCCTTTTCCGGTCATAACAATCAACATTAGGGAATTATAAACACCAATCAATAATTGTGTTCCAAGGACTAAGCAAGCATGAAATTGAAGATTTCAAGACTTGTCTCGGGCACATGGGAAGACTTCAGGCACCTTCTTCAGAGAGCAGCGATGCACACATGTGGAAAATAGACCCCTGCTTCTTGTGGCTTATTTTACAACATTATCCAGAGTCGACAATTCAGTCTAACTTGTTGGGAATTCTTGTTGGCAGGCGCAAATTAACTCTTGTCGCGCCTCAGATCCCTTAGATATTTGGTTCTCAACAAAAATACACTAAATTCAAATAATAAAAGGGCAATACCCAGATAGCATGTAATCATTGAAACAATGTTGAGTAAGTGTTGATGCGTCAATGCTAATTGCATTGAATTAATGTTACAAAGTGATGTTGCTTTAGTATCACTCTTGCACCCTCAGTTAATGTTGAAGCAATGTTGAGATTTTAACCTCAAATCAATGGTAATATTATTGATTCAACATTATAAAGTGATATTTTTTCAACATCACTTTTGCACCCTCAGTTAATGTTGAAACAATGGTGAACAAAAAAATCAATGATAATGCTATTGAATCAACATTACACTATGACTGATTCTACATCACTGATGTTGAATCAATATTGGAATTAACGAAAAATTATCAACGGTAATATTGTTGAATCAGCATTACACTATGATTGATTCTACATCACTGATGTTGAAGCAACATTGAAATTTACAAAAATAATCAATGGTAATATTGTTGAATCAACGTTACACTGTGATGTTGATTCTACATCACTGCTGTTGAATCAATATTGAAATGAACATAAATGATCAATGGTAATATTGTTGAATCAATGTTACACTGTGATGTTGATTCTACATTACTGCTGTTGAATCAATATTGAAATGAACATAAATGATCAATGGTAACGTCAGTGAATCAACATTAAACTGTGGTGTTGATTCGACATCACTGCTGTTAAACCAATATTGAAATTAACAAAAATAATCATTAGTAATATTGTATGATCAATGTTAATGTGATGTTGATTTAACTGAAAAGTCAACATAAAATAATGTTCTGAAAATTAGTATTTCAGCTACACTTCAATGGTACGTCAACAAATTTCTGACCATTTCAAAGTTTTGGGAAAACCTTTTAAAACATAAATGACAGCTTTCCAGCAGTTGAGTCAGTTTCTTTTATTTGAGAGTTTAACACAATCAATGACCAAGAGATAGAAAATTGAATTCTTTAAGAGTGGGACAAAAAGGACAAAAGCATTACAACCTTTAAAAATAACATTACTTTCAGAAGTCTTATATCATCATTACTACAAGTAGTCCAATGGCTCAAGTTTTCAAAATGTGGCTTGTATTAGACTACTGCCTCTTTTCCTTTGGGTTCTCTGAAATCTGAAAAAGAAAGCATGATGTTACTTAAGAGCAAGTCAATTCAGTTGTCATACATAATCACATTCAACAATGTTAATATGCTAAACACAATTTGATTCACTTTTTATAAATTGCTAAACACAGAATATTCTAACTATATTTATAATACTTAAATTATGTATATTTAATCTATTTATCAACACTTCAATAACACTATGGGAAGGTGTCCAATCTTTCCACCCAAGTTTATCTCCAGCCCTAATTAAACACACCTGAAGCAGCTAATCAAGGTCATAAGGATCAATGAAAACTTTCAGGCAGGTGTGTTGAGCTAAACTCCTCATGAAGAGGAATAAACACCTCTGAACTATGGCCATTACATAAATCTCAGTTCATTTTCTGTGAAACTACACAGAAAGTAACAAGTTCATTCAAGTTACAAGTTTATCTTGTATAATAAAAGAGCTTAGGTTTTCTTTTAATGAAAATTTCTTTAAAGCTGCAGATTCACCTTATGTAGACCTTAATCTGTTTAAATATCACAAAATAGCCATGTCAGTCACATTCTCAAACACAAGGTAGTTGTTTTTTTGTTTTTTTTTTGTTTTTTGATTCAGTGGAAGCTGGCTAAACAGAATGGAGATTAGTTACATTCCTCAAATTTAATACAGATTCAGGAATATGAATGATTACCTGATCAAGCAGTAATCAGGAAGCAGGAGATAAGGCACAGGATAGCATCAAGTCCCAGGTCAGGTGATAATCCTATCGACTACAACTCAATATATTATCAATGTCACATTTATCAAGAGGGTGCTTCTCTCTCTTTTTTTTTTTTTTTTTTTTTTTAATTGTCCATCCTCATCTGCCTTCATTCCTATTAAAGGAAAGAAGTACTCTGCAAGCACTGAGTAATAGATGCAATACATAGGCTATATGTAAAGTATGACATTCTTGCTCACGTTCATGTCACTTGCACTAATAAATAAATATATCCTAATAAATATTACTAAAGCAAGATGCATGCACTTTTTAAGAATTTAGAAAATGTATGGTTTATTCAAACACTTTAATAACTTTTTTAAATAAATATATCTTATTAGATTCAGTAACAATAAATCAAATCCAAATAACAAGCACAAAAAACAAACAAACAAACAAAAGAACATAGAAATAATAAGAAAGATGCACCATTGTTTGAAACCCAGAGAAGTCAGGCGGTTCAACAAACAACACTACTGTATAGGATGCACCTGTGTTTTCTCTCTAATAAGGAGGAAATGACTGGACTACTGAGAAGTGCACATGCAAAACCAAAATGGGTGTTTACCAGTCAGTGGCCAATTTCAAACTACAATGGTTGTTCTTCAACCATTTTTCAACAGACTTGCTAAAATTATGAAGGCCCACTCCGAACCAAGCCCCCAGTGGATTAGAACAAATCAGGTCTCCACCCATGTGTGCTGTCGGCTTTCATCAAAATTTCAATGTTGATCCAACATACATTAAACATTGAAATGTCAATCTCAACCAAAATGATGGTTTGGATCAAAACTCAACATTGTATCAATGTCACCATGCTATCTGGGATAACCATGTTAGGATAGCAACATAAATTGATTTATCAATCCCCTATTTTTTCTCAGCTTATAAGTAAGTCCTGTTAAATAAACTCAATATTATGCCACAAATTTACAAATTAAATATGGGTTCACTTGAAGTGAGGATAAACATGATTTGTATGTATGAATATGTTTTATAAAGTGAATTATTAGCTTCCAAGAGCATGAAACCATTAAAATTCAAGAAATATTTACAAACCAAAATTGTCAATGTTCTAAGTCCTAAAACAAAACCAGCTCAGATCCACTACTTTAAATGAGCTAGCTATGTAATTGTCCTGCTGCTTTGATTTGACTGACAGACTCCTGTCTACTGTATTTATTTCTGAACCGAACAGCTGTTGGGCGTCATGACAACCTCACATTATTTTTGCAGCCTTTATTTGAGGAGTGGTTTGCATGGATGTGTTAGAGCTGTGCTCTCTAATGGACCGAAACAGCATGACGAGAGGCAGTGGAGGAAGCGATAAACAGTGTCTCATCTCTGGAAAAAATGACAGGCGTTTCATTTATGAAAACGTCCATCAGTCATTTTCTCAGCCTTTTATAACATCCTAATGTGTGCAATGACTGACAGTAAAGAAGACAGCAGCAACAATTATA
Source organism: Mylopharyngodon piceus (assembly GCA_039654765.1). Classification (NCBI taxonomy): domain Eukaryota; kingdom Metazoa; phylum Chordata; class Actinopteri; order Cypriniformes; family Xenocyprididae; genus Mylopharyngodon; species Mylopharyngodon piceus. The sequence goes on from CM077447.1 coordinate 18,737,587, forward strand.
CAGCACAGCAATGCACAGCATGTTAAATCAATTATAATAGCAAAAAAGACACATTAAACATGCATATGATAAAAGGAAACCTCCAACAAACACTTTAAAAGGACTATATTGTGAGAAGTAGCCAGCAGACGACACACAAACTTCTACTATCTGCTGTAAAACAATAGAGCAAATGAGCATTTATTCACCAAAAACAATAGAACAAGGTCCTGCTTTAATGCCAGACTAAATGCATCATTATGACAGGAAGGTATGCAGCATCTGTCTGCTTCCTAAAAACTAATTAGTATGAAGAGTGAACAGAAAAAAAGTTTCAGCTGAAAACACATCTGGCCCCAAAGCTGAACCCTGAGGCACACCAATAACAGTTTTGCTTATTTAAAAGTTTATGCTGAGGGGATTTCAAAAAGATTTAAAAAATAGCTAAAAACAAAAAACTGGAAAGTTTGAAAGTTAGTCAAAAAATCCCTTTTTGAAGCCCTGGCCAAATCTATATACTGGGTTTGATTTTAGGATACACATTAAATGTTAAAAAGGTTACTTTTTGTGACCACTTAATTTATTTTATATATACAAAGAAGATTGACATGAAACACACTGCACATCAATCTAGAAATGATCACAAATTTAGCCCAGTCTGTTTTGATTAAACCTAATTTGCTTTCCAATTTGGAATTAACAATGTCCCACAATCATTCGACCAATTGGCAGTCTCACTGCTCTAATAAGACTTGCATAGATTTATTTCTGTTTTAAAGAAAACTCAGTGAAGTGTAACAGTATATCAGTGAGACACTAGAGATTTTTATTCCTACATTACACAGAATTGTAGTCACAGAATCAAGTACAGAATCATAAAAACTAATTTGCTTTTAATGGCTAAAATCAATCTTCGGAATAAGTAAAAAATATCCACTGCAGCATGGCTTTTCCTTTAAAAAATGGGATATTTCCTTCCTGCTAGTGTGTGCACTGCATGTAGGGTTGAAGACGGTTGTTTTGTCTAACACTAGCCAAGAAGTGTACATTTTTTGTCTAATTACATTGACTATAAGACTAATGATAGCATTAACCCAAACATAAAATAATTTTCTTAAATTAACACTGTAGTTCTTGTTTTCTGTTATCACTAAACTGTGAAACATTCAACATCTTCACTTTTTTAATAAGTTATAACCAGTGTAAAAGTATTGGCAGACAGGGCCTGCCCGTTCCACACAGCCTCTCTTTTAATCACAGAGCTCGTCACACTCTGAAGTGAGGTGTTTAATTGCATGCTCAGATCCCAGAAGTAATTTGCATCCATTGTGCGACAAGAGGTAAATAGAGGCACAAAATCAAAGATTAGATACTCATGGTAAAAGAAAGCGCTCCCTCTCAGGCCAAACAGGAATCACTCACAGTGAACAGTTAATCTGTGTTAATTTGCATTGAAATTACAGATTGAGAGTCGCTACAGCTCAAAACACTCAACTAAAATGTCCGGACACTAATTGAAATATTTTAATGAAACAACCATTTATTTGCTATAAGTGCAAATATTAGGGTCATTAGTGCTTGAATTACATTTGTCCTCAAATGAGAACCCAGATCTTTACATTTAAAGGTAGGGTAGGCAATGTTTTTTATGAACACTTTTTTATACTGGCTGAAAGTCTCTTCACATCCTGATAGCAATCAATAATAGAAGTGGTCTAAATATTAAAACATATATCTTCTGTGGAAGCCTCAGGACCAAAAATGTTCCAATCACTGCATTCGGTCCGATGTCCTACCTGCCTGTGTATTTCCAAACCTCCGGTCACCCTGCTCACACAAACATCACACGTCATCAGCGCGTTCCGTAAGGATATGCAGAGTTATAGACAGACAGTTACAGAGCACCACAAACAAACAGCAGCTGCCTTTTACAGTTCCTCCTCAACCAAAACAACGATCTTATGCTGCTTTCACGGCGTGTCATAACCATAATAAAAGATAGCAACCTGTGACGTTCTACCCAGAGCTGTTCACGTCCTCAGACTCGGATTTATGTGTTTCTATGTCAACACAATCAACATTGAAATGAATCTGCAGCAGTCAGGTGCTACAAGTAAAAGCTGTGTTTACGTTCATTAATATTGTAATGTTATGTGCTTTGAGACATGAGGTAATTTTACACCGTCTCTCGTCTCGTGACGCTTTGCAGACTGTGCTGTGTGCATTGTGTTTTGGAGGAGGCGTGGCTTTGAAGAGGATCTGAAGGGAGGGTGGGATCTTATGCTTTCAAAGCTAGTTTGCTATTGCTAGCCTCTCCGAAATTGCTTACCCTACCTTTAAGTAGGGCTGGGACGATACATTGATTCTCAATCGATACAATGAATCTGGATCGATCCTGATATTTTCTCTGTCTAATCGATTCTGAGCTTAGTTTTAACAGCAGATGGCGATCTAGGCTAGTTTTTAGCCACACGGTCTCAAACGCTCACGAAGAAGACTGCTGGACAGTACTTGTGCGTTCGGCTGAGTCATGTAAGTGGTTAAATATACTTGCACCTCGGCTCAGAATGCTTTTATGATGCGAGATTTCAATAATTCGCTTCAACCTTTTTGAACTTTATGAATGATTATTTTAGGTTTAAGTGGTGTGTGTAAAGGAATTGGAAGCAGGCAGTGTACAAATGTTTCTAAAGCACATAGTGCCATCTGCTGTTTAAAAACTAAGCTCAGAATCGATTCAATCGCGATACATCAGAAAATATCAGAATCGCTCCAGATTCTTCGTATCACGAATCGAGATTCGATGTATTGTCCCAGCCCTACCCTTAAGTACTGAGCTGTTGAACACAAAATGATCATGATTAATGAAAATGATTTCATACTGGTCAAAAAGTTACGAATAATTACGATTTTTTTAAGCATTTAAAAGAAGTCTCTTATGCTCACCAAAACTGCATTTATTTTATCAAAAATACAGTAAAAATAATAATATTGTGAAATATTATTACAATTTAAATTAACCGTTTTCTATTTTTAATACATTTTAATTATAATTTATTCATGTGATGATGGCAAAGCTGACTTTTCAGCATCATTACTGCCGTTTTCAGTGTCACATGATCCTTCAAACATCATTCTAATATGCTGGTTTACTGCTCAAGAAACATTTATTAATACTATCAATATTGAAAACAACTGCTTAATATTTTTGTGAATACATTTTTTTCAGGATTCTTCGATGAACAGTAGGTTCAAAGGGATAGAAATACAAATCTTTTATAACATACAGTAAATATAAAGTATATAAATGTCTTTACTGTCACTTTGGATTAATTTAATGGCATCCTTGCTGTATAAAAGTATTAATATCTTTCAAAAATATATTTCACAATTCCACCCAATGTAGATGGTCACATAGGGAATTGATAACTCTTGAAAAAGGTACCTTAAACACAATGTCAGTTGGAAATGTTAGTTTGTTGGTCCCATTTCTCTCTGAAAAATAGCTAGGAATGGAAGTAGATATAAGAACAGCTCCGAATCCGAATCCGCTGATTTGGCACTCAAAGCAAAAATGAAGTGGGGCAGAGAAAGATAATTAAACATTATGGTCAAAGCAGACATTTATGAGTCAACATTTGAGTTTTATGAGCTTTGCTTAAATGATCACACTTTTTAGAAAGCTCATTTAAAGGCCACATTGGTACAGGGAGGTGGACTTGAGATACTGTATAATCTTAGTGCACATTTGGTAAATGCTGAATTAATGGCCACATAAAGTGCAACCAAGGCTGTCATAGTGAAATGTAAGGATAAAATATAGATGACTTAGGAAAAATGACTGACCCAATAGTGGCAGTGCTTTGAAAAACTTTTCTGAGCAGGTAAAAACAGCTAAACAGCAGCTAAAAATTCTAATAGCAAAGTCAAGCAGTCAGCCAATCAACTAGTTGATGACCCATCCCTACTTAAATGGCAAATGACACACATGCAATTCAATTCGCCCTTAAAATCATTCTTTCAGAAAATGTAACAAAAAGTCTTTGTTCAGTTATCTTCACTTTTCTGAAAAGAGAACACAAAACATCATTTTTTTAAACAAAGAAAACTCTTTTATTACTGTACTTTCATATAAATAAATAAATAACTGTGAAAACAGGTACTTGCAATTTTAGCCATTCAGGAATACTTGTAGTACCTTACAGCTTTTTACAATGTAGTAATCAAACTCATTTCCCCAGAAACGCATGCTAGAATGAATGCGTCATAAACCACACATATAGTATATAATAACGCTCAGCTAGCTTGTCTGTACACAAAAGCACACTCAAAAAAATGCTGGGTTAAAAACAACCCAAGTTGGGTTGAAAATGGACAAACCCAGCGATTGGGTAGTTTTAACCCAGTGGTTGGGTTAAATGTTTGCCCAACCTGCTGGGTAGTTTTATTTAACTGAACTATTGTTTAAAAATTACTGTATTGCTTGCTTAAAATGAACAGAAAATATGTTGGAAATTAACATTTATTAATAAGTTTAATGAATAATAATTAAACAAAAAACATTTATTGAATGGCTTATTAATAAATGTTTACCTTTTGATTATTATTGTTGCCTCTAGTAATTATGTGTCTGATTTTTAATTTCCAACCTATTTTGGGTTCATTTTAAACCAGCCATATAGTAATTTTTAAACAATAGTTGGGTTAAATAAAACTGCCCAGCACGTTGGGCAAACATTTAACCCAACTGCTGGGTTTGTTCATTTTCAACCCAACTTGGGTTGTTTTTAACCCAGCATTTTTTAGAGTGCAGTTGCCATGACAACATACCCAGGCACTTCAAAGTAGCATTTGGCATGGTGAAAACATTAAAATGGCGTGCAAATCATGCACTGGCTCAAAAACATGTATTTGCAAACATGCAGTGTGTCATTTAAAGTCTACACACTGTCTGCTGATTGTTAGGCTTCCAGACTCAACAGAAGTTGTAGAGCTTTTGCTGATAGTATCGCAAGCATAACCTGTCTCTGATCTGATAAAATAGGGATATTTTTGAACGTTTAACTTTGCATGAAGTCTTTTATTTGCAGATTAAACTTGATTTTTTTTTTTCTTGAAGCTTGTGAAATATCTGTAATTTGTGGACATCATGACAATTCATCAACAAAATACATAATCATTTTACTACTTGAATGTATTTGTTTATGCTAACAGAATCAGTCAGAATTTTTGTAATTAAGTAATTAAGCAATTCTTTTTAATATGTGGCATCTGTGGATAATTACCAGCTCTTATTCACTAATTATTATAATTCATCCTCATTTTTATGTTCTTGTATGTCATATTTATATTGTTTTCTCTATGGTAGGGATAATTCTATACATATATAACTCTAAACTATATCCACCACAGTTACAAAGACTTCAGCTTCTGAAGAGCCCCAACAAATCCCCCACTTCAAACTGCCGGCATTCCTTCTCTGGATAAAGTTAAGCACAGCGCTTCCTGCTTTCCTAGTTCAGAGAAAATACCTTGCAGAGAAAATACCTCGCAGTGTTTAGCTTCACTGTAATCATAAGATTCTAGATCTAATGTTAAAGAAACAGGAAAATGACAAAAGACAAAAATGAGGAACAGGACTGCAATTGGAAACAGTGACAGTACACATGATAAAAGACTTAGGGTATGATTCCACAACAACGATGTGATGAAAACGGAAAAGGTTTTCCTTTGCGTTTTTCATGTACAGACAACAACTTTGTCAAAATGATCCCCGTTCACACGTATCCACAAAAACAACTAAAAACGCTGTGTTATGCTGCCAGGCCAGTAGTTGGCGATGTAACTTTGTAAAGAAACACTACGCGCCGGTAGACTGAACACTTAATATTCATGCACTTGACACCAAAATGTTGTGTAAATGAACAGCCAAAACACATAAAAAGTTTTTAGTTGAAAACTGTGTTGTGTAAATGGCCCCTGAATTGGCTGATTTAAACTAAATAAAAATTAAAAACCAAACTAAAATTCATTAAATTTACTCAAACAAGTACAAACGTTTGGGGTCGGTATGCTTTTCAAATGTTTTTGATAGAAGTCTCTTATGCTCACCAAGGCTGAATTTATTTGATCAAAACTACAATTAAAAACAGTAATATTATGGAATATTATTACAATTTGAAATAACTATTTTTTAATTTTAATATATTTAAAAAATATATATGTATTCCTGTGATGTCAAAGCTGAATTTTCAGCATCATAACTCCAGTCAACAGTGTCACATGATCCTTCAGAAATCATTCTAATATGCTGATTTAACGCTCAAGAAACATTTCATATTATTATCAATGTTGAAAACAGTTGTGCTGCTTTTGTTTTGCCATTTTGTGGAAGCTGTGATACATTTTTTTCAGGATTCTTTGTTGAATAAAAAGTTCAAAAGTTCATTTACAGAATTTTTTGTAACTACATAAATGTCTTTACTGTCACTTTTGATCAATTTAATGCATACTTACAAAGTAAAATTCATTAAAAATTGTACTGACCCCAAACCTTTCAATACATTTCCTTTGGTTCACTGAACACAAAAGGAGAGTCAAGAATTTCATTTAAAAATTAAAACTGTATAAATTGCCAACCACTTTCATTGTATGGAAATTTCCTTTTGTTTTCCATTTCCTTTTGTTTAAGTGTCATTACTAGAGTATATGATTTTTAACCGATGCCTTTAATTGTCACAGGAACACTAAAAAATCATGAATGTGTTTAGCATGAGCTGGAAAGTGAAAATGAATATCACGGCCTCAATTTATCTGCAAATGAATCAGCTGATATGCAATTTCACAGGCACAGTCAGCATTTACACACCTATAAAGAGCCATTAAAAATGACCACTATATTATAAAGATTGCCCATTAAGCAGCATTAAGTATGCCAGATCGGTAACCAATATTCATCTGCATGCATAATATATGAGAGACAGGTTCATGAAATGTTCATACGAGTTCATGACTGTTAACTTAACAGCTTTGAACATATAGCCTATGAAATGATCCACTCAAGAGCTGATATCCTCAAGCCTGGCAATGCAGACGTGACTGGAGCGAGGAGTTTATGATTAGCAAACACAACGATCAGAGGCGCTTTAATCAGATCCTGCTATGTCACTCTCCCGTAGGAGAGCAAAATCATAAATGAAACCTTTTTAATATCTCGATTGTTTCAATAATGCTAAATTGAGAGCAAAATGGAGTCTCCTGAGTTTCAGAAGAGATCACAATAATGTTTCAACCAAAGTCTACAACCAAAAGTCAGATTCTGTATCCATCATACTGTATGACGTGCGCTATTATATCAACATTAATTTTATACATCTAAACTTTCTGTCAGCAATTGTCTTTACAAACTGTATATTTGTACATTTCTAACAGGGAATATTAGGATAAAATAAAAGATCCTGACGTATAAAAGAACATCTGGGAAAAAAAGGTCTTCTGAGCTTTTCCTTCCTATCAACCACTTTCTGACTAGTTGGGGTTCAGAGATGCTCGGTTGCCATGGTTATGGGTAGCACAAATCAGACTTTAGCTATTTTTTTTTTTCCCACTGTACACTTTTGTTGGCTATGAAGTGGAAATAAACAGTGCTGATGTCCTATTTACTGAGAGTTATGGTGTGAGAAGGAAGCAGGTAGCGATGGAGATCTCTCCAGGGAAGAGCAGGTGCTCTATCTGTTTTATCATGTATACATTTGTCAAGCAGGATTCCAGGAAGCTTGTGTCTTCGCCTGGTTTGAGGTGATAAAAAATAAAGCACAAACAGTGCAGGCTGGTTGGATTTTTGCATGCCTGAAGCCACAGTTTGATCAAATCTGGTGTAGAATAACTCTCCAGGAACAGGCAAACCTAACTAGTATGTTATCTAAAAGGCTGACATGCTGGTTCACGTCTTCAGATATGAAATAAAAGCTTAAAAAGAATATATTCAGCAGTATATCTGAGGTTGATGAAAATGTAATCCTGACTGCTTTTGTGTTTTGTACATTGTGATGCCTGTAAATTAAGCGGCTTTCAGAAATCAATTTGTGGGGAGGGTAAAAATTATTTATGTTATAATTAGGGTTGGGCGACAATAAAAACATAAAATTTTTCTTGATATCATTTAGTCAGGGTTACAAATGCAGGATTCTTACACCTTTTCCAAAGTCAAATTTAAGCACTTTTCAAGCATTTTCAAGCTTATCCAGCACCTTACAACTGTGATAAATTACATGTTTACGTACATATACGTACTTCATCACATCAGATGTTATTATGCTATTAAAAAAACATGAAATAATCTGTTATAGGATTCTACAGAAGGGTGACAAATTAAAGGAAAACACATTTCATGGTTCAAAATGTATCACCTGTCTGTAGACTTGGCATCCTATACATAAACAGAATATGTAAATATAGCATAGTAACAGGTATATAAATTACAAAATTAAAAAAGAAAAAGAATTGAAGAGTCCATTACAGGGTAGCGCTGCAGTATGAGAAAATCATTATTGTTGATTATTGTTTTTGATGTTGTAATGATTGTTAATGACGATCGCCCCCAGGTGGTTGGTCCCAGTATAGGTCATAAACCCCGCCCTCTCCATGTAATTTAATGGGGCGTGAGACAAACTAAACAATTAAATTACACTTCAATTTTTTTATTTTTTTTTTTTTTCCCAAAGATGGTTTCTGTCATTTTATGTAGTTTTTATCACGCTGATGTAAGTGTTCGTTTTTTTTTTTTTTTTGTTTGTTTGTTTTTTTAAATAAGTTTGGTTTTAGTTAGTTATTTGATGCTATAAAAACGGGGGTGCTTCTCTGAGCGAAGCAGTCACTGAGGCACCAACTGAGGCATCTTTTTTCTGGATTTTTGGGAGGAGACTGGTGCTTTAACTTTAATTTCTACATTTCCATAACTGTTTATTTCACACTGACGTAATGAGTTGTTCAGCAGTAAACTGTACTAAAGGGCCTTGATAGCACGCGGCTACACTTCTCGCACAGAATCATGTCCCGAGTTCACTACTGTGCAGACTCAGCACAAGATATCAGTGCCATTGGGACATTGACGGTGTGGTGAGAAATCAAGTCCCCCCAGGAATCGGGTCTCCTTTAGGACCCAGAGTGATCCCATTGGTTCGACGGACTTTTAATGGGATGCATTTTTAGAGTCTGACTATAATTCCTGCAAAATCACGTTTAAAATGCATTATAATGACTATTAATGTCTTTTAAATTACATGGTTCGTATACTAGTATATAACTGAAGCTATAGGTTGTGAAATCGAGCATTTCTTGTTCTTACTGTTTTTTAGTTATCTGATATACTAGCATAGCATACATCTACTCGATTAGACTGCTAGCTTAGGCTATATTATATTAGGTACTGTATGTTTTTTGCTTCCAATATCTGTTTCCAGTTTGTTTTATTATGCAATACATAGGCATTCATTGTATATTTCGAGCATGTTGTTTGTGCACTTAATGTAATAAATATCATACAATAGTGAAATAGATTATAATTAGTCAAGACATCATGATAACAACTTTTGATTAGACATTACTGGTCCTGGGTCCTAAAGGAGACCCGATTCCTGGGGGGACCCCGATTTCTCATGACAGCGGCTTCACTTTTCTACAATGGAAGAGAGTGGAGGTGCATTGTAAATATTTTTTTTTTTACAGTCTATGGGTTTTAGTACCATCATAACATGACAAACACTAACCAAATAGGTGAACATTTCGCATTTTGTCTCTTAGAAATGCACATTTGACAGTAGCTTGAGTTAGGATGCAGATGTAATTTTATGTTCATTAAAATCAGAAAAATTTGTAAAAATAGATTTTAAACATCATCTAAATGACAGTACCAAGATGGGTAACACTTGTATATAGTAAATCTTAGTATGTTTTCAAATGAGTAGTGCATGGGAGGTATAAAAAATAGTAGTTACTGATTAGCTAATGGTGAACTACCTCATTCCACTGAGTGTTATTTACTAATTCGTTAATCAGAGTTTCTTGTTAGTTAGTAGTTACTAGAATGTTAATATTGCGTTACTCATTTGTTCCTGTGTAGTTATTCATTAATGACGGAACAGTATTACCGCAAGACGAAATATAATTTAATTACTAAGTTGGATAAAGGACGTCAAAACTCCATTTACAAATTAATAAGGTTTTTTTTTTTTTTTTCTGCATTTGCCATGAAGGGCCTGATCATGAGAAATCAAATTGGAAAAGAAAGAATGAATAGCATACACTGCAAAGCACACTGCAAGACGTTCTCATGTGCTCCGTGACACAAGCTCTCTAGAGAAAAGACTCCAATGGGAGAATTCTGCCTGCAGCATTTCCTCTCTCTTCTACCTTTGAACTGTCAAAATGTCACAACTATAAAGGTCAAGGGAAAAGACAGATGAGGAAGGAAGAGATCAGATACACAAATTAGTTTATTGTTCCCTCTGCCCCATTCATTCTGGTTAGTTGTTTGCGTGTCACACATCAGATCCTCTGAGCTTATGACGTGGAGCTAACTGTCAGAGCAGCTCTATGAAGGGTCCTGATGGAGTTCTTGTGGAGATGGTTGATGTAACTCAGCCGTAAGAAAACACATGAGAATCCGGATCACATTTCAAAGGGAACATCATTTATATGGTGGAAAAGTGACTGTGATGTCCTATCATGTTTATTTACTGTGCAAACATTGATCAAATGTTTTGAAAAACATTAAAAAAAAAAAAAAAAAAAAAGTACAAAATATTCAAAACTATACAATATGGCCCTTAAATGAAAGCATCAGAAATGAAAAAGAAAATTCACAGTTTTGATCAAAGTGATTGCTCACAAAGCAAGTTCACAAAAGACGTCCCCAAAGCCTGCGACGTCACCAGTGAGTAATACTGCTCAATAAATTAAATTCATGAAACCAGACGTTTCTTTGTGTCAAGATTCACAAAGCGCATTCCTTTGAATGTGTTATCTTCAAATCCTTCATTGATTCCACTGCTGACAGCATATAAGTTTAAATTGAATGCTTTCTGACTCATCGCTCTTCATTTGTGACCAGTCATCAGGTCCTGCACATGAAATCTTGTGGTCTGCATTTCCTATCCTGCTTAGAGCTGAACACATTAGCCTAAGCATTATTACAGCTTGACTGCTTTTCATAAAGAAACCAAGCATGATATGAATGTGTGAGACTGCACACTTTTATGGAGTTGTTTGTTGAGATAGATTAAAACGTACGCATGAAGTAATTCTGTGTGGTGCTGTAATCACAGACCCACACAGACACACAAATTCATCCTCAAACAGTTGGACGCAGAAAGGGGAAGACAAAAGCCCAAAAAGCCACTAAAGCCAAAGAGTAAATGTTGGCAGAAATAATAAAGAGACGTCGTCACAACTCACACAGAGCAGCAGAATGTCACGAAAATAAAAATTATATCACTGTAAACCTAACAGTGAAAATCGCTAAATGAAATGTTAATTTTACTTAAAAAATTTTAAAAAGTTAATCCAACTTAAATATTTATTATGTGAACTCAAAAACGAATAACATTAAGCAGAACTCAATCCGAATAAGTTACTAGAAATAATATGCTATTTTAAACTCTAATGATTTAAGTTACAGAAATTAATTTAATCTAGTAGCTTATGTCTATGGCTGACCACAACATATTTAAAAGAAATTTGAACTTACTCCATGGTTTCTAATTACTTTTAAATAATATTTTCTGAGAAATTACATTTGTATGGCGTAGGTTATGCTTTTATAGCTTTCATAACTAATTAACTAAAAGCTAATCAAATAAATACATAAACAATAATACATGAATCCCCTGTTCTGTCATAATTGCTTTGTACCAATGTTAGTTTTTGTTTATTCTTATGTAACTTTATTACTTTGAGTTTGATGAACTTAAACCATTTAAGGCAATCGGTTTCCTCAAACCATTTAAGAAGCTATATAGTTGTTAAGACTTAGTTAGATTTGTTACCTAAATTAAAACTCAATGAGTAGAATAAACTTAAAATCTTTAAGTTGAGTTTACTCTAATGATTGACTAAACCAACACTAAAATATAAGTGACTTTAACTTAATGTATATGAGTTTATTGGTTTTGAAACTTAAATGGTTTAAGTCGGTCAATCGGTCTCCTCAAATGGTTTGAGTTACCGTAACTTATCAGGTTTTACAGTGAAAAAAATTACAATATAACAGTTTACACTACATTTTCGATCACATAGATGCAGCCTTGATAAGAGACTTCTTTCAAAAAACATAAATAAATAATTTTTAAAATTGTACAAAAATTTACAATATTACAGTTTTAACTGCATTTTTACATGAAGTCTTGGTGAACATAACAGACTTCTTTCAAAAACAAATAAATAAATAAATATTTTTTATTTAATAAATAAATAAATAAAAGTACAAAATTACAGTTTTACAGCATTTTTGATCAAATAGATGCAGCCTTAGTGAGCATAACAGACTTTTTTTCAAATAAATAACAAATAAACAACATATATTTTAAATTCTACAAAAATTTACAGTATTATAGTTTTTACTGCATTTTTGATCAAATAGATGCAGCCTTGGTGAACATAACAGACTTCTTTCAAAAATATAACAATATAATATAATATAATATGTAAGCAATAAGGTACGAGAGGCTATGCTGTATCGTGAATAAGTCACGAAGCGGAGTGCCTGCAACCCCTTCAGCCGTGACTTATTCACGATACAGCACTAGTCTCGAGTATCTTATTGCTTTTATAAAACGTTTACCACACAATACAAATATTGAAGCCAAAAATATGTATCAATGCAACTTTCATGAAGTAAACTTTCACTAAAGCCTTCCTTCCACCGGAAAAAATAGTCCCTGACTGTGAACAGCAACAGAAGTTACATTATTACGCCATTAGATGGTGGCAAAGACTGTCTTTATGAGTGTGTCAGTCAGTAGCGAAGACTTTTACATTGAAAAGACTGAATTGTTGTGAACACGGAACAAGACGCAACTGACAAATGCTTTGACTAGCGCTGTCAGTCACGGGAAAACCCCTTAAATGTTAAAAGGACAAGATAATACATCTAACATTTAAACAGATTTTTTATTATGAACATAGGACTGACCTGAAGGAAAATGCTAAATCTGAATGCAGGTAATAAACTCGCTCACTCGATCTCTTTCTCACAATACTCTTCTACATAATACAGAAAGCTTCAATGAACAATATCAATTGAGAACAAACAGTTTACGTTGCTAAGAGTGGTTGCTAAGGGTGTTGTGTAGTGATACACAGAACTGTTGAGTGAAGCGATCATAGCCGTGTTTTATCGTGAATAAAACACAGCTATTGACCAATCAGAATCAAGGACAGGAACTAACCGTTTTATAAAATAAAATAAAATAAAATAAAATAAATATAATATAATATAAAAATATATTTTCATTTGAAGTTAACATTTAAAAAATGTCTTTAGAGTTTAATTTGAGATATAATTTATCGGTAACACTTTACAATAAGGTTAATTACTTAAACATTAGTTAATATATTAACTAACATGAACTAACCATGAGCAATAAGTTTGTTATTGTATTTACTAATCTTCGTTAACGTTAGTTAATGAGAATACAGTTGTTCATTGTTTGTTCATGTTAGTTCACAGAGCATTAACTAATGTTAACAAGATTTTAATAATGTATTAGTAAATGTTGAAATTAACATTAACAAAGATTAATAAATGCTGTAGAAGTGAAGTTCATTATTAGGTTCATGTTAACTAATGTAGTTAACTAATGAACCTTATTGTAAAGTGTTACCAATTTATCAAACACACTGAGCTGTGGTGCTTTTTTCCAGTCCTGTTCCTACTATTCCTTTCAATTATAATGGAAAGGCCAAAGAAAATAAATGCATAAATTTCCCTGTCAGCCAGCAACAAGACCTTCATCTGGAGAACACAACCAGCATCAGTATAATCAAGGACATCAGGATGAACCACAATCACCCCATTTATCTTATTTCATGAAACAATATTCGTACACCCACATTTTACCATCCCTCTGCACATTGGGGTGTCGAACTGCTCCATGAGTTTTCTATATTCCTCCGCTATCCGTCGAACAGCAATGAAGTGGCTCTCTGAGACGATTCCGACAGCGCAATTATTTTGATCAAACAGCAAATTATCTCATATGCGCCGAGCTCTCTGTGGCACCACGGGGCTGTTTCTGTTTTATCAGAGAGGAAGAGAGCAGGTACATGTCATGCTGTGAATACCAATGCAGGAGGAAGTAAAGGAAGGAAGAATGATGGGGGAAAAAAAGTTCCTGGCACAGGAAGAGGTGGTGCTCTTCGTCAGCCTGAGAAGGGGTGGAAAATGAGGTGAAACGTCAAGGTGAATTTGTGCGTATGTGCTCTCACTTTTAGAGACGTGTAATTATCTGAAGAGTGGAATGACAAGGAGCTAACGGACACCTTCACAAAAGGTCAAAGACATTTTATACTGAGAGACAAATGTGTGACCGAGGCCACGGAGGGAAAGTGTCACTGACATAAAAATGTCTCCACAAATCCAGAGCTTCCAGAATAAAAATAACATCAAGACTGGAACAGGATGGTCCGATTATAAATGATTTATGATGTAACATAACTCTTTCTGTCCGTCTATTTATCATGTCATGCTCTGCATGGAAGCCAAGAAGCAAATACACAACATACATACATACAAACAATAAATAAATTAGCAGATTGTATTTGACAAAGCATCGTTGCTAAGGTGCTCGTTTGAGGTAAAACTGGAACGTAGCTTCAACTGCACCTAGAGAGAATATAGCAGTGCTTTTCCATTTGATATGACTGATAAAAGAGAAGGCAGACACCTGGAGGAGCCTGGTGAGCTCTTCAGCTGACAGACTTCAGCACTACGGACAGCTCCCGAAACCTGCAGTCTACTTCAGTGCCAAGGGCTGCAAATCCCAGTGAAATCAATGCACCACATGTACTCTATTTACCCCATTTGCTGTTTGCTACTTGAATTTACCCCTAGCTGCTGTAGGGCACTCACAGACTGCACAGGGACCTTCTGTAGACTCCGTAGAGCTAGTTTGGAATTGTAATCACATGGAGAAAGGCAGCAAAAACATGATTGGTAGAGGTCTAAAGTACCTGTCCAGTGCCATAATTTTATGGGGAAGCATAAACTACTGTTTAACTTCATACACTGTCAGTGTCAAATAAAAAATGGCTGTAAAATGTAATGTGCGATATATAAATATATTTTAAATATATGTATATATTATAAAATAAATTACATTTAAAGGGGACCTATTATGCCCATTTTTACAAGATGTCATTTAAGTCTCAAGTGTCCCCAGAATGTGTCTGTGAAGTTTCAGCTTAAAATACCTCACAGATCATTTATAAATCCATGTTGTAAATACCCATTTCTGACTACAGTTAAGAACAGGCTGTTTTCGTGCATGTGTCTTTAAATGCAAATGAGCTGCTGTGCCCCGCCCCCTCTCCGCGATCACAGTTCCTGCTTCAATCGGATTATCTGACAAATACTAGCAAGACTTGGTTTGGTTTTGATTATTGTCTATATCGCGATCACTCTCACGGATAGCATAGTTCTTCTTTCATCATTAAAGTTTATTATTTCCACGAGTTTTAAAGCTATATCAGTTTAAACTTCTAATGGATCGTTTTCTGAGCGCAATTATCTGAAGCACACACACATAGACAGCTGGCTGTCAGACGTCAAGTCTCGTGAGTAACTTCTCTTTCACTTTTTTTGTTGTGTTTAAACTGTCAAATACACACAAGCCCTGCTTTCCATTCGGAAGGACTCATCCCTATGTCCTAATCCCTTCAAAGGGTTTACCCTCCGGAGTGAGAGCTTCGAAGGGATGAAGGGTGTAGGGGTCAAAAAAACTCTAGGTGCGTCCTAATTCACATACTTATGCACTATTTTATGACGTTTTTAAGTATAAAATAGTGCAAGTAGTGCGTTCACACTGAAAATTTCAAAAAGAAAAAGTACACTTTAAATACCCGGATGATGCACTAAATTAACGGAAAAAACAAAGTGTGTAATGTTGGACACTTCATGCACTCAACTGTCGCAGCTTTAATTACGTAGCGGAGGGGAAGGGGCTGTCATACTCCTATGTTAAACAACAAAATAACCTTAAACAATTCACGCAGTACATGGATGAGTACATAGTGCACAAGTGCATAGTGTATAGTGTGTCGTTTGGGACGCAAATTCTTTTTTTGGAACGCACTTCTGCGTCATCTTAACGAGACAATCAAGAAGGCGCCATCGTCACACATTTTGTACGCTGGTTGACCCCCCAAAAACACGCTCTGAACGATGAGTAGATTGTGCAAGGTGTGCCTTTTGTTTGACGTTAGTTTATTTATTTATTTATTTATTTATTTTTGGTTTATCGTACCATATTGTATATTGTGTCTATGTTTTTGAAACATTTGAATTGACTGATAAAGGTAGCTGTAACAATGACAATTGTACAGGTAGCTGTACAATTGACCATAATAATGTACCAAATCTAACTTGTATAAATATTACAGAATATAGAAAAATACTATACATACATTTATAGGTAAAATCGAACTCTGAGCCTCCTGTACCCATTCTGTGATGCCATACAACTTCCCTGTGCAAAGGATCATGGGGGCCTGAAGTGTTCATCAGTTGTACCCTTCGGAATCCTTCATTCCGAAGGCCCTTCAATATGGCGGCCATGATTGTTTTCACTCCGAAGTGCCCTTTCGGAGGGCAATATATCACGTTTGGAATGCACCAAAGATGTCACCGTTGTCGCTTAAGAAAACAAAATGGAGGCACCGTGGGTGGAAATGTGCAAATTAAGGGTCGGTAATATTATAATAAGATCCCCTTCTTACGTCATAAGGGGAGCGAAATCTGAGCGGCTTGTTTTTTCACACGCTTGCAGAGAAAGGCTTACCAAAACAGTTACTGGGTTGACCTTTTTCACATTTCCTGTGTTGGTAGATGCACCGGGACCCGATTATAGAACTTAAACACAGAAAAATTCAGATTTTCATGATATTTCCCCTTTAAAATATATAAAAAATAGAAAACATAAATTCTAAATTGTAATATTTCACAATATTTATATATCTATAGGCTATAAAATAAATGACATTTAATATATATATAATATATATATATATATATATATATATATACACACACACACACACACACACACACACACATACCAAAACATTATGACCAGTCACAGGTTAAGCTGTAACAAGGCCACATATTAAGGTCTGGGAAGCAAACAATCAGTTCTCGTAATCAACGTGTTGGATGCAGGAGAAATAAGGAGAAATGAGTATCTCTGAAACGGAAAGGCTTGTGTGTTGCTCCCGGTCAGCAATGGTGAGAATTTACCAACAACCACAAACCGGCGACAGGGTGTTGAGCACCCAAGGCTCATCGATGCAGGAGGGCAAGAATAGATATCCCATCTGGTCCGAGCCAACAGAAGGCCTACTGTGGCACAAGTCACACAAAATGTTAATGATGGTTATGGGAGGAATGTGTCAAAACACACTCTGCTGCGTATGGGTCTGTGTAGCCGCAGACTAATCAGAGTGCTTATGATGACCTCTGTGCACCATCGAAAGCACCTACAATGGGCACGCAAGCGTCGAAACTGGACCTTGGAGCAGTGGAAGAAGGTCGCCTGGTCCAATAAGGCCCGTTTTCTTTTACATCACGTGCCGGCCGTGTACGAGTGTACCGTTTACCTGGGGAAGTGATGCACCAGGATGCACTGTGGGACGACGACAAGCCGGTGGATTGAGTGTGATGCTCTGGGCAATGTTCTGCTGGGGAACCCTGGGTCCAGCCATTTATGTGAACGTAAACTGTACACGTGTCACCTACCTAAACATTGCAAACTAGGTACACCCCTTCATGACAATGGTGTTCCCTGGTGGAAGTGGCCTCTTTCAGCAGGATAATGCACCCTGCCATACCGCACACATTGTTCAGGAAAGGTTTAAGGAACATGATGAAGAGTTCAAGGTGTTGCCCTGGCCTCCAAATTCACCAGATCTCAATCTGATTGAGCATCTGTGTACTGTGCTGGACCAACCAGTTTGATCCATGGCAGCTCCACCCTGCAACCTACAGGACTTGAAGGATCTGCTGCTAATGTCTTGGTGCCAGATACCACAGCACACCTTCAGGGGTCTTGTAGAAGGGTCTCGGTGATGTTTTGGGAGCATGCAGAGGACCAACAGCATATTAGGCAGATGGTCATAATGTTTTGGTTCATAGGTGTATATCTATAGACCTATTAAAAATGCATGGGGAGCATGCATTATTCTATTGTCTTTATGGAAATATGTGGATACTGCATATAGGAAAATCTATCAATACATTCTAGAAGCTGAAATCATGGGAGGATTGTTTTATGAAAATGAATACCCTTTCTTTTGAATTTTCACAAAAACTGCTGACCACAAACTTTTCTTTCTATGGCACGTCTCCAGGTCTAAAATGCTGTGGTGAGAGAGAACAAGAGAGAGGTGCATGCGTCTGTTAAATGGATTTCAGACCAAGCTGAGCTTGTTTGCTGTACAGAATGAGTTTTTAGAGCTTGACATTTGTTGATTTCTTCTATGAATAACACCTGTTAAAACTGGGTTGAAAAATTGAAACAATGGCAAACTGTCAGCATGGAAGACTGACTACTTCCATTCAGCCAATACTTATATTTTAAATGACAGAGATCCCTGATCTGTATGAGACTCCTCTGTTCATGCCTTAACCAGTCTGCTGGGCAGTAACCACTAAACAGTGCCAAGGTATCAGACAGCTCGTGTGGCAAATGGGCATGCAGGAGAAAATTAAACAGCAATAGAGCGAGGAATAAATCTGGTGGGACAAAACAGGAAAAATGAGAGAGAGACATTAAATCAAGGAGTACACTGACTCTAGCTTGACAAACAAGCTGCGATTCTTGTCGCTATGGCAGCAGGTCACTTGTTTACGATTGCCCTTCATTCACATTCCATTCATTTCCATCTGCCCAGACATAATTGCTTTAAATTATCCCTCAAAATGCCCTCACTGCTGAGTGCACATCTAGAAAAAAAAGTGTATATAGTGTGTTTTATTGTTTTTTTTTGTTTTTTTTTTATATATATTACAGAGCCGCTAAAGGGACATGGTGAAGGAAAAAATATGAGATGGGAGGAAAATTATATATCAATGCTTTTGCATTCTCGCGCAAATGTTTTGCGCTCCCCCGAGAAACTTTTGTGAATGCATATACATATTATGCACATATATGGGTCATTGACGAATAAGGTTTTAACAAGTGTAAAAAAACATAATGGAGATATAATTAATTTTGAAGTTTTATTAAGTGTTAACAATGAGATTATGTGGTTTTTATAATGAATTAACACTGCTTTTGTCAGTTTTTACAAGATTTTGTCACCAAAAAAGTCATTCAGTTTAACCAAATTTTCGGTTTTACCGAATGACACTTTTTGTTATACCGAATGATAATATTTTCAAAAAATGCTAACAGGCTGATATCTAGCCAGCTAGCAAAAGGACAATTAAACATTTTATATTTAGTACAAGTTTTTAAAATATTACAACATTTTCCTTGTTTTTATAACGGTTGTACCAAATGACCTGATGTTTCAGGACATGCGTATAAGCAAGTTATTTTCAAATAGTTAAAAGAGAGTTAGTTACTTTGCTTCACGACCATGTGGTCCTTTGCAGGTGTCTGAATGATGTCACATCCTGTCACATGATATTGACCACATGACTTGATCCAAAATGGTCCCTTTATATTGGTTACTCCGAATGACATCAATGAAATTCATTTTTCCGGACATTCTTTCTCATAACAAAGCAATGACTTCTACACATAATTTTAATACCATTTTGCACTATGTTGATATATGATGTTATAAAATCATGCCAGAATAAAAAAAATATAAATTTATTACATTTTAAGATATTTTAATCACAAATGAAATGGCTGTATTGGTCTTTGGACGGTTAAACCGAATGACCTTTTGACACTTCAAAATCTTTAAAATACCTTTATATGTAGCAAAATATAATTAAAACCTTTTGGATTCAATAAAAGAAATCTAGTTGTACTACCTTACATACTTTGGATGTCATATCTTTGTTTTTTATTATTATTAAGGCCTTTGGACAAAAAAACGTCACTGACCCATATACATATACAAAAGCTATTTGTGAAACAATATTTGCAAGGGCAGAATGGAAGTAGGAAGTATGAGTATTAGGGAAACCTCTTTGGAAATATTAATTGTTTCTGCAATCCCATTTGGTGCTGCTGAAACAATATACTTCAGCCTTAAGCAAGCCTGTAAGAGTAGTCTCTTAAACCTACACAAAAAAACCTTTTAGTTTTATGAATTCGCTCATATCAAAGAGGTTTTTTGTGGCTGTAATGGAAAGGTTAAAGAGCTCTGAAGCCATCTGTGGAGATCAGAAATGAACAGCTCCTGTGTGGAAGAGAAGGGACATCTAAGTGGCACGTGAGAGGGGAAGCTGGCTGTGTGAGGAAACGAGCGAGTGCTCCAATATGACACAGCTCCAGACATTAGCATATGTTCACCGAGAGGCAGTCAGTTTGACAAGAGATAGTGCGGGTGTGTGTGTAGAGAGTCTCAGAGACAGAGAGAGAGACTGCTTTAGGCTAGGCCAGTCACATTCACTTCATCAATATGGTTGATGACATGAAGGTAGCAGGCATAGTGCATTGCATTCTGGGACTGAACTGCATTATGGAATGTGCAATCATTGTAGCTAAAATAAAAATACAGATATTTTACATAATAAATTGACAATAAAAGTGCTCTAAAACAACTGAAAGAGGCTGCCAGAATGATGTCAATTAAACTCTTTTATTTATTGATAGTGATATATGGAGATCGTGCAACACACATTGTATCTGTGCCCTCAGTTTTATGCAGCTCTTTTCTTTGTGCTTACAGTTAAAATTGCAGAATGATCCAGGATCAAGATTCATCTCTATTTTATGACGGATGTCAAATGCCTTTCACTTTCTAATGGCTAATTAAGTCTTTTCACAGTTGTCACAATGCATTAACCTTATTAAATTCTGAGTTCTGAGGCCAATTAAATTAGTCACAGGAATGTGGAGCACATGGGGGACTGGCTTGTGGCCAAACTGAGGTTCTGAGGACAGATATGGGACAGCAGGTCAACGGTAGCGTTAGTTAATCTAATGTCAGAGAATATACTGTCCTGCACTGAACAGCTCCAGTAGACAGCTTTGCCAGATCTTTGGTGCAAAACCTTTGAAAATAATAATAATTAAAAAAAAAAAAAAAATCTGTCATCACGTTGACTCACTCCAAACCCATTATTTTCTTTCGTCTGATGAAAATATTAAGATATGCTATATCTTGCTATAGACCTTATGTAGCCCCGCCCCTTTTCAGCGTTGCGCTCGTTGTCTTTTGACTTCCGGTTTGTATTTCCACAGCAATCTTACATATTTATGAATGAACTGCTCGTTTTAAAATCTTCCCGGTCTACTGACATTTGTTAAGACATCTGCTTTAAACATTACAATGCTCATGATAACTTTAACTCTACAACAAGTAAACCCACTTAACCAGCTAATTATTCTTTGACAGCGATGCCATAGAAATGTACAGAGCTACCGCAAAACGGAAGTTCAAAGACAATTTTA